>CM064520.1:19826577-20073447 GCA_032716605.1 Paralithodes platypus | reverse complement strand
TAGGTAAGGTGGTGCTTACTGTTGTGGCACATGGCTATAGGAGCCTTCATAATGTGATATAACTGAGCCTTAGTAAGAGGTACTATTTTGGCTATACTGGAAGTATTGAGGGGAGAGAGACTGGATCTACTTTGCGAGGAGGACTGGGACAGCTGTGATAGGAGCGTCTCTCTTAGATTGCTCAGTCTTCATTCTATGGTATAGCTGAGGTGCTAATTTGGTTATCAGAGTATGCAAGAAAGGTGAATGGGTTATTGTGGGTTAATAGAGGTTAGTAAAGGGGTTAGTCATGCATGGTTAGTTCATTGATAGGAAGAATTCCTGTGCTACCTGGCAATGACCCGGAAGTCAAAACAGGGGTCAGGTATACCTCCGCAGGGGTGGGGGTCTCCCTCCTCGGGTGGGTAAAAAAGGGGAGGTGCGCGCCCTCTCTCTGTGATGGTCGTCCGGCGGCTGTGGCTAGGGGCTTGCCATATCACAAGTGTTTGTAATAACCCTCTGTTTATGAGACAGATGTGGGTGTTCGTAATACCAAAACCGAAGGTGCCTTGACTAGCTGGTTTAATCGGTTGGGTTGTTAATTGCATGGTTTGCTGGATGTGGTGGAGACTGGGTTGCTAACTCTGCCACATTTATCTGGAAGTATGGCAATAGAAGTTAGTCACTGGCGAGGCGGCTAGCCTCGCACTGACGATCATTTGGTACAGGGTTGTGAATGGGTTGTGAGGGAATAGATGGCATGCAAAGGGTTAGTAAAGTTCTAATGTTGTTCCGTCCTACTAAGGGAAGGTAGGCTGGATAGGAGTATATATAAAAGGTTTGAGAATGTTAGCAACGGAAAAATCAAGGATATTCAGGAGGTATGGTGGAGAGGCTAGGTCGGAAAGGAGTCGAGGAGCGTGGGGGGTTAACGAGAGGGAGAGGGTTAAGGGCTACGTGGAAGTTTGACCCTAACGTCTCTGGGCGTAGCGGTGGCATTAGACTACAGTTGGTATCGTAGCTTGGGGGGAGAGAAGAGAAATAAAAAAAGGTGAGATGATGGGTGAAATGGGGGAATGGTTGAAGAGAGGTCAGGTATGATTAAATTAGATCTTAAGGTATGGATGCATAAAAGACTTGTCTTTTTAATGACAGGGAAAAGATGGTAGTCAAAACGCTACCGGGAGATGAGCAAGAGGGGGTGGTAATATGAGTCATGGAAAGGATAGATCATGGGGACTGTGGGGCTGTGGGGAAGAGGAGGTTAACTGTAGCGTGTGGTGCTTGACTGTGGATAAAAGTAGGGAAAAACAATGGTGTGTTATTACTAGTGAATACGAAGGTTATGAGCACTGTTAATCTGACACTATGTCGTGCTGCACTAGTTGTTCCTTGGGAACTGCGTTTTCTATGCCATATACCCCAAAGAAAACGGGCAGGTTTTCGTAGGGGTAAAACTTTCGGTATTGTTTCGCGTGAAAAATGCGTCGCGACAATGGTGAAAGAGGGTTGTATATACAATCTCTGGTTGGGGTAAGAATTAAAGTTACTGCATGGTGGCTAACATCTTCAGTCATTTCTGTCTAGGTCTTACAGGAACAAGGGTTCTATATTACACTGGTGTAACAGTGGGTATTCATAGTTTCTTATCAATTAGGGATGGGGTTTTAACATACTACTTCTCGGATGGAAGAACATATATAGATTTCAGGGGGGCGGTGGTTCTTCAGAACTGAGTATGGCAAGAAAGGGGGTTGTTGTTCTTTTTCTTTTTTTTTTTTTGTTTTCTTTTTTTCTTTTTTTTTTTTAGTTGTTTTTTTTTTTTTTACGTTTCATTTTATTTTTTTTTATTTTTGTTCTTTTTTTTTTTTTTTATGACTTTTGTTTTGTTTTATTTATTTTTTTTTCTTTTAACGTCTTTGGTTAATAACATATTAACTTATTGGAGGGGAAAAAAACATACATAGATTTAGGCCTGTCTGAACTAGTTGGCATTGGCTCAACCTAGGGGACAGGGCATGGGTGTTTTAACACCTTACGAGCGGCCTATGGGTTTATTATGTGTACCGCCAGCGGGGTGTTTTAGCAAAAATAGGGCTGTTACGTGATCATTTTCATGCCTAAATAAGACCCAGAACGTAAAACAAATCTATCTCTGAAAGGGCATAAACAGAGCTTTCGAATGACACCATAACGATCCTTGTATGATGGATAGTTTTCTTGCAATAAACGTGCAACGCGAGTGCAAAAAGGAGGTAATTCGGTACTTTCGGTACATACTTGATTATGTAGCGAGTGAGAGAGGAGGAGGGAGCTGAGATTGTGTCAGTAGGTTCGCCGCGGTGGTCTGGAGCAGTCATACGCTCGCTAGTCTCCTGCCACCACTTGTCTCTCTCTCTCAGCCACATTACGTGCTGAAATTGCCACTCGAGTTATGTCGAGCGCGGCCACATAGTCCAGCTTTATTTAACTCGACTTAAGTGGGCCGCGTTTTTAAGGGTTCACCTGGAGAAACATACATAGATTTATGGGGGCGGTTGGTCTTCAGAAACTTACTCTGGCAAGACAGGGGTTAACATATTACTTCGGATGGAAGAACATACATAGATTTATGGGGCGATTGGTCTTCAGAAACTTAGTCTGGCAAGACAAGGTATTTTAGGGTATGTTGATATTGATATCCTAACTTAGGGGACAGGGCATGGGTGTATTAACTTAAGGTGTATTTATGTTCATCATCATGTAGGTAGAGGTGTAGGACACGAGGGGTAGTGTATACGCGAGGTGGGGAAAGGTCAGTGTTTAGAAGGGGTAGGCATGTGTGGTTTGGAGCTGCTTAGCCCTGCGGGCTTCGGCCTGTTTTAACTGGTTGGCTCGATCACCTGGTCCTTTCGTTCTGTGGGCCTTTCTTTCGGGTGTTTCTGTGTGGTGTTCGCTCGTGGCTTCCGTGGTGGGCTTCTCGTTCTGGGGCATTTTAATGGGTATGGAAGATCGCTCAGTTCCCTCTGATAGACCAGCCCATCACCACTGTCCTTGTTAACTAGCCTAGCTGTTATTAGTCCCATGCTGGTAATATATTTGATGATGGCAATAAGTCATGGGAGGTGAGGGGCACAAAGCCCCCTTAACCCGGGAACTGCGGGAAGACTCTAAGCTTCCCGGCGGACTGCGGGAAGACTCTTAACCCGGGAGCTGCGGGAGACATAAGAGTTCCCCCGGCGCACTGCGGGGAGACTCTTAACCTCTGAAGTGCGCAGGGGGTAATTGGAAACGTCCTGTGCTGACGTATTTGAGGGTTTCCGCCACTAAAATATTCATTGTGCCATTAATAGCTTAATACTTATCCATATGCGCTATTATGGTTGATTTAAAGGTATAACCTGAACAACATAAAACGAGTGAAAACAGCGTTTGGATGGTCAAAATCGGAGATATAGCCCGCGAGTTGTATAATGTTGGGTGAGGCAATCTGCTTTCCCGCCAATTTCCAAAGGCCACTGAGACACAGTCGATCGATACTCTCTCTCTCTCTTGCACTCGCTTGTATCAGTGATGACCACACCCTCCAATCGGATTTCTAAGGTTAGCACAAATATACCTAAGATAAGGGAATAACAGGGAAAATAGGTGATAACTGAATAGAGGAGGAATTGGGGAAGGAGGCGGAGGTAGAGGACTGAGATTTTGCATGGCCCAGGGGCCAAAAAAAAAAATAAAAAAAAATAAAAAAAAATATCAATTTTTTTGTTTTTTCGATGTCAAAAGTGATTTTTATTTTCTCTGACTCTTAACCTCTGCAGTGCGCATGGGGGTCATTGGAAACGTCCCCCTGTGCTGACTTTTGAGGTGTTTCCGTCACTAAAATATTCATTGTGCCATTAATAGCATTAATATTTATCCATATGCGCCTATTATGGGTTGATTATAAAGGTATTACCCTGAAACAACAATAAAACGAGTGAAAACAGCGTTTGGATGGTCAAAATCGGAGATATAGCCCGCGATTTGTAAATGTAGGGGTGAGGCAATCTGCTTCCCGCCAATTCCCCCAAGGCCACTGAGACACAGTCGATCGATACTCTCTCTCTCCTCTTGCACTCGCTTGCTATCAGTGATGACCACACCCTCCAGCGGATTTCTAATGTAGCACGAAAATATACCTCAGAATAAGGGAATAACAGGGAAAATAGGTGATATGAAGGAGAGGAGGAAAGTGGGGAAGGAGGGGAGGAGGGACTGAGATTTGCATGGCCAGGGGGCCAAAAAAAAAAAAAAAAAAAAAAATATAAAAAAAAAAAAAAATTTCGATGTCAAAAGTTGATTTTTATTTTCTCTGACTCTTAAGAGTCTTCCCGCAGTGCGCCGGGGGAACTCTTAAAGTCTCCCCGCAGCACCCGGGTTAAGAGTCTCCCCGCAGGCGCCGGGGGAACTCTTAAGAGTTCCCCCGCAGCTCCGGGTTAAGAGCAGAGCTTTGAACGCATACCAAAACCGCGCGTTTATAGCCAGACGGCTGAAAATTGGTGTGGGTATAGTACTACATGTCAACTCTCGACACCACCCCGCCAAACGCTCGCCCCGCACTCGTGCAAGCACCACAGCGCCAGTAACCACGCACTAGTCATGGAGCCCACACGTCCCTCACGCTCGCTCCCTGATGACACAACCAGCCCTCCTTCTGGTGGTGTTAGCCGCCGAGGAAGGCAGAGGGTGGCTGCTAAAGACCCTAGCTACCAGTACGACACGCCCTACAGCTCGGAGGACGAAATACCTGCACCCAAAGCACGAAAAACACGTGCAAGCACAAGGAAGGTACAGAGGGCATTGGTGTTTGGGGACCCTGCCCCCACGCCCCAGGCCACTACACCAACCACTACCACCACCACTGCCACCACTGCCACCCCTGCCACCGGTACCAGCGACGCAGGAGGCCGCCCTAGGGCTGCAGAACCTGCGGGGGCAGGAAAAATTAAAGGCACGGGCGTAGGGAAGAGAAACCGTACGCCAGCCACAGTGCCCCTACCACCACCACCACCACCAGCCGCCCCTGGCCCGGCAGCCCCTGCCGCCCCTGCCGCCCCTCTGCCCCTGCCACCGGTACCAGCGACGCAGGAGGCCGCCCTAGGTCCGCAGAACATGCGGGGGCAGGAAAAATTAAAGGCACGGGCGTAGGCGTAGGGAAGAGAACCCGTACGCCAGCCCACAGTGCCCCTACCACCCACCACCACCACCAGCCGTCCCTGGCCCGCTGCCCCTGCCGCCCCTGCCGCCCCTGCCCACGGAACAGGGAAGGGGAAGGGGAAGGGGAAAGGGAGAGGGAAAGCGACTGCTGGCCCTGGTGTCCCTGCCGGACCTGCTGCCCCTGTTGCCCCTGCCGCCCATGCCGCCCCTGCCCAAGGAACAGAGAGAAGGGCGACAGGCACCACCATCATCTTGCCATCAAGGCCACGCACCACTGCTGCCCCTGCCGCCGCCCCTGCCACCGCCTCTGCTGTCCCTGTCCATAAGACTCCCGCACGTGCAAAGTGACCCGAAAAACTCTGACACCATCTAAGTATGCCGCCCTGCTGTTTGATGGTGATTCGCAGGACATTGGCAGCCCTTGTTTCGACGACGAAGCCCTAGCACGGGACCAAGGGTGGGGGGATTTGGGAGTGGACAGTGGGAGTGAGTCCGACGTCGGTGACGAAAATGAGGAAGGGCATCGTCTGTCAAGTGAAGAGGAGGGTGATGATGATGAAGTGCTTGTATCGCGACCATGGAAGCGATATTACAGACGATGAAGCAGACGCCGACGACATTCCGATCCCTGAGCTGCCTTCGTTCGATTGGTCTGACGGGGTCAATTTTGTACCTGACGTGCCCCAGTTCAATCCTGGGACGTCAGGAACAACTGACGACTGGCCCTGTGACGATCAAGCAAACGAAAGCGACTTCTTCCTCGCTTTTTTCGATATGGAGGTAATGACGTACATCGTTGCCCAAACAAACGCCTACTACAGGTGGGTGTTTGGCAGATTGGACGTCCTTTCTCCAAAAGCGAGAATACGAGGCTGGGTGGATACGACTGTGGAATAATTTATGACGTTCTTTGCCTTTTTGTTCCTCATGCCTCTGATCAAGAAGCATGTGTTGCAACATTATTGGAAGAACGACCCTCTCATCGCCACCCCAACTTTCAATAAGTTCATGACTCGTGACAGATTTTTGTTGCTGCTAAGATTTATGCACTTTGCAGACAACGAAATCCGCCAGGATTGACAGGATATGGAAAGTTCGGGATGTGTTCACCATGTTGTTGGAGAGGTATAGGAAATACTTTTAACCCTTCCTCAATTGGGTGATTGATGAGTCGCTCGTGATCTTCAAAGGACGTCTTGTTTTCAAGCAGTATATCCCCTTGAAAACGGATAGGTTCGGAATCAAGCTCTTCGTTTTGTGTGACTGCGAAACTGGAATAGTGCTTGACATGATCGTGTACACAGGCACTGACATTGATATACCGAAAGCCGCTGCCAATAACCCCATGGGCATGTCAGGTGCCATCGTCAGGAAAATGTTGGCACCTTACATGGGCAAAGGCCACATCATCTACACTGACAACTGGTATACTTCTCCTGCTCTCTGCCAGTTTCTTCATGACAACCAAACGGGGTCATGTGGGACTGTCAGAAAGACAAGAAAGTTGATGCCAAAGTTCACAGGTTAATGTCATTCCTCTCACAGATGCCTCCTCCAGAAATTCAAGCAGCTCGAGAAGTGTGGGAAACTGATAGCCCTGAAGGGGAAGGATAAGCGAGACGTCCACCTGCTTGCCACCGTCCACACAGGTGCCCAGGTGGATTCTGGCAAAATCCACTACCGAACCAGGAAGACAATCTACAAGCCCGACATGGTAGTGGACTACACTAAAAACATGCGCCTGGTGGACAAGTCTGACTGGCAGCTGTCAGGCGTTGAGTGTCTGAGGAAGACTGTGAAGTGGTATCACAAGCTCTTCCTCCAACTAGGTGATAGAACCATGCTGAACGCCTACAACTTGAGGTTGGTGAAAAAGGATATGGCCCCAAACCAGAAGCTGTAATTCCGGGAGTTAGTCTACAACGTCTCATACCAACTCCTGGAGAAGTATGGCACCACCACTCACAGACGTACGGCATGGCGTGGGGATCACGTTCCTGACCGCATCCAGCTGGGTGTCGAAAGACACTACCCCATCAACACTGAGATGCTTGGCACTCGTCACAGGCAGGCGCAGTGCACCGTCTGCAGCTCCAGGGTCAGGAAACCCCATGTCACGAAAAGAGTCACCTCAATGTGCGCCGAGTGCAAAGTTCCACTCTGCCTGGGTGACTGCTTCAGGGACTACCACACCTTCAAGAATTATTGAGTGTCGCCCTGCCCTGCCCTGGACTCGCCCCATGCCCTGCCCTGGACTCGCCCCCTGCCCCGCCCTGTCCTGGACTCGCGCCCTACCTTACCTGACCTGACCTAATTGATCACGCTACCTCATAATGTAACATATATATTATGTAATGTATAAGTTCCAAAGATGTCCCTGTGATATAGCTTTTACATTATATAATTGTATGTTTCATTATTTAGTTTATAAGTTTCAAAGATTTACATGCCTTATTTTTTTAGTATATCAATATATATGTTTGTTATTAGCCAAAGTAATGTGTATATAATTATTTTCTTACCTCAAATGAATTGTACACAAATAAATATGTTTCAATAAATCCTGTCAAACCTACTAAGATAATCAAAAACAATAAAAAAAAAACAAAAAAAAAACAAGGTCATGTCATTGTATTCTTACAATATGATATATTCTATGAATATTTCATATTGTTTGAATACAATGGCATGATCTTGTAAACAAATTTTTTTATCAAACATTTTCTAGACAGTATAAAACCTTCCCCATAACCCCCTCCTGGATTCGATCCCCCTACCCTACGACACTTTGAGTTTTCCAGTCCGCGACCTTACCAACCATGCCACAGGAGCTCATACCAAATATCACTCAAAACTTTGTGTCTACAATCGAAATGACAATATACAAAAAAAAATGAATTATCCCACCAATTTACGTTTGTAAATTGAGTGATTTCAATTATATCATGCCAAGGTTTATAAAAGTTTGTCTCTGTCAAGAATTAGTAATTATATAACTTTTATTCTGTCAAAAATTGCCCAAACACTCAGCAAAATTGCCCCTCTCAGTGCGACTCCACTCATTTTCACACGGTCAAGCGGTGACCCTTGCCGCTCCTTTATGCCCCAGCTACACCAGCAACAGCAGCTCTGTCTGGGAAAAACAATTGTATAAATACAATAATGGATAAATTACTCTTCACAAATACATTTGTATTGTATAATATTGTAAATAAAAAAGAATAATAAACTGTGTGGGTGTCGAAAATTGCTCAACCAGCTTTCTTATGTCTCGCCTACGCGCGTATATTGGATTATACATAGTCATGACTGTCATACAAATAATTGCAGTAGGTCTCGAATATACATTTAGATTGCATATTACTTGGAAATAAATAAGTAAACGTTTCTCTGGTGGCAATCTACCCTTTCGCAAGTGTAAGGAGACACCATTCTATATTTAGCCACTTTATCACAAAAGGCAATCTGCCTGTGTTTACTCACCACCGTCGCTGGTGGTCTAGAATATAGTACTTTATTTACAGTCAATGGCCTACATGTTTCTGTGGTACTTCACATGTGTCTAAATGCAATGTCTGCTTGCATAAAAATGCAATCTGAAGTCCATTTATACGTACGACATAAGCATGTCTCAGTTTCTCTCTCTCTCTCTCCATTCCTGACTCATGTTATTGTAGGACCTGTTGATGGCAACGAACACCAGCCATCTGGTAGACATAAGGTTCAAAATACCAAGACATCAATACGCCTGGGGTGCCTCCACCATTATCACAAAGCTGGTTATCTATCTAGAGATCTGCCTGACTTCCATCTCTCCACGACTCACTCACTCACTCACTGCACCCCTGCATGCCTCCCTCCCACCCATCCACCCCCAACCCACCCTTTCAGGCTTCCGTCTGCTAGAAACACATTCACAATTTGCGTAAATATCGCATCAATTGGGCTATATGCGGTATATTCCTTGTTATATGGGACGCCTACATATGTACACGTCTTTTTTTATAGCATTACAGTGCTCTAAATACAAGATTTACGTGATATTTATGGCGTAACACACCCTCTCCCCCTTTCATTCCCAGCACAACTCACTCACACCTTGTTTCACGCATAGAAACTCATTGATAATGTGCGTAAATATCGCATGAATTGGTCTATATGCGGTATATATTTGGTTTATGGCACGTATACATACGTACAAGTCTGTATTATAGCATGACAGTGCTCTAAATACAAGATTTACGTGATATTTATGGCGTAACACACCCTCTCCCCCTTTCATTCCCAGCACAACTCACTCACACCTTGGTTCACGTATAGAAACTCATTGATAATGTGCGTAAATATCGCATGAATTTGGTCTATATGCGGTATATATTTTGATATATGGCACGTATACATACGTACAAGTCTGTATTATAGCATGACAGTGCTCTACGTACAAGATATACGTGATATGTATGGCGTAAACCACACTCTCAGCTCATAAATTGCCGCCAAACCTCCAACACATCTTCATTCCCGCCTAAAAATTCTCTTATAATTCCCTTATATATTGCAATTTTTGGTCACTATGAGGCATATTCATTGTTATATGGGTGCCCTACACACGTATACATACTCTAAATAGCCTAAAAGGGCTAAAAAAGGAGATATACGTGATAATACGCGGTAACCCACCCCCTCCTCCCTCTCCTTCTATCCCCTGGGCGCGTGAAAATTCGGCAGGGAAATCTCGCCGCTCGATGACAATCTAGCCGCGACGGTGCCATTCGCTCCACATTTTTCTACTACGGACCGTACCCCTACCCCCCCCAGGCATTTTTTGGGGGGTCAAATATATATGGGCCGATGCACGCAAACATTCCCTACACGATGATGTACTTTTTATCGAAATTGGCAATAGGTCCCAAAATCATCATAGGTGCGCACAGTCTTACCCTGTAGAAAACCCCCTGTGCGCCGCGGAGAGGTTAAGAGTCAGATTTTTTTTTTTTTTTTTAACCCGCTGAGCCCCAGCCAGTTTTAAAATTTTGTTCACCCCAGTCCCAAGCGATTTTGACTTTTTTTTTTTTTTTTTTTCTAACTAAGAATGAAGAGAAAATAAGGAAAACAATTTTTTTTTGCTTACCGACGATTTTTAGGGGTCCTAAGGGGGTGGGGGGTTCCTGAGATGACAGCTGCAGTTTGGCCCGGTTCATATATCCCGCCCGCGCGGGCAGGCTGAGGAGCCCGGCAGCCAGATGTACGATGAGTCGAGTTTTCGGGTGTTTGGGCATTTGCATACCACCCGAGTATCTTGTGTGCCTTTATAGTTCATATTATACCATGTATGTATCAATAATGTCATAATAAGTAAAGTTCAAGTGTAATAAGTGCACATATGCAAGTAATAACGTAAGTGTTCACTCGTGGCAACGACTCCCGCCCTACATACAGACAGACGGACACCAGATGACAGTTCTCACTCCCGCGCTCTCTGTCTAACTGTACATTAGTCCAGCACTTTACACACTGTCCACTTTATTATATAGAATAGTTTACCGTATTGTTTACTTATATTATATCATTTGTAGGCACTTTTTAGTTAGAAATATTGGCTTTCACATTGTATTTTTGTTAGTTGTACAAGTAAACTGTATCTCACTGTTATTATGAAGTTATAGTTTATCACTTTATACAGATATTATTTACACTTAGTATTTACACTTGGTTTAGCGTCTTTTTTCGCAGTCTTTTTTATACACTTAGAAGTGTTCAAGGGTGTGGTACTGGATGAAGCAGTCCGGGTGACACAGGGCAACATTACACTGCCTGCAGAAATTGTTGGTGTCAACACGCATAGGGCTCCTTCGTGCCGTGTTGCGACACACATGACACCGCCTGCGGGGTCTCACCTGGGCTTGAGTGGCTGGCACATACGTGGGGAAATGGCGTTCAGTGAGTCTGGCAATCCCTTCTGCTGCTGGCTGACGATGTGCTGGTGGGTGCGGGTTGCGGGGTTGAGTCATGTATGTATGCAACATCTCTCTGCTCAACTCGATGCAGAAGTCCTCCATCGTCTCTCGCTTGCCAGTAATTTCACGGTGGAGAATGTGGCAGTTGTACAGGGTGATGTCTAGGAGATGGAAGAACAATTTTTTGTACCACCTCATAGTCTTCCTCGCACATTCACACGAAGCGATGGCAGCATCGGACTTGTCAACCAGCCGCATGTTGATATTATAATCAGATTGCCTCAGGCTTCCGGATTATTTCCCTTGTTGCTCGGTCACGTCGTCGGCTGTTTTTGGAAGATTGGTTGGTGGACTGTTGTGAGGACGTTGACGTCCCGGTTATCCATCCAGGATAACAGGAGGACATTATTGGCCTGCAGGTAGATGATGGAGCCCTTTTCCCGCCTGGGTGGTAGATTGGGCATGAATATTCTGTTCCTCCTGACGGTGCCACACACGCCTGTTGTGCGGCTATACAAGAACTTGGCAAGGGAGGGGCTGGTGTACCAGTTGTCCAGGTACAGTATGTGGCCCCTGTCCAAGTATGGCTCCATCAAGGTGATGACAACGGCCCCTGATATACCATATGTCCTCGATGGCACCAACTCTGTCTTCTTCCCCATATACAGAATGATGTCCTGGATGTAGCCAGTCAAACAGTCCACACATGACGAAGGTCTTCAAGCCATACCTATGACGTTTGCTGGGGATGTACTGTCGGATGCTGATGTTTCCCCGCCACAGTCACAAGCTCTCGTCTATTATGAGTTTCTGATGGGGTTTGACAGCCGCAGCAAAACTTTAGCTTGAGGTACTCAAAATTGGTCTTATCCTCTCCATGGGGTCTTTGGTGTTTCTGGGGAGGTCCTGGTTTCTGGTATGGCTTGCCAGGCTGTCAATGAAGTGCAGGTTCCCCATGATTGCAGAGAATCTGTTCCTGCTCATGATCTTGGCAAAGATAGGGGTGCGGATGAGGGGATCCCATGACCAATATTTTCTTATTGACTATTCGTCGTCACCCCCATCAGGATCACGATCGCCAAGAAGGAGTAGAGCTCTGGGATTTGGAGTGTTTCCCATGACAGCCTGGCCGAGTACCTGGATTGTTCCTTACCAGCCATAAAGTACCAATTATACCAGTTTGTTTGGTCCACAATTAGGCTCATCAGGTTGGCAGTAAACAATGTAAAAAGATGTCCAGTCTTGGGGTGTCAGGTCCTTGGTGATGGAACGTAGGGCCGGCAATCCCGGCGCCCACAAATTGCCAGTCGGTGGGCTGATACCGTACCCCATCCTGCCAATCCCAAACATCAGGTACTTCGCCGGCATCTTCGTCTTCGTCGGCATCAGGGTCGTCGTCTGGATCTGGGTCACCAGGGTGGCGAGGGGGCGCAACCGTGTTTCTTGCCACTGCCCTACCCCTTGCCCTTGCCCTTGGCCTGCCTCCTGACGGCCGCCTGGACCCTCCTGGCCCTCTCGAACCGCCAGTGGGGGGGGCTCTAGCGAGGGTCACCTTACCCACCCGTCTTGGACGCCCAGTTACAACCCCACGCCCGGGAGCTGACACTTCTGCGTGAGAATCGAATGGAGGTGGTGATGGTGTTGGTGTGTGGTAGGGCACTCGTCTAGGAGTTCCGGTGGGGGTGTAGGGTAGTGAACCCGGTGATGGTGGGGTGTAGTCTGGTGATGGTGCTGGTGGTGGTGTGGTGATGCGAGGGTCTCCCCTGGCCGCTGCGGCGGCGTCTTCCCGGGCTGCCATAACTGGGAAGAGACGCCTCGCAACCATCCGACGTCTTTCCACTTCCCTTGGTGGTGTGTCGGGAACCTCCTCTTCCTCTTCCTCTTCACTAGATGGTGGTGCGGCATGTCTCCTGCGAAGCCCATAAAAATGTTTGGGCTTTACACCTTTGAGAGGTGAGGGCTTCCGTGGTGGTGGTGATGGGAGGCGGCGAGGAGGGAGAGCGTGAACGTGGCCTCTCACACTCGCGGCCGTAGGGGTAGGCTGGCTGTGGTGTAGGGGAATGTCCAGGAACGCCATTGGGTCGTCTACTTTTTCCTGTAGCTCGACCTGTTCCCCACTTGGTGGGGAGTCCTCTATATCCCTTGCCCTGGGAGACATGGGGGAATGGTAATTTGTAGCCTCCCTCTCCCTCATTTGTTCAAAACTGAGAGGGAGTTCTCGTATAGGGATGTAAGGTGCCTCCAGATTCATAGCGGCATATTCCTCCCTACTCGGGAAATATTCCTCTTCTGAAATCATCGAGGCATGAGGATTCGGTGTCAGAGTCTTCTTCGTCACTTTGTAATAGGATTTCGTGGGCTTCATCAATGGTAAGGCCCTTAGCACGGGATGGGTTACGGCGTGGAGGTTGTTGGGACATGGTGATCACTCGCGGAAGACAACGGGTATACTGAATGTCCTTTGTCACGCACTAGGTCAAGCCCAGAGCATCCTTTGGTCTTATCATATCTACCAGCCACCGAACTTTTCACTACAAAATTCAAGGCAATATGACATAGGACAAGACATTATAAGGTCTAAAGTCGCGTGACTAAGGAATGTCACACCTACAGAAATATAGATTAGTCTATCATATACACAACTCATCAGGTACTTCCTACCATATGCACGTAGTAAATAAGGTCCAAAGTCGTTTTGACAACTGCTCCAAAAAAAAAAAACATCCTAAGGAATATCCTATACCAATTTTAGACCAAACCACACCATACAACCTGAGTAAATAAGGTTGAAAGTAACGAGGCAATATCCGCATATAGGATTTTCTCACACAGCCTGTAGCCTCTAGGCAATACTAGGCATGGTCAGGTACACCCATACAAAGCTCTCAAACAACATCAAACTGTGTCTAACACAAATCTCAAGCCAAACCCGACCATACGACGCGAGTAACTAAGGTTCAAAGTCGGAGCGAAAAGGTGGATATTTACGCGCCCCTAATCCATCCCACCATCCAGCCGCTCACCATACCAACTCGTTTTCCACGCCAACCACTGGTTTCCCATATTGTATCGAATACCCTGTATCATTTTTAGGCCAATAGTTACCATACCACCTGAGTAAATCATGTCCAAAGTCGTGTTGGCAATATGCGGGTATAGGTAAATCCGTTTATTATCCAATCACCCGCTCAGACTATGTTCATGTACACCAATAATACGTGTAGACAATGACATCCTCCGGCTCTGACACAATTTTCAAGCAAAAACAACCAATACGACCCGAGTAAATAAGGTTCCAAAGTTGCGGTCAAAAAAGGGGGTTCAATACATGCCTCTCATCCACCCTGGTTCAGCCGCACGACCCACCAACCCGTTTCGGCCGCCAGTCCCGCCTTTCCAATACCCTAGAGTGTACGTGGTACCATTATTAGGCATTTCCTTACGATACCTGCCGCGTAACTGATTTTAATATGCCGGACGCACGTGTTGCGTCGCTGGGAGCTGGTGATCGAATAGTGCCGTCGCATCACGTGCGTCGCTGGGTCTCTACGGGTTAAACATCCAATTATTTTTTTTTAATTATTTTTTTTTTTTTTTTGCCTTTGGGCCATGCAAAATATCAGTCCTCTACCTCCTCTCCTTCACCACTTTCCTCCCCTCCTTCAGTTATCACCTATTTTCCCTGTTATTCCCTTATTCTGAGGTATATTTTCGTGCTAACATTAGCGAGTTGCAACCAGGGCATTGTCATCACTGTTAGCAAGCGAGTGCAAGAGAGAGAGAGAGAATATCGATCGACAGTGTCTCAGTGGCCTTGGGGGAAATTGGCGGGAAAGGAGGTTGCCTCACCCATACATTATGTAACTTGCGGCCTGTATCGCCGATTTTGACCATCCAAACGCTGTTTTCACTCGTTTAATTGTTGTGACAGGATAATACCTTTATAATCAACCTATAATAGGCGCATATGGATAAGTATTAATGCTATTTATGGTAAACTGAATATTTTAGTGATGGAAACAGCCCAAATACGTCAGCACAGGCAGACGTTTCTAATTACCCACATGCGCAGTTCAGAGGTTAACCTATCATTATATCCCATGGCCAACTGTTGGGCAATAGGTTGAGGGGGGCTTTAACCCCCCTCATCCCCCATGACTTATTGTCATCACCATATATATTCCAGCAGGGGGGTAAATCACAGCTGGCCGTGGGATAATTTTGTAATTAAATGCAGTCAAATTAGACGCGAACATAACCGAGCCTGCAACTTCATCTAAACAAGGAGGCCAGTACGCCCACTAACACCACCCTTACCAAGGTAAGAGTTGTGTTAGCGGGTGATGTACCATTCGCTTTGTTTACATAGTCGAACACTCTGTTATATTCACATCTAATTTGACTGCTCTTATTTGCCCCTGCTGGTAAAATATATGATGATGACAATGTCATGAGGGGTAGGGGGGGTCTAAGCCCCCCTCACCCCATTATTGTATCCCATGGCCAGATGTTGGGTAAATTGTTATGCTACCAACCGTGGGGATACAATAATGGGTTGAGGGGGGCTTTGCCCCCTGAACAAAAATGGAGGTTATGAATACAACAAAATTATTACCCTAGACTAGCCTAGGCTAGCCTATAGACCAAACAAAAAAACTATATATATATATATAGCCTAGGCCTATTGCTAGGCCTATTTTGAAAAAGGTAGATAGGCCGTTGTGAATACAAAAATATTACCCTAGGCCTATTTTGAAAATTAGGCCTAGGCTAAGTCTGGCATTTGGCTAGACTAGAACTGCCTGTGTAGGCATATATAGACATAGTAAAGTCTGGCATTTTGGTTTGGCTCGCCCTGGTCTAGGTGTAGACATGGTAAAGTAGAAAAATATACGGATTTTTTTTTTTTTAATACCACAAATTTTCAGTGTTTTTTATTAACAAAAGTGTTAATTTGCATCAATATATAGTGTTTGTAATTAATTATAAATCTCGGGAAAACCTATTTTCCCCATTAGGCCTATCAATCGATGTTGAGATGCCCCCGATAGTGATATGAAAAGACATTAGCCTAACCTAACAACCTTACCTAACCTAACCTAGTATTATGGGTGGGGGATGCTGCCCCCACACCCCCGCTGGTTGAGTACTAATCCCTTAGTAAAAAAAAAAAAAAAAAAAAATTGGTTGTCGATTATAGAAGGTGAAAGAAAAGTCGATGAAGTCTACGGTGTTTACTCTGCAATCTTCAGCTTTGATTGTACATTTGATAATGGGAAAGTACCGTATTGACAACTGTTATGCCCGGTCCAATTGGAACGCGAGATATTCTGAGTGCATGATTAACTCTCTAACTGGAGAAGTATACCTTTAACTTTAATAAAGAGACAACACGGCAGGAGAATAATTACACAGGCGACAAGTTAACATGGGTTTTATTCACTTTACACCTGGTTCATGGAGGAGCAATATATTTAATTCTGGAACACTGAGATCATCAAAATGGCAACAATGGTAAATAGAGCATACAAATAATAATATGATTAGCAATTATAAGGCAAGAGTCGAACAATGGGTCCGGACTCATGTTAACAATAACTCCTCGGATACAATGATAGAGTATCCAAAATAGTGGAGGGCTTACCTCCCACTCAAACTAGATCTCAAGCAAGATCTCAGCAAGGTAACAAGAGTGCAGTAATGGCAGATGTCGTCTGGATCATACTATGATGTCCCCGGCAATCGTGACGTTAACTGACTCTAAAGCAACAATGACCAAGTGGTCATCAACAATAAGGTGGGCTCTGAAAGGCTCACAAATGAACTAAATTCTACAGGTGTGCTAGATCTCACCTGGCAAGATTATTTATTCTAAAAACTACTTGTGTGGGCAACTAGCAAGATGCGGAAGGCTGATACAACAATCGTCGGGAGCTGAGATAGAGTGAGATCTATTAGAGTTATGAACCTGACAGAATGTTAAGAGAATGAGGCTAGAAGTTATACAAGGGAACAAGGTTACTGTAAATAGGTCTGTATGTCATATGCTGTGGGTCTTATATAGGCGCATCCCCTCTGACGGGCTATGGGCGACCAATAACCCGGGAATGTGCGGATATAAGGATCCCCTGATAGTTATGTCTAATGTGCCCCGGCAAGTGGGCAGATTAACGTCAATTTACGTAGAGAGAGGAAAGCCCTCTCGCAAGACGTTATTTAGTAAGAACCCCTGAAGATAACTTCAACCACTACCCTGAGACAACTCTAAAATGCTCCAGACGAGAAGCCCACCACGGAAGCCACGAGCGAACATCACCAGGAAACGGGAATAGAAACACCCGAAGGAAAGGCCCACAGAACGAAAGGACCAGGTGACCAAGCCAACCGTTAAGACAGGCCGAAGCCCGCAGGGCTAAGCAACTCCAAACCACACCTGCCTATCCCTTCTAACCACTGACCTTTCCCCCACCTCGCGTATACACTACCCCTCGAGTCCTACCACCTCTACCTACATGATGATGAACATGAATACACCTTAATTTAATACACCCATGCCCTGTCCCTAGGTTGAGCCAATGCCAACCAGTTCAGACAGGCCTAAATCTATGTATGTTTTTTTCATCCAAGAAGTAATATGTTACCCCCCTGTCTTGCCAGACTAAGCTTCTGAAGATCAACCGCCCCCATAAAATCTATGTATGTTCTTCCCAGGTTAATACACCCATGCCCTGTCCCTAGGTTGAGCCAATGCCAACCAGTTCAGACAGGCCTAAATCTATGTATGTTTTTTTCCATTCCAAGAAGTAATATGTTAACCCCCTGTCTTACCAGACTAAGTTTCTGAAGACCAACCGCCCCCATAAATCTATGTATGTTCTTCCATCCGAGAAGTAGTATTGTTAAAACCCCATGTCCTAATTGATAAGAAACTATGATACCCACGGGTACACCAGTGTATATATATAACCATCATTCCTGTAAGACCTAGACAGAAATTACTGAAGATATTAGCCACCATGCAGTAACTCTAATTCTTACCCCAACCAGAGATTGTATATACAACCCTCTTTTACCATTGTCTCGACGCATTTTCACCATGAAACAATACCGAAGCTACCCCTACGAACTGCCACTTTCTTTGGTGTATATGTCATAGAAAACGCAGTTCCCAGGAACAACTAGGTCAGCAAGAAATAGTGTCAGATTAACAGTGGTCCATAACCATCGTATTGACGAGTAATAATACACCATGTTTTTCTCTACTTTTATCCACAGTCAAGCACACACCTACAGTTAACCTCCTCTTCCCCACAGCCCCACAGTCCACATGATTCTATCCCTTCCAGACTCATATACCACCCCATATTGCTCCGTCCCCCGGAGCGTTTGGATAACATACTTTCCCTGTCATTAACCCCCAAGCTACGATACCAACTGTAGTCTAATGCCACCCCTACGCCCAGAGACCTTAGGGTCAAACTTCCACGTAGCCCCCCTTAACCCTTTCCCCTTCGTTAACCCCCCCCGCTCCTCGACTCCTTTCCCACCTCGCCTCCCCACAATACCTCCTGAATATCCTTAATTTTTCCGTTGCTAACATTCTCCAACCTTTTATATATATACTCCTATCCAGCCTACCTTCCCCCAGTGGAAGGAACACCATTAGAACATACTAACCCTTTGCATGCCATCTATTCCCTCACAAACCATTCACAACCCTGTACCAAATGATCGTCAGTGCGAGGCTAGCCGCCTCGCCAGTGACTAACTTCTATTGCCATACTTTCCAGATAAATGTGGCAGAGTCAGCAACACAGTCTCCAGCACATCCAACAAACCATGCAATAAACAACCCAACCGGTTACACCAGCTAGTCAGGCACCTTCGGTTTTGGTATTACGAACACCCACATCTGTCTCATAAACAGAGGGTTATGACAAACACTTGTGATATGGCAAGCCCCTAGCCACAGCCGCCGGACGACCAACTCAGAGAGAGGGCGCGCACCTACCCCTTTATCCACCCGTGGAGGGAGGCCCCCACCCCTGCGGAGGTATACCTGACCCCTGTTTTGACTTCCACTGCCAGGTAGCACAGGAATTCTTCTTATCAATGAACTAACCATGCATGACTAACACCTTTACTAACCTCTATTAACCCACAATAACCATTAACCTTTCTTGCATTACTCTGATAACCAAATTAGCACCTCAGCTATACCATAGAACGAAGACTGAGGCAATCTAAGAGAGACGCTCCTATCACAGCTGTCCCAGTCCTCCTATCAAAGTAGATCCAGTCTCTCCCCTAAATACTTCCAGTATAGCCAAAATAATACCTCTTACTAGGCTCAGTTATCATCACATTATGAAGGCTCCATATAGCCATGTGCCACAACAGTAATCACCACCTTACCTAGTTCCCATATCCATTAAGAGCTTACATAGATCCATAAGAACTCGAGATCCCTATGGCCTACATGTCCAAAACCGAGCCTATAAACCAAGCTCCAGCCCCCAGTAAAATCAGTTGAAAGATAGTCAACAACCAGTGGCGGGCCCCCTTAAGTGACCTCTAGCTCTGCACCTTGTGTTGTTCCTGAGAATTGAGTTCCAGAGCCGGCAGACTCCGTGGCAGATTGAGATAGAAGCATCTGTCCACGTACAAGAAATCTACGTGCACCTTATAACCTTCACAAACCAGTGGGTATATAAGCGTGTAGCCAGCAACGATAGCCAAGAGATCCGTCTTGAGAACTTCCTACATATGGACCCCCTTGACGGCCGCGGAACCAGTCGTAAGCCCCCAACATCACGGACGCAAGATAACCAGGACCAGACCAACCAAATACTACCCAAGATTCACTCTATCAGTACTACAGTGTTACAGTACTATTTAGAGACTCACTTATTCATATTTCTATGAAGTGGCTATATCTTTTTGCCCCAGTATAATTCCTATATAACCATTCCATTAGGAAGTGCTAAGCGTATCACGTTTATTAATTAACAGGCGATATTAACTCGTAATTACCCATATATCTAGATATTATTACATTGAAGTAAAACCCTAGTGATATCTAATGTTCGCCCACTGATTTGCATTCTACGTGTTTCTGCTATAAGAATATAAAACTTAGATCAGTACCCCCTGAGGTTACTAGAATTCCTGTGCTCTAAAATACGCGTGTCTAATCTAGTCTGTGAACTACTACTTGTGCACCAGAGCTACCAGTAATAAATCTAAATAGTGAAATTGAATATATAAGTAACATTGATGGTCTCCAGTATATAAACTTGCGAACAAAGCCAGTGATCAGAAGATTAATACCTGAACGTTGGAAGTGGGAGACTAGGCTCCATCCAGATCCACTTAATGATAGTTGTTCAATTCTATCATTTGTCTTGTACGAGTGTTCCATACCTTCTTATGCTTCCTACTAACCATCATCAATAAACGTGATCGTGTGTCTTGTTACCGTGTGTTTAATTTGTGTTCTCTATTCCTCATACCTTGTTTTGTGCATGCAGCCTTATATACCCAGTCAGTTAGAACTCACATTACCCAAGTTAATCCTGTAGAAAAACAGGGCATAACATGGGCGGTAGCGGTGGTTCTTGATTCGGATAAAAGGTTGCATTGCATTGCAAGTTTGGAACAGCCAGAACACGATAACATCATGGCGCACCGTTCTCACATCCCCATTCCACATTATGATGGGGAAACTTGCGAGATCGAAACGTTCATGGACATAGTGAAACCCGTACTTGCACTAGTTTATACCACGGACGCAGAAAAGATAGCCGTGGGCATTAACGCACCTGGGAAAAGCGGTTTCCCTGGTTGCCTACCAAGTGCACCTGCTCTCACATGGGACGAATTTCGCCCAATAGTGATAGAAGCCATTAAGCCTTCGTTGGGCGTTTTCGTGGCCCACACCCGTATCCAAGACACTAAATTCGAAGGCGATCTAGATGCCACAGTGTATAAGATCGCCCAACATATAAAAGTGTCTTTCCCCACATTGACCAGAATCCAGCAAGAGCAGCAGATTCTGGTCAACCTTGTAACAAATATTGCCCTCACCAGTAAAAGATCATTTCAGTGTGCACGATTTCGTCGGATATAAAAAAGATCTCATAACGATCCGACGTATTTTGGCCGTGCGCACAGAAGCACCCACCCAAATCGCTGTAATAAAGAGGTTTCCCACGCACCCGCAGCACCTCGACCACCAAAACCCCAAGGCCCAAACCTTCAACACCAAGAATGCCTACCCATCATCATACTTCCACAACAGACAGACCTACCCTTCCGACAAGACCCAAACCAGGAGGCCCCGGTACCAACCTAACCAGGCACGCACAATCTTCAACCGGTACAAAACCTACAACATCTACCAAAGTAAAAACCCTACATTAGTAATTATCAACCCCTATGATTTCCCTGCCTGTAGTGCTCAGTGTGCCCTCCATCAAATTCGTGACTCTGCCAAACCTCGTCCCCTTTACTCCTCGCATTTCTGTAAATGAAGAGGAGTTGGGACAAGAGGAAGACATGGAGGAAATGCACACCGGAGAAATAGCCCCTATCATCGACCTCAGACGATACCGAGGAAAACCTGGAGGAGGTAGATACCGACTCCCAGGAGTTTTAAAGTACCCCCGCCCACGATGGCCTCGGCGGGGGACGCCATAACTGACCGCACTGCCCCCATTTATTACATGGCAAAAATCAAGGAATTCCTGTCCGCTTGTTAATCGACACGGGAGCTGCCAAGTCATGTTTGTTCAAGTCTTATTATGATCAACACCACCGACTATTTGGCCCCTTGTTACCTACCAAATCAGAACTAATGTCAGCTGCTGATACCTACTTAAATCTCCTAGGAGACACTTTGCCACTGTCAGTAACTACTCCTGCCGCCCATGTTCGTTGTTATCACACGTTCACAGTATTTTCCTCCACTGTAAAACATTACGATGGTTTCCTTGGACTTGACCTCCTTCAAAAACTCCCAGGCCCAGGTTGACTGCGGCCAGAGGCTGATCTCATTAAAAAAAAAATCCAACCCAAAGCCTCTGACAAACCAATCACGCTGAAACCTATTCACAAAAAGAAAAAAACACCTCCCCCCTCAACAAACTCTGAGTCAGGGTTACCCAAGTTGCAGCTAGCACTAAGGTAACTCCTAACCCCTCCCCTTGCCCCGAGTTCTCTCAAAATATCAATCATTTCGTTGAAAAAATGCCTCAACAAAGGAAAGAAGACAAGTCCAAGCAACTCCCTCTCGGTAATCCCCCCAATTCTCCCAACTCTGTCCAGGATCAATCCTCCCATGTTTCCAGGACAGACTCTGATGTATGTAAAATCCATTCTATCAAATATTTATGTACACATGTTTACAGGGAAAATGCCAACCTATGTACCCAACATTGTTTCCCCCAGTATTTCAGAAATGATCAGCTATTCCACAACCAATAAAATTGCCCTTGTGACAGCTTTCCGTCAGTTAGCTCCCTTCCACCCCCACACAATTCACACCCTAGAAAACTTCAAAACCCCACACTTGACTCGCCTCTCATGACAGGACAAACCCACCAATCCCATATAAACTCTAAACAAACGTCACTGCCACGACAAAACTCCCAAAATTCGTCCTTCTAACAACGACAAATCAGTACATCAGTCCTCCACCAATAACCCATGTTCTATACCTCACTCTTCCCCCACCAACCATCCGCAGTCCCACCCAACAAATTCCGTTTTCTAAATCACTCACACCTCGCCACGCTGATCCTCCCAAACGCGCAGTTAATCCCCCCCTCACGCGTGACCCCCACCAACGTGATCTCCCCCCCCCCTTATGCGTACCGAGGCACCTGCTCACCAGTCGATCCCCCACCATCATTAGCCCAGCTGTAGTTCAAGATAAATGTCAAATTCCCCCCGGCCACCAAAAATGAGTTAACCGTCGACCCATAGCCGAAACTCACATGATATTTTGCGCCACTACTACGTCCACCAACCCCAATCGTTGCCTCTTACAAACCGCCATCATTTACGCTCGCATCAACCACATTCTCGTGGCCAATATCTCTGAAGAATCCCTGGCATTACCAAAAGGCCTAATCATAGGAGACCTCGAAACTTTTGATGACCTCCCCATAGATTCCAATGACACCCCTACCAGCCTCAAATTGCCCCCTCTCCCGGACACATTATCCGACCACCAAAAACACAGCATGCACGACCTACTATTGCTAGAGTTCAGTGACGTGTTTTGCACCAACCACAACCCCCCCTACTGATCAACTCGGACCAGGCCGTATGCGAAAACACACACATCTATTAACTCACATTAACCCTGGCCCCCACCACTTAAGATTCAACCATCCCGTAGAAAAAACATCCCTAACATACAACGCCAGGCCCAAGAGGAACGCCCAAGTCCAAGAGATATTAGACTGTGCACGGACATTGCCACACCCGTTCAACTTATAGTCATACCTGGTCTTCCCCTGTTGTCTAGTTAAAAAAAGAAAGAAGAGGGTTTCAACTTAGCGGCTCGCTTGGTGTAGTGACTAGCGCCTCGGACTTCCACCCAGAAGGCCCGGGTTCGCGCCCACGCTCGGCGCATTAAAGATTTTTCACAAGCACTGAGTCGTTACCATCCCTCATGAGCAAAGGGATGGGGTAGTAGTACAGGACCCCAATGGAAATACGCCTAATCGGCCTTATTGAGCTATCCTTAGCTAGCTTAGCATGCGCTAGCTTTAAGAACTATTATTATTATTATTATTAAAGCCAAGCAAAGGAAGACCAGCCAACTATCACCAAACTACAAGACGAGCTTGATGAAGTTGAACGAAAACTCATCCAGTCACACCAAGAGCAAAGAACACGTGAAGAACTCCAAGCAGTTGCAAACATACGAGTAAATAGAAAATTACAGACCAGTGGTGCTGACGTCACATCTTATTAAAATCATAGAAAGAACAATACGAGTTAAGATGGTCAGCTACCTGGAAGATAACGAGGCATTCAACGAGGGTCAACATGGCTTTAGACAAGGCCGCTCCTGCCTTTCACAACTACTATCACACTACGACAAAATCCTACAGGATATTCAAGACGGAGAAAATGTAGACGTCATATACCTAGATTTCACCAAAGCTTTTGACAAGGTGGACCATGGGATCCTTCTACATAAACTCAAATCACTGGGAATAGGGGGAGACCTTGGAAGATGGCTCCACAGTTTCATCACCAACAGAAAACAAAGAGTCACGGTTCAAGGAAGCCTATCAGAAGCAGGTGGGGTCATCAGCGGTGTACCACAAGGATCAGTACTGGGGCCTCTTCTATTCCTCATCATGATAGGAGACATCGACAGGGACCTGGAACACTCAACAGCCTCATCGTTTGCAGACGACACCAGACTCATGAAGAAAATCACCTCACAACATGATGCACAGCTACTACAACAAGACTTGGACAAAATCATGAAGTGGTCATGGCCCTAAATGGAGACAAGTTCGAGCTTCTAAGGTACGGGAACAAGAGAGCACTACAAAACGCCACCAACTACAAAAGTGGACAGCAAGAAATTACCGCCAAGGACACAGTGAAGGACTTGGGAGTAAATATGAGCAGTGACGCCACTTTCTCCCAGCATATTACCAAAGCCACAACAACAGCAAAACAAATAGCAGGCTGGATCCTGAGAACCTTCCACACAAGAAATGAGAGGTGTATGTTAACACTGTGGAAGTCACTGGTCCTACCACGACTGGAGTACTGCTCTCAGCTCTGGTCTCCCCAAAAAGTAGGAGAAATAACAGAAATTGAAGCCACCCAGAGGACATTCACCAGTAAAATCCATGGGTTCCAACACTTTAACTACTGGGAGAGACTCAAGGAGCTGCAGCTGTACTCACTTCAAAGACGTAGGGAGAGATACATCATCATCTACGTCTGGAAGATTTTGGAAAAAAAGGTACCAAATCCAAACATCCAAGAGACTCAACACCATAGGCGAGGGAGGCTGTGCTATGTGGGGACTACGCCGGGATCAACGCAAAAAATCAAATCCCTGATGCATCACAGCTTTGCATACAATGGAACCAGACTGTTCAACTGTAGGCCTATACCAGCCCCTCTCAGGAACATGACCGGGGTGTCTCCAGACACCTTCAAGGAACACTTGGACATGTGGCTGGCCAAAATACCGGACCGGCCACCAACACCAGGATACCCCAGCGCCGAATGCCGGCTGATTCGGACCATGGCTGATTCGGACCATGGCTGATTCGGACCATATAGAGGCTCATTCGGCCCATAGCATTGGCTGATTCGGCCCATAGCATTGGCTCATTCGGACCATTCAGTGGCTGATTCGGACCATTGTAATGTTTTGAACTATAAACTTATAAAATACACGACAATTCAACCACTATAATACAAAATAAATCAACATTGGATTGGCGGGAACTTTTAATTTTGTTTCGCAACCATTAAAATTATTAAATGGTTCAATTGACCACTTGCGGGTTTTAGGCTATAAGGAAGTGCGGCGGTTGCTAGACTAGCTCGGCCTTTCACAACCCTTATTTGCTTCGACAACATAAAAACGGTATATATGGCTATATTGATAATTTTGGAATCGCTATGTCCCTATCTATTTATGTATCTATCCTAAAGAAAACTGAGATTTTTGCAAAAAAAAAAATTACATCCGGTGGCAATTCAACTGCCACCCTTTCAATATCTGAGCCTGTAAACATCGATATTAAACAAATACAGTAATTATGTAGGTTTATTATGGATAAATAGTATAGAATTTGGTTTTATGTATTAATTAATGTACTAAAACCGTATTATAGCTAGATATTCTGCTAAATATCGATGTCTACAGCTCCAACTTCCTTATAGAATAAAACTCGCAAGTTGTGAATTGACGATTTATTTTCGATTCAGACTATGTGGTGTACAGTTGAGGACAGGAATTTCTGACACTAACGAACCAGACTGGTTCAAATATCAATCTTGTTTTCTATATAAAGGGTTGATGACAAAGTGTCAGTCAGTACAACTAATTATTTCCCACCGGCAAGACACAATGGATAATTGCTTAGTGTGTCAGAAGGTTGTTAGTGGTCATTACCTGTGATACATGCGATGGATGGCAACATATCAAATGCGGGAACACAGGTACGTAGGTGTATATATGACATTGTACACTTTTTATTCATAAACTATTATAGCTAGTGAATAAAAGTTGGATACAGTACATATAATCATTATATATTCAGTAAGTATAAACACTAACGCAGAACAAACGGCATTTCATCTTCGCCACAGGACAGCAGTTGGTATTATTAGGAAAAGCCAAGACTTGGTTTATTGACGGAACTTTTAAAGTAATCAAGTCTCCCTTTTACCAACTCTTATCTATACACTCTTTTATCAAATCAGGGGATGACATGAAGCAACTCCCATTGTGTTTTTGTGTGATGTCCGGGAAAGGAAGCAAAGACTACAAAACTGTTTTTAGGGCGATACTAGATATGCTTAATCCAGTGGATTATGCAGTGACTTAATTTGTAGTATACTACGAAAAAGGGTTATGGAAAAGTTTGAGAGGGGTTTTCCATGAACCTAAAATTCATGGGTGTGCCTTCCATTTCGGACAGGCACTCTGGAGGAAGTTCAAGAAACAGGCCTTCAAAATATGTACCTGCAGAAAGACTCGGTACATAAGCACTTGAGAAAAGTGTTTGCCCTCTCATTTTTGCCACCTGACGACATTCAAGTGGCTTTCAATGAATTGAAAGACAAAGCAAAAGAAGTGCACCATCTTGATGAATTCATGATTTACGTAGAAAATAACTGGGTATATAATAAAACTTGGACGGTAGAGAACATTAGTGTATTTGGTAGAAGTGTTCGCACCAACAATGATGTGGAGGGATGGCACAACCTCCTTAATAGGCGTGCGAGAAAAGGAAATCTCCCTTTTTATTTATTAATTGACCTTCTGTATAATGAAGCTAGGAGTATCCCCAATCAAGTCCAGCTTGTAAGAGAGGGAAAATTGAGCAGGCGACTGAGAAAACCCGTCCGAAAAACTCAAAAGATCTTGGACGATATTTGGGATCAATATAATCAACATCAAATATCCACCAGCTACTTGTTGAAAATGTGTGCCAGGATCTATGCTCCATAGTGTTAAACAGTAAATCAGGACAATGTATTTTAGCATTCTATAGTTAGGTTTTATTGAAGTTGACAACTATATAATTATATATATAGGCAACTGTAAGCATTAATCACAGTTAGGTTTTATTGACAACTATATGTACAGTAGGTATTTATAAGCAATTATTAATCAAAATCATACAAAAATAATAGTGTTTATTTATATCTATTCCTTCGATAAATGTATATATTATATAAACAGCATTATAGCCTACTATGTACGAAACCTAATAACAAAATTAATAAAACTACATTAAGTCAAAATAATCATAATAATTTCATATGATAATGATCATGGTCCGAATGGGCCTAGGACGAATATTTTGTGGTCCGAATGAGCCTGGGCCGAGTAAGCCTGGGACGAATTAATGTGGTCCGAATGAGCCTGGGCCGAATCAGCCATGGTCCGAATCAGCCGGCTACCCCCAGCGCCAACTCCAACCGACTTCTGGAATGGAGAGTGGAAGAAAGGGAGCTGCCTGGTTGCAGTGGAGCCCCAGCTCAACTGTGTCACTAACGGACGGATTACAACAAAGTGTAACAAAGTGTATCCATTATCTGCACACGTAGAAGGCGAAGCAAAACTTGGGCTATAATTTTTGTCTGCGTCGCGCCCAGTGGTAGGTATTCCTCGCGCTTTGGTTAGGGAGTCATTGGCAACACTGTAGCTGGTGACAGAGCGGTTTGGATCACAGTCCCCGCAGAGCTAAGATGGTGAGAATTTGCTGATTATTTGCTCTTTATGGTCGCCTAACTTAAGTATGTAAGGTTTAGATATATTCACAGAGTATTCGGATTTGGGGGCTATGTTCACACGTTAATTAATCTTAATAATATCCTAAGCAAAATTGTGTTTTGTAGCTTAACATGACCTACCCTATCGTTTTAAGTTGTGGAACTTCGAACTTGCCTTTTATTCTACCTACACACTCGAGATATGTGTATAGACTATATCCAATAGTTATATTTGTTTCCTATTAGTGATAACGCATATTATAACCTAGGCCTAGCCTATAACCTATTCACGCTAGGCCCAGCCTAGGCCTAGGCTGTAATGATGACTAAGCTACCCAGTAGGCTATGAGTTGTCACATTACTTTGGAGTGGGTACATAATTCAGGATCAGTTAGGCTAGCCTATTAGCCTAAGTAGGCCCTATCATCCCCTATGTGACTATGTCGATAGGCCAAAGTGTAAGCGATGGCTTGGTATTTTTACATTGCTTACCTTACTAGGCTATGTCGATAGGCCAAAGTGTAAGCGATGGCTTGGTATTTCTACATTGCTTACCTTACTATGTCGATAGGCCAAAGTGTAAGCGATGGCTTGGTATTTCTACATTGCTTACCTTAGTGAAAGTAAAGAAGCAAGAGAGTCCGAGCTCTTAAGGGCTAGCCTACCTCTTCTCAGTTTTCATTCTGTCTCAAAGTGGTCATATCTATTTTTAAGCATAGGCCTAGGCCTAATAGCGGTAAACCTGACTTTTTGGACCGACAGCGATTTCAGTAGGCTAAGTTTTATTTTGTTTTTTGTAATTTTTCCTTCAGATATAGGCCTAGTGTTGTTTTATACTGAAGAGGAGCGGAAATGAGTATTTACCCATTATCCAACAATCTAAAAACACACCCCCCACTAGTGGGGAGGGCTATGAAGTTCAGGGAAAATGAGGGGTTAAAAGCGTAAAAATACAATAATATAGCGTTTTGTATCAAAACTTGGCTCGGGTTTTCCCAAATTGCAAACCCATACAACCCAATTTTGTGAATACCCGAGCCAACTTTTGACGAAAGCTGGCTCGGATTTCACAGGGTGGAGAGGGTAGCCTAATATTTCATGTTATAAAAATAGTCAACTTTGGGAAGACATTAGCCTAACCTATCCTAGTATTATGGGTGGGGGCTACTGCCCCCACACCCCCGCTGGTTGGGTTAGATTTTTTTTTTTTTTTTTTTAATGTTCTAGGCTATTAGCCTAACCTAACAACCTTACCTAACCTAGTATATGGGTGGGGGCTGCTGCCCCCACACCCCCCCCGTTTTTTTTTTTTTTTTTTTTTTTTTTTTTTTTTTTTTTTTTTTTAATGTGCTAGGCTTAGGCTATTAGCCTAACTTAACAACCTAACCTAACCTAACCTAGTATATGGGTGGGGGCTGCCACCCCCGCTGGTTGGGTACTGGCTGAAAAACTTATTGTTTTACAGTAGCCTAGGCCTATACATGTATTTTAGCTTTTTGTTTTTTTCTCCCTTATAATACATTTCAGCTCTTAATGCCATATATAGCAATGATCTATATGCTCTACCAGACCTATTAGGCCTAAACAGATCGATGGGCTAACTGTCGGTCCAAAACATCAGTATAACCCTAATAGCCTAATGCTCGTACTAGGCTGCATATTACACTTTCGTTGAGGCTGTTCCATTTATTTATAATCATGAGTTGAACTTTGAAGAAGTTGTTCCGCTTGCGGCTTGGAGGGAGGCCCTGGTACGTGGCTTTGTCAGCTTCAAACTGTGTCCTCTGGTCTCCATGTGTTGTCCAATTGGGGCTAACTGCAGTAAATAGCCTAGGCCTATTCACCAACCTTGTAAAAAAAAAAAATCTAGGCTAGGCTATGCCTAGGCCTAATTATAAGGAATAGGCTCGCACCCTTATTTTTAAATTTTTTCCTCCAGATTTTGAGAAACATGTTTTTGATAACGCGCTGCGGATGGATCTGCACGATCGATCGATAGCGCTGCACCCGAGATAGATCGATCGATAGCGCACAAATCGATAGATTGTTATGCTGACGAACGATGCTTTCCCCAGCGCTCAGGATGGATTTAGTCATGTATTTGAACGGACAAATCGACCGATTGTTGCACTGACGATCGATGCTTTTCCCTGCGCTCAGGATGGATTTAGTCTTTTTGAACGGAATAAGTGAAATATAAGTATCAGGCCTGGTGAGTGGTGGTAACTTAATAGCCTAAGTCGAAAAGAAATAAAAACTACGAACAGTCTTTTAATAGATATTTTGGCCCCTTTTGTACCGGCAACGTATTTTAGATTTTTTTGTAGCTAGGCCTATAGGCTATTTAGGCTAGACGATATTGTGCAGTTTTAACCCTCTCATCACGGAAGGGCTCTTGAACGCCCATAAAAAAGCATATAACAGGTACCCGGAAGGGCTCTTGAACGCCCAGTGGTTGAAAGCCTGAAAGCCTGTGAGTGAGGTGAACATTCTTAGTGATGGCTTGTGCTGATGAGATTGTCACCTCTTCCCATGTTCTCCAGCTTTGTCTTGCTTTGCAAGAGAGGCTGGAGAATGTTGAGCTCGAGGTCCAATCTCTCAAGGACGAGAACTTAGCATTGAAGATGGCATTTGAGGAAAACAAAAATGCCACTGGTGTAGGAAACCCGGACTCTTCCTGGAAGGTGGCATCTTCAAGAGGAATGAAATTAACCTTCCAGAAGCAGTATGTGACTGTTAAAGACAAGTATAGCGCCCTGGATGACGAGTGTGATGGCAGTGAAGGGGGAAAGGAGGAAGAAGATGACCCGTCTTACAGCGGGGCAGTGAGAGGGGAGGGGAGGAAATCTGCAGCTACTTCTGCTACAGGCCGGCAACAGAAAACAGCTAAGTCTATTTTAATTGTAGGGGATTCAGTGGTTAAATACCTTGGTAGGGCTACTAACACACATGTTGGTAAAGTTGTCTGTCTGCCTGGTGCCGGAGTCGAGAAGGTGGCAGAAAAGCTAGATGGTGTCATGGAAGCGAGTGGAGAGGACCCCATCATCTTCCTCAACGCAGGGAGCAACGACATTTGGAAATGCAGGACTGAGGAGTTGCTCACCACGTACCAGGAAATGTTGGAGAGGATCAAGGAGAAGGGTGGAGTTCCTGTGGTACACAGTATCCTACCAAGAAGAGGGGTAAGGAAGGAATGGTCCTCCAGGGCTATTGGTGTAAATAGCCGGCTGGAGAAGTATTGCAAGGCAAATACTATTCCATTCCTGGATAACTGGACCCTCTTCTACGGTAAGGATGAACTGTATGCCCAGGATGGAGTACATCTCTCTCGACTAGGAGTTTCGACCTTAGCCAGCTCACTCGACAAGTTTGTTGCGGGGTTTTGTTAATAAACCATAGGTGTGTAAGTAAAATAGAATCCCAGCCACATGAAATTGATAGTAATAACGAACATTCTGATAGCGTAGCTTTTCCGTCTAGGTCCAGTAGTTCAACAGGTAAAAATAAATTAGTTAAAAACTTTAGAAAAATAGTTGCAAATACAAGTAATAGTTTGAGGGTTTATTATACAAATTGCAGGAGTTTATGTAACAAAATGAACGAACTTAGAGCACTGGTTAGCAAAGAAAATATAGACCTAATAGCGCTAACTGAAACATGGATTAATACAGAAACCAGGCATTTTTTAGCAGAGTTTGATATACCGGGATATAGTTTGTTTAAATATGACCGAACAAGTAGGAGGGGCGGCGGTATAGCAGTGTTTGTCAGGAGTTCATTAAAAAGCTGTACTAAATCAGGTATTAGAGTAAATAATGAAAATGAAAGTGTTTGGGTAGAAGTTAACGAAGGTAGTGAGACTTTAGTTATTGGAGTTATGTATAGACCGCCAAATATGAGTAGAAATGACGGAACATCATTATGGGAGGAAATTAAAGTAGCATCAAGGCTTAGCAACGTGTGCATTATGGGGGATTTTAATTTCCCTAATATAGATTGGCAGCAACAAATAGGCGACTCTGATTCAAAGGAGTTTATTGAGGTAGTACAAGATAGTTTTTTATCTCAATTCATAGATACGCCGACTAGAGGTGATAATATTCTCGATTTAGTTTTCAGTAACAATGAACATATGATAAATAGTGTAGAAATCGGGGACCACCTAGGAAATAGTAATCACAATTCTGTGTATTTTAATATACAATGGAAAGGTAATATCAGAGAGAATACAACAGTAATACCTGACTTCAGAAAAGCCAATTATGGTGGGTTAAGAGAAGCCCTGTTAGCGGACCCTATGGTCAAAAAATTAAGTCGATCCAGGTGTCCAAATGAGTATCCTTTCTCAGGCACCTGTCATCTTAAGTCAGGAAGAGACGTCAAACTTGGTAGATACATACGATAATTTTATCAAGTCAGTATTCAATGCGCAAAATAAATATATCCCCAAAAGAAAATTTAGATCAACACAGAACCAACCCAAATGGATGAATAATAGACTATTAGATCTTCTAGGAAAAAAGAGGAAAATATAGAAAAATTAAAAAAGGCGAAATTCACCTACTTGCTTACTATCAGAATCTATCACGACAGGTAAAGAAGGATATTAGTAAAGAAAAAAAGAAATTATGAAATTAAGGTTGCCAATGACTCAAAAAATAATCCTAAAGCTTTTTACCAACTATATAAATCCAAGGTTAGAGATGTAATTGGTCCCCTTAAAACTTCGATAGGAGAAATGACAGAAAATTATTTAGAAATGTGCAGTACATTAAATAGTCAATTTCTTTCCGTTTTCACTAATGAAAATTTGGCACAGTTTCCAGAAGTCTAAGGTATACAGCGATAGTATAGATAATAGGTTAAGTACGGTTACTATAAGTAGAAATTATGTGCTTAAGGAAATTGACAGACTGAAACCTCATAAATCGCCTGGTCCTGATGAGGTATATGCTAGAGTATTAAAAGAATGCAGAGATGAGTTAAGTTACCCATTAACATTTCTATTTAACAAGTCATTAGAAACAGGTATAGTTCCAGAAGCTTGGAAGCTTGCAAATGTAGTTCCGATCTTCAAAAAAGGTGATAAATCAATAGCATCCAATTACCGTCCCATTAGTCTCACTTCAATCATAGGAAAGCTACTAGAGTCAATTATTGCTAGGAAAATGAGAAACCACTTAGAAACATTAACTTAATCAATCTTCTCAGCATGGATTCACTCGGGGACGGTCTTGCCTTACTAATTTGCTTAGTTTTTTCTCAGAGGTATATGAAGCAGTAGATAATGACAAGTCATATGATATTATATATTTAGATTTCAGTAAAGCTTTCGACAGAGTCCCTCATGAGAGATTGATGAGAAAGGTTGAGGCACATGGAATAGGTGGGGCATTGTTAGGATGGATTAGGTCATGGCTAATTGGTAGGAAGCAGAGAGTCAGCATAAATGGTACCAAGTCAGAATGGGGAGCAGTCAAAAGTGGTGTCCCCCAGGGATCGGTATTAGGTCCACTGTTGTTTCTTATATACATAAATGACCTAGATTTAGGTATAACTAGTAGGATAAGTAAATTCGCAGACGATACTAAAATAGGGAGATCAATTGATTCAGATAGCGATATAGAGTGCCTCCAAAGGGATCTAGATACCTTACATGAATGGTCAGTAAATTGGCAGATGAAGTTTAACATTGACAAATGCAAGGTATTAAAGATAGGGAAGATGCAAACAAATGTTAAATATAAACTAGCTAATTTAGAATTAGAAAATTCAGACTGCGAGAAAGATCTAGGTGTGTTTGTTAGCTAGTTTGAAGCCTAGAAAACAGTGTATAAGCGTTCGTAATAAGGCAAACAGGATTCTCGGGTTCATCTCTAGGAGTGTGAGTAACAGAACTGCTGATGTTATCTTAAAACTTTACTTGTCATTAGTGAGACCCCATATGGATTATGCTGTCCAATTTTGGTGTCCTTATTACAGAATGGACATAGATTCATTGGAGAGAGTACAGCGTAGAATGACAAAAATGATCCATAATATTAGAAATCTTTCGTATGAAGAAAGGTTGAAGAAATTAGGTTTACATTCGTTCGAGAGACGCAGAGTTAGAGGGGATATGATAGAGGTGTTCAAGTGGGTTAGTGGGATTAACAAAGGGGACATGACAAATGTACTAAAGCTCAGTGATAGCGAAAGAACTCGTACCAATGGTTTCAAATTAGATAAATTTCGTTTCAGAAAATATATAGGCAAATATTGGTTTGGTAACAGAGTTGTAGATGGGTGGAATGGACTACCAAGTGCTATAGTGGGATCTAAAACTGTAGGGAGCTTTAAGATAAAATTGGATAAGCATATGGACGAGAAGGGTTGGGTGTGAAGGGGGATCAGCCGGGTTGGGCCAATCAGCGCTCTGCAGACCCCCATAATCCTGCGTTAATCTCTAACCGTTTTGGTAAGATGATCCTCAGGGTATTAGAGTGTGAAGCCTATAATTGGGCTTTGTAATTGAATTTGGGTTGTGTGGGACAGGGATCTGCCTTGCTTAGGCCAATCGGCTTTCTGCAGACTCCCATTTTCTTATGTTCTTGTGCGAGGCGTCGGTCCGACGCATGTAAACAACAGCCGGCTGGACCGACGCCCCGCATCTCCGGCCACAAGAAGGAGAGCGTCGCTTGTTCGTGTGTGCCTGTATGTTGTTGTTAAGTATCGAAAAGTAGTGTAAAGTGGCTGTTTTTGCCATAAAGTTATCTCCAATGAAATCATCATCACAAATCAACCAGTTGACTTAGAGAGCTCTACTTAACGCCATTCTACAGGTAAATAACACAGCTACGCTTGGGGATGCGTGGGAATACATACATACATACATACATACATACATAACATTTTAAGACTGAGTGTTCCACACATAAGTGCAGTTTCAGTCTCTTGTCCTAATGGCGGCGTTCCAGGCAACCCTGTTAAGGGCTGCTTCACTTGTCAAGTTCTTGGATTTGAGATCGGCGCGTATAGTCCGATCCCAGGTCTTCCTCGGTCCACCCCTTGGTGCAGCTCCCTCCACAATCACAGACCTGCATTTTGTCACCCAATTTTGTTCATCCATTCTCTCCACATGTCCATACCATCCCAGTCTACTTGTACGCATCACCTCGCTAATACTCTTTATACCTAAACGTCTCCTCAGCTCAACATTTGTTATTCTATCCTGTAGCCTGGCCCCACACATCCATCTCACCATTCTCATCTCATTACGCTCCATTCTGTTGACATCCTCTACTTTAACGGCCCATGTTTCTGAGGCATACGTCATTGCACTTCTAACACATGAGGCATACACCTTTCCCTTCAGGGGAGAGGCATTCTTTTCATGGTCAGGATTGGCATCAATTCTCTGAACTTCCCCCAGCCACCTAATTCTAGCAACAGTGGCAGCCTCGGCCCCACCACCGGCAGAGATGGTATCTCCTAGGTAACAAAACTTGTTCACCAGCTCCAAAGACTCATTTCCAAAATTCACAGCCACAGGATCATCACTTAACACAAGCTCGCCTTTGCACACTACGCACTCAAATTTCTCTATTTCTGACTTATCCTTCGGCAGGGGCCCCTTTATTCTACTACAGCGCTTACTCCCATGGTGTACCCAACATCGACAGATGCTACATTGAATTGAGTTAACGCCCACTCCCTTTCCACACACTGCACATGGGTATGCACCGCTCTTTTCCACATTGCCTCGTCTCAAACTACTGCGGGAAGCAGTCAGATTAACAAATATACGGCAGCCTAGCCTAGACGTTTTTCGGCCAAAACACCCGGGTTTCGGGGAATATATATATAATACATAGCCGGGGCTGGAGGGTTAAAGAAGGATCTGTGATAGCCTAGTAAAAAAAGGTTAAGATAAATACTTCGAGCCTGTTAATTGCAGGATACACTTTTAAACTGCACAAAACATGTCTAATAGTAGCCAGAATATAGTTAAAAAGACGTCGCCGGTACAGAAGAGGTTAATTGGTTCACATCATCACATGTTAAAAAACAATCATTGGCAAACAATGCGTGAATAATTAACTATTAACTATGTGTGAAACTATAATGTACATTGAACTGTCAGTTGATACTAGGCTATGTATGAAACTATTATGTAGCTAGGCTATAAAGCATAGCAGGGTATAATGAATCTATTAAAAGACTGTTCTTTGTTCTTCATTGCATTATGTACATTGTACCGTATTTGTTATTGACCAAACAAAATCGGGGTCAATATTTACAAGCCGCACCACAGCTGGGATCTCATTTCTAATGGCAGTTTTGGGTTCCTATCAGTTTATGCTTCATTGCTATATACTTTTTATCCTCCGGAAAATATTGTTTTCTTCTCGGCTATATTTTCGGTTTATTTTTTTTTAGCACAAAAAAACCCTAACCTAAGCTAACCTAAATGTAGGCTATTTGGGGGTTATTAGGTTAGGTTAACCCTTCCTACCCGGGCAGCCTTTCTTAACCCTCTGTTCCCGGAAGGGCTCTTGAACGCCCATAAAAAAGCATACACGAGCTGCCTGGAAGGGCTCTTAAACACCCATGAGGTCAAAGCCTGTGAGCTTCGTGTGCGAGGCGTCGGTCCGACGCATGTAAACAACAGCCGGCTGGACCGTCGCCCCGCATCTCCGGCCACAAGAAGGAGAGCGTCGCTTGTTCGTGTGTGCCTGTATGTTGTTGTTAAGTATCGAAAAGTAGTGTAAAGTGTCTGTTTTGGCCATAAAGTTATCCCCAATGAAATCATCATCACAACTCAACCAGTTGACTTAGAGAGCTCTACTTAATGCCATTCTACAGGTAAATAACACAGCTACGCTTGGGGAATGCGGGAAGCAGTCAGATTAACAAATATACGGTAGCCTAGCCTAGACGTTTTTCGGCCAAAACACCCGGGTTTCGGGGAATATATATATAATACATAGCCGGGGCTGGAGGGTTAAGGACGGAGGCTGTATCCGGGCGATTTGGCTGAAAACACAACAAAAGTAAACTAAGGCTAATCTCGCTTAATATACTACCTACATTAATCAAACATATGTCAAAATGTGCGCCTTACCTTGCCGCGTAGAATGGCGTTGAGTAGAGCTTTCTAGCTCAACTGGTTCCGGAGTGATGGTGATGGAAGTGGAGGTAACTTTTGCCGCGTATTTACCTCGCCGCGTCCGAACGCTCAACCGCGGCCCAGGCTACGACGAACGTTTTGACTCGTCGCTCTACCTTGAATTATGGCGGGAAGCGATTTTTTAGTGTTTTATTGTTTATTATGCCATATATTATTGTTATTATGTTATTTTCACTCAATAAAATTATTTTTCTGAAGTAATTTGTGTCTCTGTCACTTATACTTAGGTTTATTGTTATTATTATAGTAGTTATGATTATTTATACTGGACTATGGTAATTGATAGTGTCATTTTCACTTATTTATTGTTAGGAGTATATATTTTAGTGTCACTTTCACTTGTTAATATTGTTCTGAAGGCACTTATTATTACTTATGTGTGTCTCTTTCACTTAGATTAAAATTTAAAACTTGCAAACTAAACAAACCAAAATTGGGACAAGGACAATATAAAGTCAAATTAAATTATCAAAATCGCTATGTGGAAACAACGCTTACTAAAATGAAAATTATTAAATAAAAGAACACAATCCACCACATAGGGTGTACATTACTACATGAGCAAGTTAATCTGTTTCCCAAGCAAACTAATCGCACATACTGTATACAGTATAACAACGCACTATCGTCACGTTAAAGGAAGTAGTCAAGTTTGGGAAGTCCGGGACTTAGTTTTATAGTCATTATTATAGTAGTTATGATTATTTATACTGGACTATGGTAATTGATAGTGTCATTTTCACTTATTTATTGTTAAAAATATATATTGTAGTGTCACTTTCACTTGTTCATATTGTTCTGAAGGCACTTATTATTACTTATGTATGTCTCTTTCACTTATACTTAGTATTATTATTAGTATAGTGTCAATTTCACTGGACTATGGTAATTGATTGTGTCATTTTCACTTATTTATTGTTAGGAATATATAATTTAGTGTCACTTTCACTTGTTCATATTGTTCTGAAGGCACTTATTATTACTTATGTGTCTCTTTCACTTATACTTAGTTATATTATTATTATTATTATTATTGAGTGTCACTATCACTGTCACTTACACTTCAATAGTTTGTCATAGTGTGGAAATCATTGAAGCAGGTGCCAGCACACAGTCCCACCTGACACTCGAGGCATTGCCAAGTAGTTTTTGTGGGTTTGCTTGGTCGTCGAGTTGTGCGGGTGCACACATAGCACCTCTTCTGCATTCTTATTCTGCTGTTAGGACCCTGGAAAGGAAGGGCGACGAGCTGGTGCTTTCTGAAGAACTCGGCACACCCTGTTCTGTTCATCATGCCTGGTTCTTGTAGTGGCCTCCCTGGTGTACCCGCATGTTTTACCAGGAGCTCATGTATCAGCTGCTTTTGGAAGGTCCGCAGGCTCTTGTACTTCATGACTGGACTCCTCAAACGGTAGATGTTGTACGCGTTGAGGACAGACATATCTACTGTATGCAGGACAAACTTCTTGTACCACCTGCAAGATGTTCGCAGGCAGTCTATGAAGCCCATCTGCATGTCGGACTTGTCGACGAGGCGCATGTTGAGGTTATAGTCCAGAACAGCAGCTGGTTTCGTGATAGGGTTCTTCGGTTTTTTGGTCCACCTTCCCTGTGGGGACCATCTCTGCTTTGTGGCATGTGGTGAGGAGGTTGACCTTGCGCTGGTCATGCCAGTGGATGGAGAGGATGGGGCCACTCTTCTTATGGAAGATGTCCGTCTTCTTAGTCTTGGTTGGGTAGGCTGGCATGCCCTTCCTCTTCCCCTTCACTGTGCCGACAGTTGCGGTCATGGAGGTACTTGGCGAGGATAGGCGACGTGTAATAATTGTCGGTATAGAGGATGTGGTTGTCATGGAAGTACCTCTCCATCATCCTCTTTACCACAGCGCCGCCAAAACCAATGAGGGGGTCAATCTGCACCTCACCATCCTTGCCGCTGTAGACTATAAAGTCGAGCACATATCCCGTCTTGCAGTCGCAGAGGACGAAGAGCTTGATGCCGAAGCGGTGTCTCTTGGACGTGATATACTGTCGGAAGTGCAGCCTACCACGGAACAGGACCAGAGACTCGTCGATGCACAGCTTCTGAAAAGGAATCGGGTAGGTGGAAAACCGATGACGTATCATGTCATACAGTTGCCTGATCTTCCAGAGTGTGTCGGGCTCGTGGACATACATGTTATTTGTCAGGTGGAAATATGAGAGGATGTCGAAGTACCTATCCCTTGACATGAATTTGCCAAATGCTGGAGTCGTTGTGAGGTCGCCAGTTATCCAGTAGTCGGCCAGAACGTGCTTCTTTATGTGTGTCATCAGCATTGTGAGTGCCAAGAACACATATAATTCTGCCACAGTGAGAGCTCTCCATGCCACCATCTTGGCACTGGTCTTCCTCCCAAGAAAGTTTGAACAGATAGCCTGGTGGTTATTTGTCTCTTTGACAAGGTATTCCATGACGTCATTGTCGTAGAAGCCACAGAAAAGTTCACTGGGGGTGGCATTTGGGCCACAGGGATATGCTGGTGACACCCCGGAACCCTGTTGTACCTCGTCAAAGGCAGGACAATCTGGCACAAAATCCGCCCCATCTGTCCACACAAACATGTCAGCTGCTCGAGGACGAGGACGTGCAGCTGCAGCAGGCACACGCCCTGGGCCACGCGGATGCCCTGCATGCCCAGGCCCAGGCCCAGGGGCAGCGGCGTCGGCGTCGGCAGGCTGACCACGTCCACGACCTCGCCCTTTGACTCTTCTTGTCGGGACTTCCTCTTCCTCTTCGTTTTCCTCTTCCTCAGGCGACGTCAGGTCATCTGGGGCAATGTTGGGGTCGTCAGCATCCTCTTCAGGAGACAACTCTGGTGAAGAATAGACCGGGCGTCGGAGGCGTGGGGCTGCGGGAGGTTGAGCAATGGGAGCCTCGGGAGTTGGGCTCCTTTTGCGGCTAGCCGTGGACTTTTCCGCCGGAAATAATGACCTACGATGCGGGGCCTGTGGTGGCACACTGTGGGAGGCCAATGACGCACTTGTAGAGGCCCTTTGGTCATCCTGAGGGACAGATAAAGCCGAGGGCTGTGGGTGGCCCTCCAGACGTCCCGGGTCAAGGCGTCGGGACAAAGGAATGCGGGTGGTTGCTAGGCCTGGGTCGGTGTCACTATCACTATCTACGCCTTCCCTCACTTGTTCTGCTTCCCTGAGTGCTTTCTTGGCTGCACTTTTCACTAAAGACTGTTTATAGAAGTATTTACCCACTTTCAAGGGCGTACAGGCAGGCAAAGGGGAAGGTCCTGGCGTAGGCCTAGGCCTACCCTGACCTACGAAACTAGGCGAAGGGGTTGGCTCTAGCACACTTGGTACTTCAATAGCACCTTCCTCCATCACTTCCACATCAGGATCATCACTACTATCACCCCCCTCAAATAAATCCACATTGTCATCATCACCAAATCCCACAAAATCGTCAACTTCGCTTCCACTTCTACTCTGAATATAGAGGTTTTTGTCCACAGAGCTTTCACCACTGCTCAAATCCGGGTTGAAAAGTTCACGGTGTATTGCACTCTCACTTAGCAAACGTTTCACTTTCCTTAGTTTCTTTTTCTTCTCGGTTGGCAGAGGCATAGATGTTGCAAGCGGTATAGCACTGGGACGCGCGGGAGATTGCACAGTATCGGACACGTCGGAATTCATTTTTTTGCTGTAGCTCGCAATGGCGGCAACGTAGGAACTAATAAGAGTGGTAGTTGAGGCTTGGTGGCGCTACGATCGCCCACGCAAAGTAAAATTTGCCCGCGCGAAATTTAAAGCACGCTTTAAAGCAAATGCCTTAGGTAAGGCATACCGGGTAGCGGCCCTTCTGCCGAGCTGTCCTTACCTAAGGCAGCCCGGGTAGGAAGGGTTAATGCTAAAAAAAATAAAAAAAAATAAAGCAAAGAAAAAAAAAATCCGGTGGATAAAAAGTATATAGCAATGAAGCATATGATAATAGGAACCCAAAACTACCATTAGAAATGAGATCCTAGCTGTGGTGCGGCTCGTAAATATTGACCAAAATCGGAAATGGAAAATCTAGGGAAATTTGGAGAATTTATCGGGGATTGAGTCGTTTCAAAGCTTACTGCTTCGTTTTGAAAGACCTCCCTTGGCTAAATGATGTGAAGCCAATTCCATAATTTGTATATGAGCTATTATAATAGGCCTATTAAACTATCTCACTTGGTGACTTGGTACTATGTATGATACTATAGGCTATACATATTACTTTTCGACTTATAACTTTACCACTAGGCCTGTTACTTATTTTCTTAAAACTTAACCAATGATCATACCATATTTCACTTATTCTGTTAGAATATAGCCTAAATCCATCCTGAGAGCAGGGAAAAGCATCAATCGTCAGTGCAAGAATCGGTCGATTTGTCTGTTCAAACACATGACTAAATCCATCCTGAGCGCTGGGAAAAACATCGTTCTTCAGCGCAACAATATATCGATGTGTGCGCTCACGGTCGATCCATCTTGGGTGCAGCGCTATCGATCGGGATTTTTCATTTTTTTTCTTGGGATTTTTTTTTTGTCATTAACCTAACCAAAAAACCTAACCTAACCTAACAGCCCCCAATTAGGTTAGGTTTTTTGGATAGGTTAATGAGAAAAAAAAATCTCAAGATTTATTTTTTTTTTTTCCGGGGATACAAATTATATAGAAAGGAAGCATATGATGATAGGAACCCAAAACTACCATTAGAAATGTGTTACCTATATTGTTGTATCTCCTGTATATTTACCAAAAAAACACTACGGGAGCATGAATGCCGCCTAGCAAGGATACTCGCAGACATAAACAAACAGTCACGTGACTTGCTTGCCTTCTCCGGACCTTGGACGACAATATTGTCATTACCCTAACCTAAAAACCTGACTTAACCCTTCCTACCCGGGCTGTGTTACCCAATGACGGTCGCCCCTACCCGGGCGATATGGCCGAAAAACTTCTAGGCCTGAGTGGGAACTTTCCCACTCATCTCGATTCCGAATCAATAAGGAAGTTTGAAAGTAATCTTGATAAAGCATGGGGAAGACAAGATTTGAAGTTTGATTATAAAACAAAAATACAGAATAGTTAAAATGTTGCGTCTGCTACCGCCGCTGCCAACACCGTGAACGACCGCAGCAGTGCAAGTACTGGTACTGAGCTGGATACACAGGCATAGTTTGCCTTTTTCCAGAGGATCTACTGTAAGAAACTGTAAGAAATAATCGTAGTGCGGTTTTCAATCTGTATTTTGGCATTGAGTAGAGCTCTGTAAGTCAACTGGTTCAGTTGTGATGACGATTTCAGTGGAGCCAATATTGCAGAGATGTTGCCAATATGGGGGCTTTTTAGACACTAATTTCGTCATGACGTCAGAACAATAACATTGAGGAGTCTTCTCCTTCTTGTTTTCGGAGGTGCGGTGACGAACGCTTGGGTTTGTTGACATACGTCGTACGCACGCCGTTCGGACCAAGCTTAATTAGGCTATTAAGCTCATGCCTTAGATAAGGCATACCGGGTATTTGCCCTTCTTTCGTGCTGTCCTTACCTAAGGCAGACCGGGTAGGAAGGGTTAACCTGGGGGCTGCCGCCCCCAGACCCCCGCTGCTCTTAAAAATGATGTAGAAGTCGTCATATTACTGTAAAGCACTGCAGGAGAGTGAAAAACACCTTCGAGATCGCGCATCGTAACCATAGAAAACGGAAATTTTCGAGGGTAAGTTCGTCTGATACATCCTAGGTTCGAATCCCTGGACTGCCACATGTATTTGTTGATTTCATTAATTGAGTTTAGGAGTAAAGTCGGTTGGTGGAGGTAACATAATAATATCATCTGTCCACTAATTATGTCATAAATTTAGCATTTCCGTTCTGAAATTCAGCATTCTATGGAGTCATTCAATCATGTCTATTAATTTGGGACAGTTTGTAAGGGAGTAGAGCGGAAGCCGTTATAGTGAAGAAATACTTTAGTGGTACTGTACCTAAAAATAACTGGTGTTTTCGGATGGTTTGAGGGGAGGCTCTGTCCCCCCTCCCCCCCCCCCATCACCCCCCATGTCCAGGACTTATTGTAATAATTATCTTCGTTGCCAGTAGGCGGCATTACCAAGATTGAGATATGATAATTTCGTGGGTGAGTTGGTATGAACAGACCGCCGGGACTGGCCAGGTAGTCAACAAACCAGGAAGACAAACATACAAAGTGGCGATGTATCACAGACTTTACTCTTACAGGCGCTTCTAACACAAAGTATTAAACACATATTGGTAGGTAATGGACTAGTGCCAAGGATGTACATTGTGTTGAACGGGTTGGAATACCGGAAATTGCAAAAATATGGGGGTGAGAAATCGACACAGTTCTAGACTAGTACGGTACGCTTTGTTTTTATATAGGCCTATGTCCTGACAGACGTAATTGTGGTTTATGGCCACTATAATAAGCACTGTAAAACCTAATCTCACCCTACAGATAGAAGCAACACCGTCATTATTCTGCACTTAAGGCCTATTTCGTCAAAATTGTGGGGTCAAACCTTAATTAGACCCCCTAGACCAGGGGTTCCCAACCTTTTTGTTCCTCTGTACCACTTGGGCATTTTGATAGGTACCCATGTACCCCTAACAATTTAGGATATAAATTATGTAAATTTTATATTATTTTATTATGAAATATGTATGTGTAGATTGCATAGGGATCTTAGTATTGATATTATCAATAAACTGAACTCAGTGACTTTATAAAATATTTTGATCTGTCACATATTTGGACATTATCGGGCGGTACTGCCGCTGTCTCGAGTTGGTACCTGAGTGTTTCACGTCCAATGCAGATTGTGGGTGGCAGGAAGTCGCATAATAGTGAAAAAAAATGGAATAGTCCCCTCACTGATATAATTTTAAGGGAAGGATGTAGTATCCGGGTATACGGTCGGAATGGTTGTCATGTTTACATAGGTCGATCGCTCGCGGTTAAGTTCCCGTATATTTTTTCTGTTATTTGACCCCTGCTGGCAATATATATGATGATGACAATAAGTCATGGGGGATGAGGGGGACAAAGCCTCCCTTCAACCTATTATTGTTTCCCATGGCAGTCAAATTAGACGGGAACATGATTGCGAGCGTCCGCGTAGTGTAAGGCGGGCAGTCCACCCGGTAAGTATATTCTTGCCAATTTTAATATAAGATTTGCTTACTGAAATGAGGAAATTGATATAACACAACTTTGTGCAATCTGCCTGTAGATTAGAACACCATGTTTTGTACACTATGGTTATTCTCTCAGACCCCTATGTACCCCCTGAGAAGTGCAAATGTACCCCTGGGGGTACACGAACCCCAGGTTGGGAACCCTTGCCCTAGACCATCTAATATGACTGCTTTTTCGGTAAGATATTACAGTGTGACAGCCTCGAGACCCATACAGTTTTGTGTGGCCTACGGAATTGTCATATCACATTAGGCTATCTATCTATATATTGTCGAATGCCGTGTTCGCCGAAGGGGTGGCCATGAACGAAACGCCCCATGCACCTTTGTCCTCAGTCAGTCGACGACCCTCCTCCCATCCAGCACCGCTTTCACGCATATGCTTCTTAACTCCATCCTTCCACCTCTCTCTCGGTTTACGTCTTCCACCTCGCCCTCGTACACTCATTCTCTCGCTTCCCATACGTTCCACATGGCCGAACCATCTCAAGGTGTTCCTTTTCACACTTTCCAGCACATCTACATCCACACCACACCGCTCCCGTACTTCCTCATTCGTCTGTCTATCCCTCCATGTAACACTGCACGCACTTCGCAAGTAACTTATTTCCACCCCTCTTACATAATAAATTTGTAACTAAATAATTATGTCTGTAGGCCTACTGTTACAAATATATTATAAGGGAGTTTTTGCCCCCTACTGTTAAAATATATGAGAATATCAATACCGGTAAGTCCTGGGAGGGGTTGAAGGGGGCTTACCCACCCTCAATTAATTTTGTATCCCATGGCAAGCGGTTATTGCTAAATAGAGCTTACAGTATTATGGTAAGATTTTAGGTAGGCTACCGTAACAATCAAGACAGCTAGAGCCGCCTTATTTACCAAGTTTTCTTTATATTTTTGTCAAGGAATATGGTGTTTTATTGTTGTTTTTCATGGTTTGAGTGGAGGATTTGCATTAACTTACCCATTATTTATTAATCTGAAGATACGGCGTCAAATGGCGCCATTTATTTTACAAGAAGAACGGCCAATGATAACCCTTTTCAAGTCGTTGGTGATCCCACGACTGGAGTATTGCAGTGTGCTAACATCTCCACACAAAGCCGGGGAAATATATGAAATAGAGAGTGTTCAAAGAAGTTTCACGTCCCACATCAGCTCGGTAAAACATCTTCATTACTGGGATAGGCTGAAGGCTCTTAACTTATATTCACTGGAGCGAAGAAGAGAGAGATACTTGATAATTTACACATGGAAAGTTATCGAGGGTCTAGTGCCAAACCTTCACACCACAATATCATGGAACTGGAGTGACAGAGAGGGTAGGTATTGTAACATTCCACCCCAAAAGTGTAGGGGAGCTCTGGGCACACTGAGGGACTCCTGGTTGACAAACAGGGGACCGAGCCTCTTCAACAAAATGCCAGAGAACGTGAGAAACCTGATGGACGTGCCAACGGAAGTATTAAAAAAAGCCTTGGACAACCATCTCAAGTCGGTGCTTGATCAGCCATACTTCGCGGGGGGGAGAGCTGCCCTCTCGAATAGTCTGCTGCATCAAACACTGGCAGCAAACATACTCGGGGGGGAGCAGCTCTCGCCGAGGCCGCTGAGGAGACCGAAACAACTCAAGGTAACCTCAAGGTAGGTAACGCGCGGCTTTCAAAACAAGCTTAACCCTCCTGGCCCGGGCTAGCTCTCCTAATGACAGTGCGGCGTACCCGGGCGTTCTGGCCGAAAAACGTCTAGGCCTAGGCTACCGTATTTTGGTTAATTTTAACTGCTAGAAATTTCCCACGCATCTATAAATGTAGTGCGGTTTCCAATCTGTAGACTGGCGTTGAGCAGAGCTCTCTAAGTCAACTGGTTCAGTTGTGATGACGATTTTAGTGGAGAGCATTTTCAGGCAATGTTAGCAATACGACGATCTTTTCACTACTGAAACAACGACATACAGACATACAATAACAAACGAGTCTTCTCCTTCTTGTTTTCGGAGGTGCGGTGACGCAACGATCGGCTTTGTTTACATGGGTCGGACGCACAGCGTTCAGACCAAGCTGAATAGGCTTTCAAGCTTACTGTCTATTAAAATGACACCCGGGTACCGGCCCATCTGCCGTGGTATCATATTAAAATGACACCCGGGGAGGAAGGGTTAATAGGCTTTCAAGCTTACGGATTTTAAAATGACACCCGGGCTCCTGCCCGTCTGCCGCGGTGTCATTTTAAAATGCTGCCCGGGTGGGAAGGGCTATAGGTCCCAATTTTCCCTAATACTGTAAATTGTTTCTAATAGTTTGGCGAAAGACGTCTTTAATTATATCAGATTTTACGGTGACCCATCGTTTTTGTGTGGCCTATAGAATTGTCATATCAGATTATACATTGGTATACTGTATATGTCTATACTATCGGAAAAAAAAACTAAAGTAACTTATAATGAACATTAACACTATCTTGTCCGAAGTCTTGTGGGTTATTAGGATATTTTGTTTAATTATTATTGAGGATTTTACTTTACTTTCTCCCCTAGGCTATTAAAAACGCCTTCCTAGGATTACTTCAAACAAAAAAAGTCCCACCCAGACCCCCTTCAAGATAAATTTGTTGATATACAATTTTTGATAGAAAAATGTCCAAGCTGAAGACCGATTTCTTCTAAGTTACAGGCATGCTATCGCTCACCTTAGACAATATTCGACACCTGAATGGGGTGAACTGTGTTATTAGTGTCAAACTAATGGGTTGCAGCATCTTAAAATCTCCAGACTATTGGAATGAAAGGGGAGGTTCAGAGAGGCCCCCTGCTGACAAAATAGGGTTAAAATATCAGAGTTTGATTGTGTTTTTATATTGTTGTGGAAGGATGTTTGGTAAGGATGTAGTATTCGGGCGTACCCCACTCCTTGTTTACACTACTCTCACGCTCGCGATCTTGTTCCTGTCTATTTTGACTGCCGTGGGATACATAATAGGTTGAGAGGGGCAACCCCCCCCCCCTCCGTGACTTATTGTCATCATCATATACAGTAAACCCCCGCTAACTCGGACTCTTTTTAGTCGGAAACCCGCACTTCTCGGAATGGCATTGGCCTCTCGGAAATGTCCCTGTATATCTCGGAAATTTCCGAGTTGGACGGGTTTTGTGTCCGGTTTACAATGTTATCTCACTCGGGTTTAAGTTATTTTTGGATGAATTGAAGCCTGTGCCTTTTAATTATTGTGTTAATATTAATAACTATGACTATGTACTGTACTGTCCCTGAAAACATAATAAGGTTCGTATTTGTCATTAACCCTTGTCTAGCGGGGGGTTTTGGGCTATTTTGGGCATATTCAGGCCCTCCTGAATGATCAATCAAGTATCTGCATGAAAAGAAATGTATTCAGCAAAAAACTAGGCGCTAAAAGCTTCAAAATGAGACCAGAACGAGCTACGTAGCACTCGTCGTTCTCACGCAGTGGTACCACTAACATTAAAATTTAAAACTTGCAAACTAAACAAACCAAAATTGGGACAAGGACAATATAAAGTCAAATTAAATTATCAAAATCGCTATGTGGAAACAACGCTTACTAAAATGAAAATTATTAAATAAAAGAACACAATCCACCACATTTTTTTTTTTTTTTTTTTTTTCTATGTGATTGAGGGAGGCAAAAGGCATAACTGCCTATAGCGAGTGCCTCCCCCATAGTTGAAAGAGTGACAGGGCCAAAATCAAGGGACGTTCGAGCCAAAATGCCTGGACACACGGAGTTTGAAGCAATTTAAGTCATAGGAAGAGGGAAAGACTGATTCTGGGAGAGAGTTCCAGAGCTCAGCTGTTGAGTAGAAGAAAGTTTGAGAGTAATGTTTCACTCTTGGGTTGGAGAGTTGCACAGAGTAGGGGTGGGATTGAGTTGCAAGACGGGTACCACGTGCCCTACGTAAAGGAGGTGGTATGCACTGGGATAGCTCTGAGGAACACTGATTATAGTAGCGATAGAATAGCGAGAGAGATGCAACATTGCGGCGGAGAGAGAGAGATTGCAGAGAGTTGGTGAGTGGACGGGAGTTAATGATACGAAAGGCCTTCCTTTCAACTTTGTCTAGGAGAGCGGTGTGAGAGGAACCTCCCCACACATGTGAACAATACTCAATACAAGGGCGCACTATGCCCCTGTACAGAGCAAGAAGCTGTGCAGGGGAAAAGAACCCCCTAAGGCGGTTGAGCACACCCAGCTTCTGGGAGGCTGCCTTAGCAAGACATAGGGTGTACATTACTACATGAGCAAGTTAATCTGTTTCCCAAGCAAACTAATCGCACATATAACAACGCACTATCGTCACGTTAAAGGAAGTAGTCAAGTTTGGGAAGTCCGGGATGTTCTGGCAAATTTTACTAAACTCTGCATGAATAAAGAAACTACCGGTACATGTTAAATGTCAAAATATTATTTAAAATCAAATTTGCAACATGACAAGACATTAACAATAGTACAAAATACAAATATTGATAAGATATCTATACTATTACAAAATAATATATAAAATACAGTACAGCACTCACTAACGATAGTGCTATCGGGTAGGTACCTGTAAGCATAGCATGCCTCAAGTGACCCCTATCAATAACTACCCTACAAATAACCTACATTTATAGCACAAATAAACTAAGGAAATCGCAAAAGTAAGCAATTGATACTATCGACAATGAATACATATAATATAAAGACAAATAATTGCAAAATATGAAGTAACAACAGATTTAAACAAAGAGTACTCTTTTAACAAGAACAATAAATTTAAAAAATCATCAATATTAATATTAATAATAGAAAAAGAAAAAGATAAACAATAAATACAGACAAAAAACAATAAATACAGACAAAAAGTAAGCAGAGGTTATACAAGAAACTTCAAGTTAAAAATGCTTGATTAAAATTATTGATGTCAAATTTTAGAATACAGTCACAATAATTGACCCTAAAAAGAAATTTATGGAACAATTTACTTGCCTCAAAACCTGTCCACTAAGAGTCTGTATAGTAACCTAGCTCTAGCCCAAAAGTCATCTACTTTAGTGCAGATTTTACAAAATCTTATTAATTGGGAATAAAAACAATTATAAGTTATTTTACTATCGATATTACTACTAGGGAAAGGAAAGTTTATTACGTTAAAATTAAAATCATCAACTTTGTGATATACTTTAAGTATGCACTGTTCATTAACAATCTCTATATTTATATCAAGAAAATTTTCAACTTTATAATTTACGTTACATTGTGTGAGGGGAATAGAATTAGGGTAAATAAGTTTAGCAACTTGATTACAATTTAACAAATTGAAAACAAGAATATCATCAATATATCTACTATTATTACTTAACAGTTTAGCAAGTGCTAATTTTTCTGGGATTTTATTTTTCTTGCTACTGTCAACTAAGTCTTATATATTTAAATTCTAAAGCAAGCAAGAATAAGTCTGCAATTAAAGGGCTAGCATTTCCACCCATAGGAATTCCTAATATTTGTTTGAAAATGTACGGCCCGAATCTAACATAAGTATTGAAAAGGAGGAATTTAAGGGCATCTTTAAGTTTAGTTCTATCAAAATATATATATGTAGCCAGTAGTGAGTGTAGCTGGAAAAAATATGCCGCTATACGCTAAACTCCCATGTTGGTGGTACCACTGCATCAAAACGACGAGTGCTACGTAGCTCGTTCTGGTCTCATTTTGAAGCTTGTAGCGCCTAGTTTTTTGCTGAATATATTTCTTTTCATGCAGATACAGTACTTGATTGATCATTCAGGAGGGCCTGAATATGGCCAAAATAGCCCAAAACCCCCCGCTAGACGAGGGTTAAGTCGGACATCTCGGAAGTGGTCTCCCCCCAATTAGTCCGAGTTAGCGAGGGTTTACTGTACTGTATTGCCAGCAGGGGGCAAATAACAAAAACAAAATACAGTAGACGGGAATGTTACAGCAAGCGGACAACCTATGTAAATATGACAACCGTACGCCCGGATACTACATCCTTTCCAGATGTTTTAACCCTATTTGATCGGACAGGGGCTTTCTTAACCTCCCCTGTTTTGCTCCATTACTTTGGAGATTTTAAGACTTTTCACCCTATTATTTTGGCAATAATAGGACACTTCACCCTAGTGTGAGAATGCTTGGAAACGGACTAGGGTAAGACGGGGTAATTTCGCCGCGACACTAATAATTTGCATTCAAACGCCGATATCTCCGAAACTGGCATGGATGCGGCTGCAGTTTGGCTTAGGTTGTAGAGCAGTTTTGGCTTAGGTTGTAGAGCTAGTTTGGCTTAGGTTGTATAGCTAGTTTGGCTTAGGTTGTAGAGCTAGTTTGGCTTAGGTTGTGTTGCAGTTTCGCGGGGCCTGGCGCCGGGGCTAGCGGCGCGTCTGATGGTATGGTCGGGGGTGTTTGTAGGTGTGTACTCTGGTGGTGCGTGTGACACAGTGTTGGCAGTAGCCGTCAGCTGCTGCCTGGTACTTTGCACTAGCACCCTACACGCCGCACCCACGCGAGACACGTCCACACCCGCACTAAATACTTCCACACCCGTAGGCCTAATAAATATGTCCACAACCTCACTAGACACATCCACACCCGCACTACATGTCCACAACTCCACACCCGCACTAGACACAGTGGCGCCTAGGCCTACACGTGTGACACACCTGCATCTCTGCCCGCCCTGTTCAGTTGTGTGTGTGTGCTACGTTTTTCTATTGGCATGTTTAGTGGCAGTTTGGGTTTGTGAATGTTTTCATTGCTTTTACCTGCGCGCTAGTGTTTTGTCTGGCCATTAATTATATAATGTTATCTAGTTTACTAGCTAGACAACAACAACAACAACAACTAGCTAGATGATGCGTAAAATAGGTCGCGGCGAAATTACCCCGCCGGGCGGGGTAATTTCGCCGCGAGAGTAACTTTTTTCAAAAAATCGGCAGCATGACCAAAACGTTATATATTTTTTTTGTTTTTTGGGCATCTATAGCAGAAAGGCTGAATGTACTGTATAGATAAAAAATAAAAACAATCAAAATTCCATTTGTGGCAGTTTCTATTCGTCAAAAAACGTGATTTTCGGCGAAATTACCACGTCTTACCCTATCTAGATACGGACAACTGAAGGGTGCCTCGTCACCAAAAAAAGAAAAAACAAAAACAAAAAACAGATTATTAACATACTCAGACATGGGGCTCGTTAGCCTTGGTCGGCAACTCATCTAGGGGAGACAACCTTATACAAATCCGGGTGGATGGGACTCGTCAGCCTTGGTTGGCAACCTGTCTAGGGGAGTAAACCTGATACAAATCGGGCCTCGGAGTCGGACGGATCCTAAATTGAGTGGTCAATCCTGTAAGTCCTTCACTAAACTGGCTCGGGTTGTCCCTCTCACAGGGAATATGTCCGCTTGGGGGCATTCTGTGTATGGCCACCCTCGTAAGGGGAGTAAGGCGTCCGGCAATAGATAGATAGATAGATAGACACCACACTTTAACCCTTCCAGCCCGGGTGTCATTTTAAAATTACACCAAAAAAAAAAAGGGCCGGTACCCGGGTGTCATTTTAAAATCTTTGTGCTTGAAACCGTGCTTCAAAATTCGCGCGGCCAAATTTTGCATTGTAGGAGCGACCGCAGCGCCACCAAGCCTCAACTACTAGTGTTATCAGTTCGTACCTCCCGCGGGCCCCAGTGCTACCCCGCTCGCAACTTCAACGCCTATTGCAACCGAGAAGAAAGCTCAACGAAAGAAAGTTAAGCGTTTGTTGAGTGATAGCGCTATACAGCGACAACTTTTTGATAGTGAAGAGAGCAGTGGCGAAAGCTTGGTGGACAAAGAACAATTTATAAGTGCAAGCGAAGATGACGATTTCGTTGGCTTTGGAGACGACGATAATGTCAATTTATTTGAGGGGGGAGACAGTAGTGATGATCCTGATGTGGAAGTGTTTCAGGAAGGTGCCATTGAGCTTCCAAGTGTGCTAGAACCTAGGCCTACCCCCTCGCCATCTTTGCTAGGTCATCCTAGGCCTAGCCCAGGACCTTCCCCTTTGCCTGCCCGTACGCCCTTGAAAGTGGGCAAATATTTCTATAAACAATCATTGGTGAAAAGTGCAGCTAAAAAAGCATGCAGGGCAGCCGCAGAAAAGGATAGGGAAGCTGAAGACAGTGATAATGACGCCGACCCTGGCCTAGCTACCACCCGCATTCCATTGTCCCGACGTCTTGACCCGGGACGCCGCATGGGTCACCCACAGCCCTCGGCTTCATCTCTCCTTCAGGATGACCAAAGGGCCTCTTCAAGTGGTATTAATAGTGTGCCACAGCCCTCAACACACCGCAGAGCATTATTTGCTGCGGAGAAGCCCTCGGCTCGCCGCAAAAGGAGCCCAACTCCCGAGGCCGAGGCTCCCATTGTTGAAGCTCCCGCACCCCACACCGCCGACGCCCGGTCACTTCTTCACCCGCATTTTCTCCTGAAGAGGATACTGATGACCCCAACATTGCCCCAGATGACCTGACGTCGCCTGAGGAGGAAGAGGAAGAGGAACAGGAACAGGAAGAGGAAGTCCCAAGACGAGGGCGAGGTCGTGGACGTGGTCAGTCTGCCGACGCCGCTGCCCCTGGGCGTGGGCGTGCAGGGCGTCCGCGTGGCCAAGGGCGTGTGCCTGCTGCACCTGCACGACCTCGAGCATCAGCATCCGACCTGTTTGTGTGGACAGATGGGGCTGATTTTGAGCCAGATTGTCCTGCCTTTGACGAGGTACAGATGGGTTCCGGGGTGTCACCAACATTTCCCTGTGGCCCAGCTGCTACCCCCAGTGAAATTTTCTGTGGCTTCTATGACACTGAAGTCATGGAATACCTCGTCGAGGAGACCAACAACCATCATGAGATCTGTGCCAACTTTCTTGGCAGGAAGACCAGTGCCAAGATGGTGGCATGGAGAGCTGTCACTGTGGCAGAACTATATGTGTTCTTGGCACTCACAATGCTGATGACACATATCAGGAAGCACACTCTGGCAGACTACTGGATCACTGGCGACATCATAACGACTCCAGCATTTGGCAAGTACAGTAAACTTCCGTTAATCCGAAGGGCAGCGGACCGGCCCTCGTTTGGATTAGTGGATTTTTCGGATTATCGGACTTTACCCCTATGAACCTGTGTATGACGAAAACATTGAGACATTAGGCCACCCAAATGACACAATGGTGCACACACACATATCATATGTTCATGAAATCACTTCAAAAGTTTACCATTGTCATTGTAGCCTATTACCTACTTCAAAACATTCAGATTAATGGTCAAAGGAATCTGCTGATATAAACGTCTTCTTCTTCTTCCGTCTACTAGCGAGTTTGTCTTGCTCTTGAAGATCAGATGTGGTTCGGGAAGTAATGCCTTAACAACAGCACTTCCCTGAGAGGTTCTTGTAATTTTCCTTTTGTGATTTTCCTTTTGTGACGTGCTCTGTTATATTATATTGTATTGAAAGCACCCTTGTCTTGTTGTCTTGAAAGCACCCTTGGGACGCTCCGATCACTGAACTATAAATAGTAGCGTATCGGAACGTCCAAAGGTGCGTTTTCAAGCTCAAGACTAATACGTCCAAAGGTGCGTTTTCAAGCTCAAGACTGAATGCGCTTCCAGAAAATGCGGTGCAAGCCAGTAGCGCATCGGAGCGTCCCAAGGATGCGTTCAAGAGCAAAACAAACTCTCTAGCAGACGATGTGGAAGAAGAAGAAGAAGAAGGTGTTTACGTTTATATCAGTAGCTTCCTTTGACCATTAATCTGGATGTTTTGAAGTAGGTAATAGGCTACAATGACAATGGTAAACTTTTAAAGTGAATTCATGAACATATGATATGTGTGTGCTCCATTATGTGTCATTTGAGTGGCCTAATGCCTCAAAAAGGGGACTTTGGGACTTCTTGAAATTCGGACCATCGGGTGAATTCGGATTTGGCCTCAAATTGAAAAATTAGGACTATTGGGAGATTCGAATCATCGGTCGTCGGATTAACGGACTTTTACTGTACATGTCCAGGGACAGGTACTTCGACATCCTCTCCTATCTCCACCTGACAAACAACATGGCAGTCCACCTTCCCGACTCATTATGGAAGATCAGGAAGCTGTATGACATGATACGTTATCGGTTCACCACCTACCTGATTCCTTTCCAGAAGATGTGCCTCGACGAGTCTCTGGTCCTGTTCTGTGGTAGGCTGCACTTCCGACAGTATATCCCGTCCAAGAGACACCGCTTCGGCATTAAGCTCTTCGTCCTCTGCGACTGCTTGACGGGGTATGTGCTGGACTTTATAGTCTACAGCGGCAAGGCTGGAGAAATTGAGACTGACCCCCTCATTGGTTTTGGTGGCGCTGTAGTGAAGAAGATGATGGCTCCAGAGGCACTTCAATAAAAAACACATCCTCTACACAGATAATTGCTACACGTCGCCTCTCCTGACCAAGTACCTCCATGACCGCAAGACCGGAACTGTCGGCATAGTTAAGGGCAAGAGGAAGGGCATGCCAGGCTACCCAACCAAGATGAAGAAGGCGAACATATTCCACAAGAAGAGTGGCCCCATCATCTCCATCCACTGGCATGACCAGCGCAAGGTCAACCTCCTCACCACATGCCACAAGGCCGAGATGGTCACCACAGGGAAGGTGGACCGAAGAACCAAGAACCCCGTCCAGAAACCAGCTGCTGTCCTGGATTATAACCTCAACATGCGCCTCGTTAACAAGTCCGACATGCAGATGGGCTTCATTGACTGCCTGCGAACATCTTGCAGGTGGTACAAGAAGTTTATCCTGCATACGGTAGATATGTCGGTCCTCAATGCCTACAACATCTACCGTCTGAGGACTCCAGGAGCCAAGAAGTACAAGTCCCTGCGGAAGTTCCACAAGCAGGTGATACTTGAGCTCCTGGCTAAACATGCGGGTACACCAGGGAGGCCACTACAAGGACCAGGCCAGCTGGACAGAATGGGGTGTGCTGAATTTTTCAGGAAGCACCAGCTCAACGCCCTTCCTTTCAAAGCACCAGGTAGTAACGCTAGGAGTCAGAAGAGGTGCCATGTGTGCAGGCACACAACTCGCAGACCCCGCAAACCCACAAAAACCACTTGGGAATGCCTCGAGTGTCAAGTTGGACTGTGTGCTGGCACTGCTTCAACGACTTCCACACTTTAACAAACTTTTGAAGTGGAAGTGACAACAGTGAAAGTGACACTCAAATGTAGGCTAAGAATAATAATATAACTAAGTATAAGTGAAAAGGACACATATAAGTAATAATAAGTGCCTTCAATAACAATATGAACAAGTGAAAGTGACACTAAAATATATATTTCTAACAATAAATAAGTGAAAATGACACTCAATAAGCTTAGGCCAGTCAAAGTGACAGTATAATAATAATAAAACTAAGTATACGTGAAAGAGACACACACAAGTAATAATAAGTGCCTTCATAACAATATGAACAAGTGACAGTGACACTATATATATTATTAGCTTACCTAACAATACATAAAAGGGGAAATGACACTACCAATTATCAAAGTCCAGTGAAAGTGACCCTATAATCATAATAATAATAATAAAACTAAGTAATAAGTGACAGAGACACAAATAAGTTCATGTAAATAACTTTATTGAGTGAAAATAACATAATAACTATAATAAATGACAGAATAACCAATAAAACACTATCAAATCGCTTCCCGGCATAATTGTGTTACGGACTAGGGTTCAAACCCACAACACCATGAATAAATGATTAACTCCAATGAAAAGGCAACACAACTTACCACCGTGGTATTATAAGAATGGAAGTTAACCACCCAAAACTAGACTGCAAGGTTAATATAATCCTCCAGCGAAACCCTACTATTATATTACCCTATTGCTATACAAGTCAACCAGAATCATATAATTGATATTATTAAGTTTACGTTAAATGTCAGTAGAATAATTTATGCTTTCGTAAATCCTTTAGGATTTATATGTAAGGAACCACAAAAATATCTAAGGTATTTAAATCTTTAAGTTAATTTGAAAGTAAAAGATAGTAGGCTACATGAAAATAAATAAGGGAGGTATGGATGAAAAGATAGTTTAAAAGTATGGATATTATTTACATATAAATTACACTTTATACATCTATCCTTACATTCACACAATACAATATAATCATACAATACAAAATAATAATACTTATCTATAGAGAGATAGTTATACAAGGCAGGACAAACTCAGGATGACCCATGGTGAGGTCTTGGCGAAGCAGAGGCATGAGGAGAACTGAAGTTTCTCAAATCCTATTTTCTATCGAGTCCTTGCATGGTCAGTAAAGTTATCGTACTGGACTAAAATACAACTACTCGCTCTCCAATCAAACAACTTAACTCAACTAATAATTATATAGAATACTTCATTAAGATATATAAATGAAGAGTAAAACATTAAATCACGAATTATATAAAGACCAATCATACGTCTGCCAGAGAGATGCTTAACCCTCCAGCCCCGGCTATGTATTATATATATATTCCTCGAAACCCGGGTGTTTTGGCCGAAAAACGTCTAGGCTAGGCTACCGTATATTTGTTAATCAGACTGCTTCCCGCATTCCCGCACATCCCCAAGCGTAGCTGTGTTATTTACCTGTAGAATGGCATTAAGTAGAGCTCTCTAAGTCAACTGGTTGAGCTGTGATGATGATTTCATTGGAGATAACTTTATGGCCAAAACAGCCACTTTACACCACTTTTCGATACTTAACAACAACATACAGGCACACACGAACAAGGAGACGCTCTCCTTCTTGTGGCCGGAGATGCGGGGCGTCGGTCCAGCCGGCTGTTGTTTACATGCGTCGGACCGACGCCTCGCACACGAAGCTCACAGGCTTTCAACCACTGGGCGTTCAAGAGGCCTTCCGGGTACCTGTTATATGCTTTTTTATGGGCGTTCAAGAGCCCTTCCGTGGTGAGAGGGTTAAACAAGGTAAGAGGGGGGGAATGTGTGCGCTTGACGCCACTTGGCTACAGTACACTCTGAACACAAAGTATGTTCCCCGAAGTTAGTTTACTTCCTAAAGGCCTTCCTATGTACAAATAAATAGTCACATATACCCACTAATAATAGTTAACTCTATCCCACCAGCAATTAGTTTAATTAAGGCAATACATAACACCTCCCCCATTAAGAGATTTATAAGGGAAACATTGTAAATCAAAATATTCTAAGTCCTAGATAACATGTCTGCAATTATATTGTTTCTCCCCTTGATATGAAAAATGTGCAGCTTATAAGGCTGCAATGCCAAAGCCCACCTCATGAGACGCTGGTTAGAATTTTTCATCTTGTGCAGAAATTTGAGGGGATTATGATCAGTGAACACATCAATAGGAAAGCAAGAACCATTCAAGTACACATTAAACTTATCAATGGCAAACAATAATGCAAAGCACTCTTTTTCAATAGTACTATAATGTCTCTGGTATGGTTTGAACTTTGTGGATGCGTAGCAAACAGGATGTAATACTTCATTTTCGCTATACTGTAACAATACAGCCCCTGCTCCTACATCACTGGCGTCTATTTGCAAGATAAACGGCTTGGTGAATTGTGGAGATTTCGGTATGGGCGCATTTGTGAGAAGGGCACGGATTTTCACGAAAGCGTCTTGGCATTCTTGAGTCCACACAAACTTCTTCTTTGGACTGACTAAGTCTGTTAAAGGTGCAGAGAGGTCAGAAAAATTGGGCACAAAGCTCCGATAGTACCCACTCATGCCCATGAAGCGCATTAATGCCTTACGATCATGAGGAACAGGTAGTGACGCAATGGCTTCTACTTGGCAGATACTGGGCTAACTTCACCTTGCCCAACCACATGACCCAGGAATATTACGTTGGCATGTCCAAACTCACTCTTGGCCAAGTTTACTGTTAAGGGGACCGACCGGATAATTACGCTACTTCCAGGTCTTACTATAAATTTAAATGAAATTTGGCACAGGTGTATATGACCATAAAACTAGATAACACATTTTTTTATTTTATTTTATTTTTGCTTTTTTCTTGCAATTTAGGTAAAAAAACATTGAAAATCATAGTACTGCAGAAAATGATAAACTCCTACAGAAATCCCCATAGCACATATTTTATGTGATCAAACAACTCACAAAAGGTGTATCTATAGTTTCTATAAAACACATTTTATATATTTTGTGTATTTGTTCGATTTAGGTGAAGACGGATTCAGGCGAATATATTTATACAAAAATTACAACTTTGACGACATATTGTGAAATTTTTTAAATTATTAGAGTAAATTTGGTTTATAGGCCTTTTAGTGTTTTTAATTACCTTTCCAATGGTATATACACCATTCCTATAGGTCCAATAATAACTGTAAAATAACATCCGGTAGTGCGGCAATATAGGTTCTGAGAAAAACAGGTGAAACTCTAAGGTCATTAGGTGAACATTTTTACTTTTGTTTTTTAGATTTACAATATTTTATGCGGGAACATGGCAAAGTAGAAGATAAAGCGTATGGTAGGTTGTAGAGTAGCTTACGCTCTTTCGATTTATATAGGTATGCTCCTCGTACGACCAGTAGTTACTGAGCATGTTAATTTCAAAGTTCGCTATATAACGTTTTTAGAATTACAGGAAAAGTTTGGAAAACATAAAAAAATACTATTTCCAATGGGTTTTCACTAATAACATTTCACTGGCTTATGAAGGGATGTTGACTCTTGTTGAGTAAACACCTATTGGTGTTTTCAGGATTTCAAGTTTTTTAAGCCTAAATTAACCGGTCGGTCCCCTTAAGTGTGCTTCAGCCAGGTTGTAGAATAGGGCGCGCAGTTGAAGTTGATGATCTTCCCATGATTTGCTGTATACTACCAGATCGTCCAAGTAAGATTGCACCCCGATGAGTCCCTCTGTCACCCGATGAATCAGCCGTTGGAAGGTTGCTGGTGCGTTGACCATCCCAAAGGGCATGACGGTGTAGTGGTATAAGCCGTCAGGGGTGACAAACGCAGAGATTCGTTTGGCACGCTCAGTCAGCCGGACCTGGTAGTACCCACGCAATAAGTCGATCTTGGTAATGTAGTTGGCGTCCCCCAGTTGGTCGATAAGGTCGTCAATCCGAGGAAGAGGGTAGCAGTCCTGACAGGTTAGTTGGTTAACCTGGCGGTAGTCAGTGCACATCCGGAACGATCCATCCGGCTTGTCCACTAGCAGGCATGGTGAAGCCCACTCGCTGTCACTCTTCTCCACCAGGCCATTATCCATCAGGAACATCACCTCCCTCCTCAGGGCCTCCCGCTTCCATGGACTGGCGCGGTAGGGATGCTGCTTGATGGGACGAGCACCGTCGACCAACACCACATCATGCTCAACCAGAGGGCACTGCTGGGGAACATCGCCAAACAGCTGTGGAAACTCATTAAGCAGGGATTCCAAGTCACCACTCTGGTCAGGCGGCAAGTGATGGAATTTTAGATGTGGGTTAGACAAGAAATCAGAGTTTTGCAATTTCGTGTCCGAGGGCAAAGAAATATCTTCTTCATCCGCAATTACAGAGTTTGCTACATCCACGTTCAACACAGGGGCATCATTGCCAGGATCTCTTACAAAGTATGGCTTGATCAGGTTCACATGTATTAGTCTCTCTGCCTTTCGTCTGTCAGGAGTTTTCAGGACATAATTTACATTACTGGTCTTTCGTTTTATCACATAAGGACCATGAAACTTACTTTGTAAAGGTTTCTTAGCGATTGGCAGAAAAGCTAACACAAGATCACCTGGCTTAAACTCTCTGGCAACAGCTTTCCTGTCAAAATTGTCTTTCATTGTTACCTGAGAATCCTTCAGGTTTTTCATTGCATGTTCTATAGCAGTTTTTAATCTTTGTCTAAACTGATGAACATAGGTAAGAAGAGGTTTACTGGAAGGTGTATCTAACCAAGTTTCTTTTAGAACTTTAAGAGGACCTCTAACCTCATGACCATACACCAACTCAAAAGGTGAAAAACCAAGGGAATATTGTACACTACTCCTTACAGCATACAACACAAAATGAATACCTTCATCCCAATCTGCATTATTTTCCTTGTAATACTTTGTCAACATTGACTTGAGAGTTTGATGTAGGCGTTCTAATGCACCTTGGGACTCTGGTCTACAGGCTGTGGAATGGTACTGGCGCACTCCCAACTCATCCATAGTTTGTTTGAAAAGTTTGGAAGTGAAATTGCTACCTAGGTCAGATTGGACAATACGAGTAATTCCATACTGAGTGAAGAATTTACTAAGGGCTTTCACGATATTCTTGGAAGTTATTCGCCTCAATGGAAAAACCTCTGGATATCTAGTGGTAGAACACATAACCGTTAGCAAATACTCATTTCCACTGCGTGTTTTAGGTAAGGGACCAACACAATCAATGATTACTTTACTGAAAGGTTCCTCCGTCACTGGAATTGGATTTAATGGTGCAGGTTTTATTGGCTGATTTGGTTTTCCAGCCATTTGGCACCCATGACATGTTTTACAGTAGTAGGCAACAGATTGCTTCATTTTAGGCCAGAAGAAGTCCTTGGAGATTTTGGTATAAGTTTTGTTAACACCTAAATGTCCACCACTGAAGTCATGACCCACTGATATGATAAGAGATCTGAACATAGTAGGTATAACCACTTGGTGGTATTCTTGCCAAGTTTCATTAGCTGGTACTTTAGGAGGTCTGTATTTTCTCATTAGGATACCGTTCCTCACATAAAAGCATTTGGGAAAGTTCACTAACTCAGAATCCTCGACAGCCTTGTCAAAGAATGGTGCTAACTCAGAGTCATTTACCTGGGCTTCTTTAAGAGTGTTAGAATCAATTGGTACGTTACTTAGTTCCTCTGGAGAAGCCAACACCTGAGAAGAGTCATTATCAGAAAATAGGTGCGAGAGATCAACATCCACAGAATTAGTGCTATCATTACTGTCATTCTGTTGAGCTGCCATGCTCCTAGTCATTACACAAGAAGGGAACAAATAAGGATAGTCCTTTTCCAGCTGTTCTGTGTTATTACATAAAGAGGGATACAAAACTACAATGGGGTCAGGTACAACTTTTCCACCTGCAATATCATTCCCTAACAGAAAGTTCACTCCTTTCACAGGTAGTGACTCTTGAACTCCTACAGTGAAGTACCCACTAGCTAACTCAGTATTCAAATAAACCTTAGCCAGAGGAACAGTAATACACCCACTAACTCCATTGATCAGAACACTCTGGGCCAAATAACAGTCCTCCAAATCAGGCACCACACCTGTTAACATGAGGCTATGAGAGGCTCCTGTGTCCCTAAGTACTTGAATAGGATATTTAGTGGAAGTGTCAGAAAAAGAAACTGTTCCTATAGAACGAAAAGGTTGAAACTGATCACCAGAACAGCTAGGAAGGTCACTACCAGCTAGAACCCACCTAACCTTCCCATATCATCCACTCCCCCCCCTAAAACCCGTCCACCTCTCCTCCCTAACCCACCTAATCTTCCCATACCATCCACATCCTCAACTCAACACACCACACCCCATCCTAATCCATTCCAACCCCCATCTCCTGCTCCCCAATCCCCACCCCCACCTCACCCATCCCAACCCCCAGCCCCTCCCTCACCCCCACCCCCCCCCATCACCCCCACCCCCACCCCATCCTCGTGCAGCAGCACCCAACGTACATCGTGCACATAACATTAACATTCTTCAACTGAACATAGATGGCATCAACACAAAGAAACACGAACTCTCACACTTCATCAAACAACACAACATACACATTGCCATCTTACAAGAAACAGAACTCCGCACAACACAAAAAACACCCACATTTCATAATTTCACCACCATCAGACAAGACCGGGCTGTCGGCGGGGGCGGTGGACTCATCACCCTGGTACACAAAGAAATATCATACATAGTAACCAGTGTACAAACCAAATCACTCCTCCCCCCAAATGATAACACAACAGAAATACAGTCAATTAAAATACGCACTGGCAACAACTCCAACATAACCATCATAAACACATATATCCCTCCCCAAACATCCCCTACAGTACCAAATGAATACAGACCACACTTACAACACATCACAAACACCCCACACACCCCACACATCATCCTGGGTGGTGACTTCAACGCCAAGACGTCGGCCTGGTTTGTCGACAACCCCGACACAGACAGAGGGCTGGTACTACAAAACCAAACCGATAACCTCATCATCCTTAACGACATCCATCAACATACCCATATTCCTCACCAAGCCCTCTATAACCCATCATCTCCAGACATCACCTTTTGCTCCCCAGAACTCGCCCCCACAACATCCTGGAGGGTGGTCAGAACCTTAGGCTCTGACCACCTCCCGATCATTATCACCACCAAAACCAGACTCACCCCAGCTAGCCACAAACACACATACACCAATTATAAAAGAGCTAACTGGGAAGCATTCACAAATGAGACAGAACAACACTTCACAACTCTAAACAGTACACCCATCACTAACATCAACAATGCTGTACACATACTCAATAAAACTATCCAAAATGCTGACAAGAAACACATTCCAAGAGGTAACAGAAAAAGACACAACCCCAACTTCACACCAGAAATTCAAAACCTCATCAGACAACGCGACATACTGAAACACTCCCCAGCACCCCACACACAAGACATCACACAACAAATTCAAGCACTCAACACCCAAACTAACAACAAAATACAAGAACAACAAAAACTAAATTGGAATAACTTCCTACAAACACTTGATCACAAAACAAACCCCAAAAAACTATACAAAACACTAAACAGCATCACACTTTCCAACAGCAACACAACACAATCACATGCTGCAATCACAACAACAGACTCTACTCCTTCATGTAAACAACAAGCAAACACTCTCATCAATCACTTTTCACATGTCAGCCACCTAAAACCTCACAAAGACGACCGACGTGTCATCCGACGTAAGAGACAATTCCCCACAGACCCTGACTATACACCCTTCACCAATCACCAGACAAAGCATATCATCAACAATCTCAAGCACTCACCCGCCTGTGGCCTAGACAACATAAGCAACATACACCTCAGACACCTGGGACCACAAGGCATACAAGCACTCACTAACATATCAAACTACAGCTATTCACACAACACAATACCAGACATTTGGAAGCATGGTATCATCATCACTTTCCCCAAACCCAACAAAGACCCCACGCTACCCTCCTCGCACCGCCCCATCACACTCCTTTGCTCCCCCTCCAAAGTCATGGAACGCCTAGTATTACAACTAATTACACCTGACCTACCCCTAGCTCCAACACAACATGGCTTTAGGCCACTGCACTCCACAAACACTCTTCTCACAGACCTTACACAAAGAGCTTTCGACGGCATCAATTCAGCTAGACCACCACACAGATCACTATTAGCCACACTCGACATTAGTAAAGCTTTCGATGCCATCCCCCGCCACAACCTAACAAACAAAATCTACAACACAAACATGCACAACAACACAAAACGGTGGCTGGCCAACTTCCTAGCAGGCAGATGTGCACACGTATCTTTTGCCGGTCAGTCATCTAAAATCAGAAACTTTCCAAACGGAGTCCCACAAGGATCTGTCCTATCGCCCGCACTCTTCAATCTGTACATGCACGATATAACTACACCCAATACGCCCCAAATAAACTTAGCCTCCTATGCAGATGACATAACACTCACATGCACACACCATGACCCAAAAAGAGCAACAGATCTCCTTCAACCCTATCTCAACACACTACATGGCTGGTGCACTACAAACAGACTTAATCTAGCCCCAGCCAAATCCACCGCAACCCTGCTCACAAGTTGGACAGGAGAACACGAATACATCCCTCAACTCACCATAAACAACACACCCCTAACACATACACACACACCCAAAATCCTAGGAGTAACATATGATACTCATATGACATTCAAACAGCACACCACAAACATTAAAAAGAAACTGACACCCAGACTTAACGCCCTCAGGTCACTTGCTCACACAAAATTTGGACACAACAAAGAAACTACCACCACAGTATATAAACAATACATAAGATCAGTGATGGAATACGCAAGCCCAGCCTGGGCTTCTAACCTAGCTGAAACACATCATAAGACCTTACAGACTATTCAAAACAAAGCCCTGAAGATCATTACAGGCTGCACAGCTACTGCACCCACAGATCACCTACATCAAGAAACCAAAATCCTCAAAGTCAAAGACCATCTGGACATGAGAGGCACTCAATTCCTGGCAGCAGCCTCCACGAACCAAGACCACCCACTAAACTACATGGCAACACACCCACAGACACCAAGAAATATCAAAACAACACCCAGCACACGGTATCACACACAATTATTGTCCTCTCTCCCTCCCTGCCCACCCCGAACCAACATCCAGAAGCACATCCATACTCATATCTCTCACCGATCCATCCACTCACTCACAGACAACACACAGCTGCATGCACGACCTCCCGAAATCCATCCTTCCGAATCCTCCCTTCCTCGCGAGGACAGAGTCCACCTGGCCAGGCTGAGATGCGGACACCATCCAGCTCTCCTGAGCTATCAGAAGAGACTGGATGACTCCGTTGTCGACGCCTGCCCGGGATGTAACACAGCACCCCATACCATTAAACACATCATAGAAGACTGCATTTCACACAACCACTTACGCCAACAACACAATCTACACTCAATGAGAGCTCTGTGGGAAAGCCCGATCGTGGCCATGGCCTTTCTCAGGGACTCGGGGCTGTTCGGCCAGGCAGCTTAGGGAACAACAACAACAACACTGTCTTGAGTCTCTGTGGGGATATTAGGACAGGCACTCAAAACAGTCAGTTTAGAAGTTTGGTTAGAACTAGAAGTAGCTGGTTCACTGGTAGGCAAGTTAGAAGGAATGCTAAAAGTAGCCAGAACTTGTTCTGGGCGTCTTTCCCTGCCTTTAAGCTTAGGACAGTCCCTAATGTGATGACCGGTTTGTTTACAATAAGCACAAATCAAAGTAAGTTTGGATGAGTTTGGAGTTTTACCTGGTTCAGTCTTACCAGATACAGTGCTCCCAGAAGTAACCTTAGTAGATGGCTGGGAGCCACCAGAACCATTCCCATCACCTGTTACACGAGTTCCACTACCACCTCGGAAACTGCCGCTAGAGACACTAGTACTCCTAGATGAGTCAGTCCCCTTCTGCTTTTGCCTGAAAAAAGAGTCACCATGAGTCAACCTGTAATTTTCAGCCAAAGTGGCTGCCTTGTTTACATTAGTAACTTCTCTCTCTTGTAGATACAATTTCAAGGAATATGGAACTTTGCGGAGAATTTCTTCTAACACAACCAGCTGACAGAGTTGTTCAAAAGTAGTTACTTTACTGGCCCTCAACCAAGCATTAAAGTGCCTTTCCTTTTCTTTGACAAACTCCAGATAAGTTTGTTTCTCTTCCTTCTTTAGATTACGGAAATTCTGTCTATAGGTTTCAGGAACCTGGTCATAAGCCTCCAAGATAGTCTTTTTTAAATCATCATAAGGTATGCTATCACTAGGGAGATTAGCGTAAATCAACTTTGCTTTACCTATGAAAGCAGTTTGGGAAAAGAAACTCCACTGGTCTTTTGGCCATTTAAGCTGGTTTGCTACACGCTCAAAGAGATTGAAGAAATTCTCAACATCAGTTTCATCAAATTTTGGCAAAAATTTCAACTGATTTCCTAGATCAGAGAAAGATTTCTTTGTATTCACTTCTCTGTCTTTCACACTTTCTTCACTCTTCAGTCTCAATACTTCAAGTTCATGTAATCTCTCTTGCTCTTTTTGAGCATTTTCTTGGGCTTTCATTCCTCTTTCATGCTCTCTCTGTCTTTCTGCATCCTCTAATTCCATCTTTTTAATCATAAGCAATGATGCGCTACCTCCATCACCATCGCACAAACTATAGGCTTCAAGTGGTAGCAAATCATCAATTACCAATTTATCGATCACACGCTTCTTTACCTCAGCCTTAGACATACTGGATTTGTGAGCAACTCTATATTTGATGGCTAATGCAATCCAGTCATTTTTCTTTATCTGGGAAACAGTCAAGGTACTCAAAGAAGGTTTATCAACAAATTCATCGAAGTTAAACTCCATAGTGAAATCTAAACAGAGCAAACAGTCTTAGAAGGGAGATGTTCAAGAGTGCACAAAACAAAGAAAATAATTCACACCAAAACAGGACACACAAAAGCATAAGTATTCATAGTTGACCAATAATAAAATAATTAACTTGTATAAAAGCAAAAAGGTAATCCCGGTCAGGCCCCCATATAATGTTACGGACTAGGGTTCAAACCCACAACACCATGAATAAATGATTAACTCCAATGAAAAGGCAACACAACTTATCACCGTGGTATTATAAGAATGGAAGTTAACCACCCAAAACTAGACTGCAAGGTTAATATTATCCTCCAGCGAAACCCTACTATTATATTACCCTATTGCTATACAAGTCAACCAGAATCATATAATTGATATTATTAAGTTTACGTTAAATGTCAGTAGAATAATTTATGCTTTCGTAAATCCTTTAGGATTTATATGTAAGGAACCACAAAAATATCTAAGGTATTTAAATCTTTAAGTTAATTTGAAAGTAAAAGATAGTAGGCTACATGAAAATAATAAGGAAGGTATGGATGAAAAGATAGTTTAAAAGTATGGATATTATTTACATATAAATTACACTTTATACATCTATCCTTACATTCACACAATACAACATAATCATACAATACAAAATAATAATACTTATCTATAGAGAGATAGTTATACAAGGCAGGACAAACTCAGGATGACCCATGGTGAGGTCTTGGCGAAGCAGAGGCGTGAGGAGAACTGAAGTTTCTCAAATCCTATTTTCTATCGAGTCCTTGCATGGTCAGTAAAGTTATCGTACTGGACTAAAATACAACTACTCGCTCTCCAATCAAACAACTTAACTCAACTAATAATTATATAGAATACTTCATTAAAATATATAAATGAAGAGTAAAACATTAAATCACGAATTATATAAAGACTAATCATACGTCTGCCAGAGAGATGCTTAAACAAGGTAAGAGGGGGGGAACGTGTGCGCTTGACGCCACTTGGCTACAGTACACTCTGAACACAAAGTATGTTCCCCGAAGTTAGTTTACTTCCTAAAGGCCTTCCTATGTACAAATAAATATATACCCACTAATAATAGTTAACTCTATCCCACCAGCAATTAGTTTAATTAAGGCAATACATAACAATTGCGGGTGGAGCGACGAGTGCAACTGGGCGTTGTAGCCGGGGCCGCGGTTGAGTGTTTGGACGCGCCGAGGTAAATACGCGGCAAAAGTTACCTCCACTTCCATCACCATCACTCCGGAACCAGTTGAGCTAGAGAGCTCTACTCAATGCCATTCTACGCAGCAAGGTAAGGCGCCCATTTCTATATATGTTTGATTAATGTAGGTAATATATTAAGCGAGATTAGCCTTAGTTTACTTTTGTTGATATTCGGCCAGATCGCCCGGATACGAGCTCCGTCCTTTGGTGAGCCTGCCCGGGCCAGGAGGGTTAACCCTTCCAGCCCGGGTGTCATTGTGAAAGGACACCGCGGAAATTGGGCAGCAGCCCGGGTGTCCTTTCAACAGATAGTAAGCTTTCAAGCCTATTCAGCTTGGTCTGAACGCCGTGCGTCCGACGCATGTAAACAAAGCCGATCGTTGCGTCACCGCACCTCCGAAAACAAGGAGACGTCGGATCAATGTTATTGTTCTGACGTAAGACTAAATTAGTGTCTGAAAAGCTCCGATATTGTCAACATCGCGGCAAAATTCGCTCCACTGAAATCGTCATCACAACTGAACCAGTTTACTTACAGAGCTCTAAACGCCAGTCTACAGATTGAAAACCGCACTACGTTTATAGATGCGTGGGAAATTTCTAGCAGTTAAAATAAAAAAAAATACGGTAGCCTAGGCCTAGACGTTTTTCGGCCAGATCGCCCGGATACGACCTCCGTCCTTTGGAGGACCAGCCCGGGCCATGAGGGTTAACCCTCAACTTGCGGTGACCGTCAAATGACGGGAGAGAGAAAATTGGCCTATCCTGCGGCACCCATCATATGACGGGCGCCATTTTGAGGCTATTATGAGATATTCGAGAGAGACCGGGCGTTGGAGGGATGATAGGCGGACTTCAACCGCTCGTCACGGCCCCGCGGCATACACTGAAGTCCTACACACACCTCTCTCACTCATGGGCTCTCTCTCACACACCAAAAACAGCAAAATTGCCAATAATTTACCAATTTTGCCCTTCAGTTGTATGATCGTTGTTAACCAGATGTCGTAAAGGATGATTCAGGTGTCATTGGAAAGCGCTATCATCATCCTTTCACAGATATATAATTGTATTATGCTCTGGCTCTTGCATATGCATGAAAAAGAGCATAAAATGTAGGTTATTTTCGGTAAATATAGCCGCCTGGCGCTACGGTGATATACTACCTAGTAGGCCTCCGAGCTGTCAACACCTCGCAGCTGCTCTCCGATAATGAGTTACCTTGTGTGAAGTTGATAGGAGTGTCTAAGTGTTGTCCCGGAAATTTATATGTGCATTTCATAAGTAATTAGGTGTTTTTATGAGAATTCAGATTTAATTGGATATTCCAAGTAATTGAAAATATGGATTAAGTAAAACAGTTCCTGGAGTGAGATGGGATAGTGGGGCGATTGTTGTTTTTAGGTTGGCAGACGACCACCTATGACAAAATTCTTAAAGCGCTAGAAGAAAAGAAAAACGTGGATGTCATTTACACCGATTTTGCTAAGGCATTTGATAAATGTGACCATGGTATAATAGCCCACAAACTGAAAGCAAAAGGTATAACTGGGAAAATCGGACGGTGGATATACAATTTCCTCGTAAACCGAAAACAATCAGTAGCAGTAAACCAAGTCACATCTGAGCCTTCGGATGTCAAAAGCTCAGTGCCCCAAGGAACAGTGCTAGCGCCCCTTCTGTTCCTCATACTAATTTGCAACATAGATACCAACACCAGACAACGGTGTCGTCTTTTGCTGACGACACAAAATTAAGCAAGATAGTAAACACACAAGAGGACACGGGCCGACTGCAGGAAGACATGAATGTAGTGTTCCAGTGGACCAGGGAAAACAACATGCAATTCAATGAGGAAAAATTCCAATTAATACGGTACGGAGATAATAATGGTGTTAAAGAAATTACAAATTACTTAACAGAATCTAACCACATAATAGAATGGAAAGACAGTGTGAAAGACCTTGGGGTATTAATGTCTGAAAGTATGGGTTTCAAAGTGCATAACCAGGTCAAAGTGGCGGCTGCGAAACGTCTAACGGGTTGGCTTCTGCGTACTTTTAAAACACGCGGTGAATTGCCTATGATAACGCTCTTCAAATCTCTAGTGCTACCGCGGCTTGAATACTGTAGCGTATTAACATCCCCATACAAAGCAGGTGAAATAAATGACATAGAGAGTGTACAAAGAAATTTCACTTCGCATATAAGTTCGATAAAACATCTACACTATTGGGAGCGTTTAAGAGCACTGAATCTGTACTCACTGGAACGTAGAAGAGAACGTTACCTAATAATATACACGTGGAAAATCGCAGAGGGTTTAGTACCAAACCTACATACTCCGTAGTCATGAAATTCAGTGATAGGAGAGGCTGGGAATGCGAAATCCCCCGGATGAATAACAGGGGTGCTATGGGCTCTCTGCGAGAGGGCTGGTTATCACACAGAGGCCCACGTCTCTTCAACAAACTCCCACGGCGAGTAAGAGACATGAGGGACATCTCGTTAGACAACTTCAAGAGAGCCCTAGATGTCGAACTGCAAAAAGTGCCAGACGAGCCCATCCTCGCAAGGGAGCGAGCTGTCGCTTCAAACAGTCTACTGCACCAAATCACCACCCATAACGAGGGGCGTCGCGCTCCTTGGTGCCGCTAGAAGAGTGGCGAACACATCAAAAGGTATCAAAAGGTATAAAGGTACCTCGCGATGGCGGGAAGGCGTGAAAGCCTAGCTGGGGATGAGGAGGAATACGAATTTGAAGGCTTTATCACCGATGTGACGCATGTCCAGTGTGAGCATGCTGTACAGAACGCCTAGTCATGCCCCACTCTCGCTAGGATCGTCAGGGCAGGAACTTTGGCTGTAGTCTATGTAGAGTTTCCTAACTTAGTTCATGTGAGCCGTTGTACTATAAGTAATATGAATATGTATTTTGTTTTCATCTGAGTCAACGAGTTCTATTTTATATCATTAGTTATAAGTATTGTGTGTAAAACTTATTTGTAATGATGGGAGAAGCGGCAGCCACAGTTGGGGGTCAGTGGGTGCGCCATGCGGGAGGTGGGCCTAACTCACTAGCACTCCCCCCCCCTCCCCCCTCCCCTCAGTGCTAGGAAAGCCTTTGTCTATCCCAGAGGAGAGAGAGAAATTACGTAATGATTGTCAGTGGGCGGTCCTTAGTAGTTCACGTTGGGCTCACTAGAGGGCCGAGTATAAAAAGGGAAGTCTAGCCATTTTTTGATCAGAACTCATTAGGCAGAGCGACTTCTCATTTCCCTTGCTAACTATATATATTCTTCTGACTGATGTGAACTTTCTCTACTACCTTACATTCTTATCTCCTCTTTTCCCTACCCTTTTTAACTTCCATGGTCCCGTTGGTGCAGAGCTAGTCAGCCAACGTATTATCGCTTGAGTTCTCATGAGATACATGCCTATTAGATAGCCTATTTTGGAAGGGTTAACTTAGAATAGGATTGATTTATGTTTGTTGCACTTGTCTATGCATTTCCCTGTGTGTTATTATTATTATTCCTGGTTTCTGCTAGTCTAGGTAATGCTAGACTGGGGTAAGGCTTTTCTGTGTTACGAGTTGTTGTTTGATGCAGTGGTTAAGCGATAAACCTGCATACTCGTTTCGGTTCAGTGAAGCCTAGGTTGTCTTCGCGGCTGACTGTGTTGAGTTAATAATTTACAGTGCGTGAGGGCAAGAGCCTAACCACCCTGTATTTTATTAACAGCTTGTTTTTACTTTGTCAAGGAGCCGGGAGAAAACCAGATACAAGGGATCTGGATTTCTCAAAGTGCACTTGTTAGTGTTAACGTAATACTTTAAACAGTTGTGAGGACTTCGCTAGGCTACGAGCCGTTTTTGCTCAGTCACTGCTACCTTTTGCCCACAGTACCCCAGCTAGACTTTACTCGATTAGTAGATACAGAATAGTATTGAAGCTTTCCTTATGTATGATATTGTTTATGCACTATTGATTTCATGTGTTGCAAGCTTGGCTACTTTAGTGATTAGTGGCCCACGAGCACAATCCGAGTAGGCTATTGCCGTTGCATTTGCGGAGTACTTCTTTTTAATGTTTGCCATTTACTATTGCATATTCTTTTAATTATTCTTATGCCAATTTAAACCTGTAATAGTATTTAATTGCCAGTGTTTTTCTTATTGAATTACTGTTCAAAATCCGATACGTACTTCTTACGAGCATCCGAGAAGCATCTAACTTTTTTCAGAAGATTCCTTGCTCGATGCTTAAGGACTATTAATTAACGTAACGTAATAGTGCCGATCCGAAGTAGAGGGTGGAGGACTTCTTAAGTTCTTAGTCAAGGGTGGATTACTTCGGCTTCGGCCAACACTATTCTTTGGTGTTGTTGTTTCTTACTTCTTTGTTTGATTGTTGACCAGACTAGAGAATTCCTGTCTCTTTATTAGTCTGTTGTTGAACACTAGTACCGAGTTCTTGTATACCCCGTTATAGCAGATTGAACTCTGGAGGGTATTGGTGTTTTTTGTTCGGCTGGCAGTACTCAGGGGTTGGGATCGTGTGTTTCCGTTGTGGCAGCGAGCCGTATTAGAGTCCTGATTGAGAGCCCTTGTGTACCCGAGTGCCAGGTCGTAACAAATGGCGACCTTGCTTAGGATTTTGTGAACAGTATAAATTTTTGCAGAGTTGTACAACATTTGTTTGTTTGTATTTTAGCGTGCATATTGAAGAATATTTGTTTTTGTATGGCAATTAGTAAAGCATTTAAGAGACTCCAGTTAATTTAGTAATTAGTGCTTGCATAGGAAGTTAACACTTTTGTCTCGAGAATTTTTTTGTGGACTTCAGTATGTCGTGCATTAGCACTGACGATGAGCGAGAGATGCCATTTGAAGGTGTGCCGTTAGTAACCAGTGAGGAGGATGCTAGAGTTTTTGTGAGTAAGCGGTACCACGTGACGGAGGAGAGGCTGACTGGGGTGGATGTTTGTGGCTTGCACCTGATAGCCAAGGTTTTGGGAATTTCCAATGTAGTAGGGATGTCCAAGGGGGAGCTGATTTCCTGGGTGTTGCGTGGGCGACATGGGGTTTCGGAGGAGAGGGCGTTTGGGGGGGTTCCTCCCCAGATCCCCTCTCACTCGACTCCCACAGTGCCGTCCACTCAGTTACCGGAGGTTAGCACTCTCCCACAGAGGGATGAGAATTGGCAGATTGGAGTGCCCTCGGGTGGTGCACATGGTGGTTCCCCAGTTTTTGCCCCCCCTCCTTCAGTAGTGGCAGCTCCCTCTTCCTGTCTGTCTCCAGATATGGTATTTAGACTTGAGCTTGCTAAGATTGAGGCTAGGAAGCAGGAGGATGAGACCAGGAGGCATGAAAATGAGACCAGGAGGCAGGAGGATGAGACGAGGAGGCATGAGATTGAGGTTAGGAGGCATGAGGCTGAGCTTAAGTACGACTCGGAGAAATATTGTGCTAAATTAGATTTAGATAAGTCTCGTGCAGAGTCGACAGGGACTTGGATGGGCCGTGAGGGCCAAGTAAGAGAACAGTCCTTGGCCCAATTAGTCAAATTGGTGCCGGTATTTAGTGAAACTGAAGTCACAGAATTTTTTAATCGTTTTGAGAAGAAATGTAGGGAGCATAATTGGCCTGAAGAGAAGTGGGCAGCTCTAGTCTCCTCAAGACTTACGGGTAAGGGTCTGAAGGCTTATGATGCACTGCCTTTAGAGTCTTGCATTGACTACCCAGAATTGAAGAGAGCTGTCCTACGGGCATACGAGTTGCAACCGGAAACATATCGATTGAAGTTTCGGGGTGTTACAAAGACTAGGGAGGTGACCTTTCTTGAACATGCCCGGGACTTAAAAGATGCACTTAAAAACTGGACACGTTCTGAGAAAGCTGAGACGGCCGAACAGTTGACTGAGCTGTTTCTGCTCGAGCAGTTTTATAAGTGTACTGGTGCAGAAATGACTTTAACTATTAAAGAAAAGAACCCAAAAACTCTACAGGAGGCAGCTGAGATGGCTGACCTCCGGCTATCACTAATTCGTGGGTGCGGGTCTGCCCAGCGTAGTGAGGCAGGTAACAAGGGGCGTGACGCCCCACCCCCCCGAGTTAGTGATATACCTTATGCAAACAAGTACAAGAGCCATGATACCAAGACTGACCACAAGACTAGCACCGTCCCATTTAAGAAGGGGCCGGGCCCTTCCCAGTACCAAGGGAAGCCCAAAGGGGAGGTGGAGTGTTATCATTGTCATAAAAAGGGGCACTTTGCAAGAGTCTGTCCTAGCAAACCACCTACAGCAGCTGTGTCTTTGGCCTGCAACATTGGTGTGTCTCCGAAGTCATCTGAGTTTGCCTGGGGCAGTTCGTCAGAGGCTGAGGCACAGCCAATGCAGAAGCACCTGGGAGGCTCGAACCCTGCTCAGGATGTTTTTTGCGACCATAGAGGGCGGGGTTGCGTGATGTGGGCGGGGCGCAAGCATGGAGTAGAGGTCTTGCGTGATACAGGTGCTTCCCAGACTCTGATGAAAAACTTGACTGGCTACCCTATAAACGCGGCTCGGGTGGTAGTGGTGCAGGGTATTAATGCAACTCGGTCATACCCGCTGGTGCGGTTGGAGTTGGAGGTGGATGGTGTGGCACGTGAATTGGATGTCGGGATTGTGGAGAAACTGCCAGTGGAGGGCGTCGACCTTCTTCTCGGCAACGACTTTGCAATGCCCGCTTCCGAGGTTCTACCCTTAGTCGTTGCCGAGAGGCCGGCCGACGTGAGTAGGGAAGAGCAAGAGTGGGTCGAGCGGTGCCAGACACAACCCATGGCGTGTGTTGTCACCCGAGCTCGGGCAGCTAAAGTGTCACAGCCTAGTCCTCCGCCTTCAGACCAGCGGAGGAACGATCAACAGGAGGAGGCTAAAGCTGGAGTTGGTTTTAAGAGTTTTGACTCGGCGGCTCTCCTGGGTGATTCAGTATTAGCACCATTACTTAATTCTGGAGTAGCCCCTGGGCCTGTCATCGAGAGTGACGAGGCTGGGCATGACGAGTCTCCACGACAGCAACGTTATGTACATCGAGAGAGACAGAGGGAGCAGCCCAGTATCGGGGAAGGTCATGCATTGCTCCGGGAGCAGTTAGATCGCTTGGCACCCTCAGATATAAGTCGGTTGCAACTAGAGGACCCTGAGCTCCAAACGTGTGCTAATGGAGCTGTAGAGCTCGACGAGGACGGCGATGCACAGCCAGGAGATTTTTTTTATTTAGAAGGCATCCTTTATAGGCGTTTTCAAGACCCTAAACGTAGTTGGCAAAAGGGGTCCGGAGTAGTGGACCAGTTGGTGGTGCCACGGGAGTGCAGGGATAGCCTACTGAGGTTGGCGCATGACACACCACTGGCAGGACATCTAGGGGTGAGAAAAACGGTGGCGGCTTTGGGGAAATTGTTTTGGTGGCCGGGGATGAAGTCTCATGTGCAGTCATGGATAAACTCCTGTGATATTTGTCAACGTGTCGGGAAACCGAACCAAGTTATTCCTAAGGCTCCGTTACACCCTATTCCTGTGATTGGGCCACCCTTTAGTAAAATTATTGTTGACATGGTTGGTCCACTCCCTCCCACTAAGGCGGGAAATAAATTTTTGTTAACCATAATGGATGTTGCCACTAGATACCCCGATGCATACCCTATGAAAAATGGAATGGCTAAGACGGTAGTCAGTAACTTGTTGTGGTACTTCTCAAGGTACGGGTACCCGGAGGAGATTCAGTCTGATCAGGGATCTAATTTCACCTCCAACATGTTCAAGCAAACAATGCAACAGCATGGGATACGAGCAGTAGTATCGTCAGCGTATCACCCTGAGAGTCAAGGGGTGCTTGAGCGGTGGCATGCTACACTTAAAAGCATGCTCAGGTGTTATTGTGCTGACAACGGTATGGATTGGGATCTTGGATTGCCTTATGTGCTGTTTGCTGCTCGGGAGGTACCTGGTGAGAGCCTGGGATTTAGTCCAAACGAGCTGATTTTTGGACACCGTGTCAGGGGCCCCCTTAACATGCTGAAAGAAATTTGGGAGGGGACTGTGCAGCCTTGTCCATTATTAAAGTATGTGCTTGAAAGCCGTGAGCGCATGCTTAAGAGTCTGGAGATGGCAGGTAGAAATTTGACAGAATCACAAGCTTTGATGAAGGACAGGTATGATCGCAAAGTGAGGCTCCGGAAGTTCACTGTAGGACAAGAGGTATTAATTTTGTTGCCTTTGGTTGGTAACCCCCTCTCTGCGAAGTACACTGGACCTTATAAAATTGTAGAAAAAATTTCAGACTTAGATTACCTTGTTGCCACTCCAGACAGGAGGAAAAAGAACCAGTTATGTCACGTGAACCTTATTAAAGAGTATGTGAGGCGCCCCTCTGAGCCTCTCACTGTCCCTGTGTTGGCTTGTTGCGGCCGTGGTGGAGAAGGAGAGGGGGACAGTCAAGCTTCAGAGGAGGATAGCTGGGATCAACATGTTTCAGCGGATCAGTGGGCGGGGAACTCGAGCCTAAGGGCTGACGAGGCTATAGCTCATTTGCCTGAGCCGCAGTTTGATGCTATCCGTCAGTTGTTCGGTTCATACCCCACTGTATTTGCTGAACACCCAGGCCTCACTACTCAGGCTATGCATGATGTTGACGTGGGGGACCATCTACCCTTTAAGTCAATCCCGTACCGTGTGCCCCCCATAAAACTACCAGCTCTGAGGGATGAGTTGGAGTATATGCTCGGTAGAGGGTTGATAGAGAAAGGCACAGTTAAGTGGACTTCCCCTGTAACACTGCAGCCTAAGCCAGATGGCAAGGTACGCTTTTGTATTGATTTCCGTAGGTTAAACGGTTTGACTCCAACTAACCCATATCCTCTTCCTCGGGTTGATGATAGTGTTGACAAAATTGGTAATGCTCGTTTTTGTCTAAAGTAGATTTAGTAAAAGGTTACTGGCAAGTACCTTTGTCCGAGCGTGCTAAAGAGGTATGTGGTTTTGTTGTGGACGGGAGTACCTACCGGTGCAATGTTATGCCTTACGGGCTTAAGAATGCACCAGCAACGTTTCAGAACCTGATGAATGAAATTGTAAAGGACATTCCAAATTGCACCGTATATTTGGACGATGTAATCATTTATGATGACGACTTTGAGAGCCATTGTGAGCACCTTGAGACCTTGTTCCGGAAACTTAGTGAAGCAGGTCTGGTAGTAAATTTGGCAAAGTGTGACTTCGTAAAAGCCACTGTGCAGTACCTTGGGTTTGTAGTGGGAAGGGGACAGGTGTGCCCTCCTCAGAACAAGGTACAGGCTATCAATAAATTTCCGCACCCAACAACCAAGAAGCAGATTATGAGATTCTTGGGTATGATAGGCTACTACAGACGCTTCATAAAAGGTTACTCAACGGTGTTGGCACCTCTCACAGATTTGTTATCTAAAGACAAAAAGTTTTTGTGGGCACCTGAGTGTGAAAAGGCTTTCACTTTGGTGAAACATTTGATATGTACTCACCCGATACTCAGGGCCCCAGACTTTAACAGGCCTTTTCAGCTGGCAACAGATGCTAGTGGTGTAGGGGCTGGTGCCGTCTTGCTACAGACAGACAATGAAGGTGTGGAACACCCAGTAAGTTTCTTTTCTAAGAAGTTCAATGCTGCACAAAAGAACTATTCTACAATAGAAAAGGAATTACTGGCGATTGTGCTGTCGCTCAGGCACTTCGAGGTGTATGTTCCAGCCTATGGCCCAGTCGTGGTTATCTACACTGATCATCACCCTTTGAGATTCCTGAATCAATTTCACAATCACAATATGAGACTGACCAGGTGGTCTTTGATGTTGCAGGAGTATAACCTGGACATCCGTCATATTGCTGGATGTGACAATGTGATCGCGGATTGTTTATCAAGGGTGGATGATCAGTCGTAGGCTATCACAGGTGTGTGGGTTTGAGTGGAGGAAAATAGGCTGCCCTTATAGTGCAGCCGGGAAAAACATATTAAAATATAAAAATCATATAAAAAACTCTTTCTTTTGATATAGGTAATCGTATAAGTTTGTCATAGCCTATAGAGTTTGAGTAGTCCACAAACTATCAAACGGCTGAGCTGCTGTAAGCTCGCTCTGGGAGCATGATATTGTGTCTTTTTGCTATTGTTGGGAGGAGTTATAAAATGTGAATTTTTGGTAAATAATAAGATGCGTTTTGGTGATAAACTCAGCTTTGTTTTAGTGCCATGCGGTCGCTGGGTCGCTGGGTGTGAGGGGCTTGATGGGGTTCTGTGTTTGTCAGATTTTAGCTCAGGGTTGAGCAAGTAAAATCTTGGGGGAGGTGTGACGCATGTCCAGTGTGAGCATGCTGTACAGAACGCCTAGTCATGCCCCACTCTCGCTAGGATCGTCAGGGCAGGAACTTTGGCTGTAGTCTATGTAGAGTTTCCTAACTTAGTTCATGTGAGCCGTTGTACTATAAGTAATATGAATATGTATTTTGTTTTCATCTGAGTCAACGAGTTCTATTTTATATCATTAGTTATAAGTATTGTGTGTAAAACTTATTTGTAATGATGGGAGAAGCGGCAGCCACAGTTGGGGGTCAGTGGGTGCGCCATGCGGGAGGTGGGCCTAACTCACTAGCACTCCCCCCCCCTCCCCCCTCCCCTCAGTGCTAGGAAAGCCTTTGTCTATCCCAGAGGAGAGAGAGAAATTACGTAATGATTGTCAGTGGGCGGTCCTTAGTAGTTCACGTTGGGCTCACTAGAGGGCCGAGTATAAAAAGGGAAGTCTAGCCATTTTTTGATCAGAACTCATTAGGCAGAGCGACTTCTCATTTCCCTTGCTAACTATTACTATTCTTCTGACTGATGTGAACTTTCTCTACTACCTTACATTCTTATCTCCTCTTTTCCCTACCCTTTTTAACTTCCATGGTCCCGTTGGTGCAGAGCTAGTCAGCCAACGTATTATCGCTTGAGTTCTCATGAGATACATGCCTATTAGATAGCCTATTGGAAGGGTTAACTTAGAATAGGATTGATTTATGTTTGTTGCACTTGTCTATGCATTTCCCTGTGTGTTATTATTATTATTCCTGGTTTCTGCTAGTCTAGGTAATGCTAGACTGGGGTAAGGCTTTTCTGTGTTACGAGTTGTTGTTTGATGCAGTGGTTAAGCGATAAACCTGCATACTCGTTTCGGTTCAGTGAAGCCTAGGTTGTCTTCGCGGCTGACTGTGTTGAGTTAATAATTTACAGTGCGTGAGGGCAAGAGCCTAACCACCCTGTATTTATTAACAGCTTGTTTTTACTTTGTCAAGGAGCCGGGAGAAAACCAGATACAAGGGATCTGGATTTCTCAAAGTGCACTTGTTAGTGTTAACGTAATACTTTAAACAGTTGTGAGGACTTCGCTAGGCTACGAGCCGTTTTTGCTCAGTCACTGCTACCTTTTGCCCACAGTACCCCAGCTAGACTTTACTCGATTAGTAGATACAGAATAGTATTGAAGCTTTCCTTATGTATGATATTGTTTATGCACTATTGATTTCATGTGTTGCAAGCTTGGCTACTTTAGTGATTAGTGGCCCACGAGCACAATCCGAGTAGGCTATTGCCGTTGCATTTGCGGAGTACTTCTTTTTAATGTTTGCCATTTACTATTGCATATTCTTTTAATTATTCTTATGCCAATTTAAACCTGTAATAGTATTTAATTGCCAGTGTTTTTCTTATTGAATTACTGTTCAAAATCCGATACGTACTTCTTACGAGCATCCGAGAAGCATCTAACTTTTTTCAGAAGATTCCTTGCTCGATGCTTAAGGACTATTAATTAACGTAACGTAATAGTGCCGATCCGAAGTAGAGGGTGGAGGACTTCTTAAGTTCTTAGTCAAGGGTGGATTACTTCGGCTTCGGCCAACACTATTCTTTGGTGTTGTTGTTTCTTACTTCTTTGTTTGATTGTTGACCAGACTAGAGAATTCCTGTCTCTTTATTAGTCTGTTGTTGAACACTAGTACCGAGTTCTTGTATACCCCGTTATAGCAGATTGAACTCTGGAGGGTATTGGTGTTTTTTGTTCGGCTGGCAGTACTCAGGGGTTGGGATCGTGTGTTTCCGTTGTGGCAGCGAGCCGTATTAGAGTCCTGATTGAGAGCCCTTGTGTACCCGAGTGCCAGGTCGTAACACCGAGGACAAGGATGATCAGTTGGCAAGTATGAAAAAACAATTGATGGGGCTTGTGAGATGGAGGGGAGTGATGGAAAATTGGAGGAAGGAGTTAGGGGCTAAAGTAGAAGTTTTGTCTGATATGTGTGGCGTTACTAGCGGGGTGGATAGGCCTAGGCCAGTAAGTGACAGCCTAGAGGCAGTGATGGCCAGAGTAGACGAGTTAGCGGCGGAAAATGTGGCACTCAAGGCTCAGCTTAAGGAATATGAGGGCCACCTGAGTGAGGAAGTAAAAGGAATTAGTGAGGTAAAAAATTAGTGGACAAGGGTAGAGAGTGCCACGATGGTAGCCCTTGAAGAAATTGTGAAGGAGCAGAAGGAAGAGAGAGAAAAGGAAAAGAAAGAGTTTGAAAAAAATGTAGAGCAAGTTTTAAAGAAGAAAGAGAAGGTAGTGAGAGAGACAATAGATAGAGGTAAGTGTGTAGTAATCTTTGGAGATGTGGAAGAGCACCTGGCAGATATGAAGGTAAGAAAAGAAAGGGATGTTGTGAAAGTCAAGGGGATACTGGATTACTTAGATGAGGGTTATGGATGGGTAAAAGAATTGGAAGAGGTGAGAAGGTTAGGAAAATATAAGAAGGGCGAGATGAGACCACTAAGAGTGGAACTAAAGTTTAGATCAACAGCAGAAGCAGTAGCCAATGTGAGCTGGAAATTAAATTCGACAGAGCTGAATCATATAAGGGTAAAAAAGGACCTAAGTGTAGAAGAACGAGAACAGTTAAGGGAACTCCAAGCTAAGGCTGATGAAGAGAATGGAAAGTTGTCTGAAGAGCAAAAGAAGATTTTTTTTTGGAGAATAAGGGAAGGGCAAGTAAGGAAGTGGTACATCAGGAGCCACCAAGAACCGAAAGTAAGAGGAGTGATAGGGAAAGAGACAGAGAGACAAGTACGAAGTCAAAGCAAGGAGACGGAGCGAGAGATAATGCAGGGAGCAGGGGACCGGAGAGAGAGTCAGGATGTGGTGGAGGTGGAACAGAGGGAGAGAGAGGGGGGAGGAGAATAGAATTAGCAGGGGAGGTGGAACTGGGTCAGGGAAGGGATGGAGGAGGAGGTGAACCTGGTAGGAGGCAGAGAGGGAAGAGAAACAAGGAGGTGGATTCAAATATACTGTGCTACTACACTAATATAGATGGAATAAACAGTAAAAAGGTAGAGTTAGATGATATATTAAGAAAAGATCAACCACAGATAGTCTGTTTGACGGAGACAAAGCTGAACCAGGACTTTGACAGCAACATAGTGTTTAGTGAAGGATATAATATATGGAGATATGATAGGAAGGGTAAAAGGGGAGGTGGAGTGGCAGTATTAGTTAAGAACCCTATGACAGCAAAGTACGTGGAGTTAAATAATGACAAGGCAGAAATAATGGCAGTTGAACTCAATGATATAGAAGGAAAAAAGCTAGACATAGCAGTAGCTTACATGCCACCAAAGACCAGAGCATGGAGGGAGTTGGAGTTTGAGGAGATGGTAGAGGATATGATTCAGTCGTTGAGAAGATTGCTTTTAAGGAAGAATCGATTGATCTTGGTAGGAGATTTCAACTGTAGTGAGGTTGATTGGGAATCGGGAGATGCAGGGCCAAATCAGAGATCTTGGGGAAGTCGGCTAGTGGAGTTGGTTACGGAAAATGTACTTGCACAACATGTGAAGGAAAATACAAGAATGAGGGGTAATAACAAACCTAAACTCGATCTGATTTTTACAAAAGATCCTCACGAAATTAGTGATATAAACTATCTATGTCCTGTAGGTAAAAGTGATCACCTATTACTAAAATGGAAGTTGACCTCGAGTAATGCCAATAGATTAGACAATAGCTACATACTGTACATGACAGATTAAATTATAGTAAAGTTGATTATGTATCCTTGAAAAGATATTTAGAGGGAGTAGATTGGGATCTTATTTTTAAGGAACAGGACGTACAAGGTAAATATAGTAGATTCCTCGAAATTTATAGAGTAGGAACCAATCTGTTTGTCCCAAGATATAAAACTGGAAATTTTACTAAGCAGAAAGATTGGTTTAATTTGAAATGCAAAAGAGCTTTGGGTAGGCGTGATGCAGCTTGGGCTAGATTAAGAAGAAGGAACACTGAGAGTAATCGGAATAAATATAAACAGGAGAGGAATAGATATGTTAACATAATTAGGCAAGTTAAAATGAACTATGAGAAGAACATAGTAAATAAATGTGAAAGTGACCCTAGATTATTTTATAAATATATAAACAGTAAGTTGAAGGTAAAGAAACAAATTACTAAATTAAGAGTTGATGCTAGGACGTATGAAAATGTATCGGACATGTGTGAGGTAATGAATAACAAATTGGGGTCAGTTTTTACTAGAGAGGAAGGTTTTGACGAACCACAGGCGGGAGTACTGGAGAGTGGTCTTAGTAAGATTGAAATAACTAGAGATGAGCTGTTATCTGCGATGAGAGGACTTGAAGTAAGGAAAGCTATGGGACCGGATGAAGTGTCTGCCTGGGTTTTAAAGGAGTGTGCAGAGCAATTAGTGGAGCCAGTGAGGGACATAATTCAAGCTTCCTTAGATAAAGGACAGGTTCCTGTTGAATGGAAAAGAGCTAATATCATCCCGATATACAAGAATGGAAACCCTGAGGACCCTCTAAACTATAGACCAGTTTCACTTACTAGTATTGTATGCAAGATTTGTGAAAAGCTAATTAGGAAGAGATGGATGAAAATGTTGGAGAGAAAGAAGATAATAACCCCAAAGCAATTTGGATTCAGAGAAGGGACATCTTGTGTTACCAGTTTGCTATGTTATTACAGTAGGGTGATAGATGTACTCCAAGAAAGAGGCGGATGGGTGGACTGCGTCTACTTAGACCTTTCCAAAGCATTCGATAAGGTACCACATAAGAGATTGTTATCTAAGCTTGAGACGCTAGGATGTGTCAGGGGGAGTTTGCTGAAATGGATGGAGAGCTATCTAACAGATAGGGAAATGAGGACCAACATTAGAGGAACTTACTCATCGTGGCGGAAAGTTGAGAGTGGTGTGCCGCAGGGATCTGTGTTGGCACCTCTCATGTTCCTTATGTACGTGAATGACCTGCCGATAGGCATAAATTCCTACATGTCAATGTTTGCAGACGACGTAAAAATTATGAAACAAATAACAAATAAAAGTAGTTGTGAGGAGCTGCAAGGGGATTTAGATAAAATATATGAATGGAGCACCAAGTGGAAAATGAAATTTAATATAAGTAAATGCCATGTGTTAAATATGGGAAGAAGTGTGAATAGACCAAATTGGGAGTACAGGATGGGAGATAATATAATTAGCAAGGCCGAAAAAGAAAAGGATTTAGGGTTGATTATACAAGATAATTTGTCGCCAGAGAAACATATTAACAAGCTCTTTAGCGGAATGTATGCAATGGCCGGGAATATGAAAGTTGCTCTGAACTACTGTACTTGGATGAGACCATGGTAGCGAAAATTATGATTAGACCAAGATTGGAGTATGCAGCAGTGGTGTGGTCCCCGCATCTAAAGAAGCATATTCACAAGTTAGAAAGAATCCAGAGAGCAGTTACTAGATTGGTTCCAAATCTCAGAGAACTGCCATATGAAGGGAGGCTAGACAAATTAAATCTACCAAGTTTAAAAGAGAGGAGAGAGAGGGGAGACATGATAATGATGTACAAATGCACCCGGGGGCTGGAGAGGCTGGATAGGGAGGATATGTTAATTATGGATACAGGAATAACTAGAGGCCACAGCTACAAAGTAAAAAGACCTACCTGCAAGAACGATATCAGGAAGTTTAGCTTCCCCTATAGATGTATTGACAAATGGAATGGGCTGGAGGAGGAGGTGGTAGGGGCAAGGAACATCCATATTTTCAAGAAAAAATTGGATAAAAAGTAGACTGAGAGACGGGACAACACGAGCTTAGCTCAACTCCTGTAAACTACAATTAGGTAAATACAATTAGGCAATTAGGTAAATACACACGACACCCCGCTCTTTGAGAGTTAAAAAACTTTTTGTGTACTGTAGACAGGTTCTTCATCTCAGTACGGTACCGGTGCTGATTTATTATAGGAATTATAAGTACTGTACTCGTACTGTACTGTATTGTTAAATTTGTTAGTTATGCTGAATACTGGTACTGTAGCTACATAATTTGTACGGTACTGGTACAGTTTGTTAAACTATGTTCTAAAAATCTAATGATTGTTGTTTTTGCTAAGTACCGTATCTTAATGTACAATAGCGCTTAGGCAATGTGGGTTTCATTATACAGTACGGTATTTGTTTTTTTATCTCTACAGTATTTTTATGCTTGTTTTTTTTTTTTTTTCAGAGTATCCTAAATTACAATGGGGGGTGTGTGGTGGCCATGAAGGGAAAGAACTGTGTCGCGGTGGCCACTGACCTGCGCTTTGGTGTACAGGGCCAGACCATTGCTACCAATTTTGAGGTGAGCCTAGACTAGATATTCATCTCTTCCAATTCATTCACAAGCCTGCAACTCCTCGCCCAATATTCTTCTGTCTGTCATTATCTCTGCATGCCTAAGACACCTCAGTCTACCTTGTTACATTGGTTCCACTATACTTTCTAAACCTAGTTTGTCACTTGAGTTTAGTGCTGAGTAATGCTGTGTAATCCTGACCATGAAAAGAATGCCTCTCCCCCTGAAGGGAAAGGTGTATGCCTCATGTGTTAGAAGTGCAATGACATATGCCTCAGAAACATGGGCCGTTAAAGTAGAGGATGTCAACAGAATGGAGCGTAATGAGAGGAGAATGGTGAGATGGATGTGTGGGGCCAGGCTACAGGATAGAATTACAAATGTTGAGCTGAGGAGACGTTTAGGTATAAAGAGTATTAGCGAGGTGATGCGTACAAGTAGACTTGGATGGTATGGACATGTGGAGAGAATGGATGAACAAAATTGGGTGAAAAAATGCAGGTCTGTGATTGTGGAGGGAGCTGCACCAAGGGGTGGACCGAGGAAGACCTGGGATCGGACTATACGCGCCGATCTCAAATCCAAGAACTTTACAAGTGAAGCAGCCCTTAACAGGGTTGCCTGGAACGCCGCCATTAGGACAAGAGACTGAAACTGCACTTATATGTGGAACACTCAGTCTTAAAATGTTATGTATGTATGTATGTATGTATCCTCCAAATTACAATCGGTACTAAGATATCACGTCATGGTTTCTGTATTTATAGGCCTATAGTGGTCTGTTGTGTAGTGCTACTCAAAGGACCATTGTGGATGTTATAATATAGCTTGACCTGTAAATACCAAATGACAAAGGATTAGCATGTGCTAGGATATCCATAATAGAGCGTTACCCAATATCTTGATGACATAGCTCAACCTGTGTGTAGTGACAAGGGAATTAAACATCATAGGGAATTATTCCACATTGCTGTCATCTTAGGTTCTCCATAAGGCAGTACTCTAAAATATATTTTGTTTTTGCAGAGAGTGTTTGAACTGGGACCTCAGCTGTATATTGGTTTGCCTGGGTTGGCTACAGATACACAGACAGTTTACCAGAGACTCAAATTCCGCATCAAGATGTACGAAATGAGGTAAGATAAAGCTACTGTAGGCCTAATTGCTTAATTATTTATTTATACTGTTTACAAAAAATTGTTGTTAATAAATATATTAAGTTGATTTTATTACTTCAATCAAATTCCTTTTCAATAAGTTTGTAATCAACATCTTTAACCCTCTCACCACGGAAGGGCTCTTGAACGCCCATAAAAAAGCATATAACAGGTACCCGGAAGGTCTCTTGAACGCCCAGTGGTTGAAAGCCTGTGAGCTTCGTGTGCGAGGCGTCGGTCCGACGCATGTAAACAACAGCCGGCTGGACCGTCGCCCCGCATCTCCGGCCACAAGAAGGAGAGCGTCGCTTGTTCGTGTGTGCCTGTATGTTGTTGTTAAGTATCGAAAAGTGGTGTAAAGTGTCTGTTTTGGCCATAAAGTTATCTCCAATGAAATCATCATCACAGCTCAACCAGTTGACTTAGAGAGCTCTACTTAATGCCATTCTACAGGTAAATAACACAGCTACGCTTGGGGATGCGCGGCAATGCGGGAAGCAGTCTGATTAACAAATATACGGTAGCCTAGCCTAGACGTTTTTCGGCCAAAACACCCGGGTTTCGAGGAATATATATATAATACATAGCCGGGGCTGGAGGGTTAACTTGAGAAGCATCAGCAAAAGAGAAGATGGATATAGCTATAGTCAGGGATTTTAATTTTAAGTCAAGTACCCGGTACCTGAATAAAAAGGTAAAGTCATATTTTAATTGAAAAGCAGGATAAAAATATCCACCAGAGGCTTTACGTTTAATGGTTACCAGTACTTTGATCACTTCCTCTTATATCTCGCATGGTGACATCAGCAGGAACTGTTTGTGACGCTGTGTCCAGTATGGTACAGTACAGTACATAATGGCACTCGTATATTTTGATAGTTCTAAGTAACTAGCCACTACACCAGAAATACATACCGGTATCTAATAATGGTGTTTGATATTTTATGTAGAACATACAATTTCAAGTTGATATTACAGTTTGTCAGGTGGCTCATATCATGTCTTTTAGGTACCGTCATCTGGGGCGAATTCGGACTGTACGTCAATTAAAAGTTAATTAAATTAATAAATAGATAGGCTAACGAATAAATATATTAGAAATCTGTTTTCATTTGAATGTTCGAAATGCTTTTATCTAACTTTCTTGCTTAACCCTTCCCGCCCTGGCAGCATTTTAAAATGACACCGCGGCAGATGGGCAGGAGCCCGGGTGTCATTATAAAATCCGTAAGCTTGAAAGCCTATTAAGCGTGTTTTGAAAGCCGTGCGTCCGACGTATGTAAACACAGCTGGTCGGAGGCGACGCGCACACCTCCGAAAGCAAGCAGACGTCGAAGCTTTGTTGTTGTGTGGTCTGCTAAGACAGATTTAGTGATGAAAAGTGTATCACATTGCTAACATCGCCTCGAAACTCTCTCCACGGAAATCGTCATCACAACTGAACCATTTGACTTGGAGAGCTCTACTCAACGCCAGTCTACAGATTGGAAACCGTAGTACGTTTAGAGATGCGTGGGAATTTTTTAGCAGTTAAAATAACAAAGATACAGTAGCCTAGGCGTAGACGTTTTTCGGCCATATCGCCCGGATCTCAACAACGTCCTTAGGATAGCTAGCCCGGGCCAGAAGGGTGACCCCTCTGGACCGGTCTCGACTTGTAAAGGACAGCCCTGAAACCCGGGGGACCTGGCCGAAAAACGTTGTAATAGGCTAACCCTATTTATTAGTGGCCCCTTCATCATTGATGATGCGCCTTACGTAGGTAATGGCCAATCTTTGAACTCTAGCTTGCTGTTCAAACTTCCCGCCCGGGGAGAACTCAAAATACGATTGCCTTACATTGTGAGCGAAACGCTCTTAATAACCACTCACGGACTCGTCCTTATGATGTGGGTACCACTACTGTACTAGAAAAACTAGTAAAATAAATAAAGAATAAAACTAAAAATTAAACTTGACCTAGCTTTGCGCTTTCCATGCGTCTGCTCTTGGGTACAGCTTGTCATTTTGTCCACAGCGAGTGTTCGCTCTTAATCTCTCCGGGCCCGCATAGTAAGGACCTGTGTCCCCGACGCTCCTGCCTGCATCTCGTTCGTCACCTTGCTTGGCCCTAGTGAGTCCTTGCTCATTTGTCCATGACAGTGCTGAAGTTAGGTTAGATTATCGACTAGATGTAGGCTGAAGTGTTAAATACGGGCCCTGGAGATTGTTTTTCTGGGTCTAAGCATTCGTTTTAAGGGATGTTCTTGTTGTGATAAGGCAAGTCGCCCCTCGTGTGTTGTTTTATTATCCTAGCCCACTAATAGTTCACTGATCAGTCATGAGGCTTCTTTTAGGTTGAACTGGAGCCTGTTGCTCAGTCCCTTCAGGGTGTGCAACAAGTATGCTTCGGGGCTAGTACCATTGGATTTTCTCACTTAGTTGAGGGATCCGGCACGGAGCCATACTACTCTGCAATCGTATCATCATGTGTTCTACAGGTAGCGGGGTCGACGCTGGATCGCAGGTTTGACCCATTGATGAACTCATCACCAAGGGCTCCCACCTAGTTGGCCTTATTAGGTTGCAGATATATATGGTTAGGGAGTGTTATTATTGATTGTTCATGATGTATAACCATGCCATGCATGTACACGTTCATCCCTATACATACACTGAAGGGTCGGCCCTTCTGGCGGGATTTTTTATGGTTCAAGTAAGGCTTAACATTAAATAACAACGTGTCCTTGGGGTTCCCCCGCCGGGAAACACTCTGAGCTATATTAAAATTCAGTGTTCACCGTCTGATACGGGTTTGCAATGAATTCGGTTTGAGTTATTTAAGGCATATACAGTAAAAGTCCTTTAATCCGACGACCGATGATTCGAATCTCCCAATAGTCCGAATTTTTCAATTTGAGGCCAAATCCGAATTCACCCGATGGTCCGAATTTCAAGAAGTCCCAAAGTCCCCTTTTTGAGGTATTAGTCCACTCAAATGACACATAATGGAGCACACACATATCATATGTTCATGAATTCACTTTAAAAGTTTACCATTGTCATTGTAGCCTATTACCTACTTCAAAACATTCAGATTAATGGTCAAAGGAAGCTACTGATATAAACGTAAACACCACATCGTCTGCTAGAGAGTTTGTGTTGCTCTTGAACGCATCCTTGGGACGCTCCGATGCGCTACTGGCTTGCACCGCATTTTCTGCAAGCGCATTCGGTCTTGAGCTTGAAAACGCACCTTTGGACGTATTAGTCTTGAGCTTGAAAACGCACCTTTGGACGTTCCGATACACTACTATTTATAGTTCAGTGATCGGAGCGTCCCAAGGGTGCTTTCAAGACAACAAGACAAGGGTGCTTTCAATACAATATAATATAACGGAGCAAGTCACAAAAGGAAAATCACAAAATGAAAATTACAAGAACTCTCAGGGAAGTGCCGTTGTTAAGGCATTACTTCCCGAACCACATCTGATCTGATCTTCAAGAGCAAGACAAACTCGCTAGTAGACGATGCGGACATATGGTGTTTAGAAGAAGAAGACGTTTATATCAGCAGATTCCTTTGACCATTAATCTGAATGTTTTGAAGTAAGTAATAGGCTACAATGACAATGGTAAACTTTTGAAGTGATTTCATGAACATATATGTGTGTGTGTCATTTGGGTGGCCTAATGCCTCAATGTTTTCGTCAGGCCATTAATACACAGGTTCATAGGGGTAAAGTCCGATAATCCGAAAAATCCACTAATCCGAACGAGGGCCGGTCCGCTGCCCTTCGGATTAACGGAAGTTTACTGTAGTATGATTCCGGATGTTCCGGCATGTTACTAAAAAGAATTCAAGTTTCGAAGGGTAACGGCGAAGCCTCCCCTCGTAATCACGTCTTCCGCCGCCAACAAAATAACACAAACAACAAATGTTCTTCTGGCCTAAGACAGACAAATTCAATATTCCCCGACTGGTACGGTTTACAATGAATTTGGTTTGGGTTATTTAAGGCATATAGTTTGATTCCGGATACACCGGCACGTTACTAAAAATAATTCGAGTTTCGAAGGGTAACGGCGAAGCCTTCCCTCGTAATGACGTTTTTACGCCGCCAACAAATAACACAAAACACGTTCTTTTGGCTTGAAACAGACTAATATTACGCCGGCCGATATTAAAAGGTGGGGAGCCACAATCGCCGCGCGAACACGGGTGAGCCGGGAAATAAACTCACCCTTTTCGATCTTGTAGCTCCCAGTTAGACTGTTTTGCTTTATCATTGGCGACTTGTCCGCCGGATTTAGAATCAAAATTCTGTGTTAGCGATGATCGCCGGGGTTGATTCATGTATCACAAGACGAATGAGGTCAGTGTTATTCACTTGGGTAAGAAGTTTACAAATTAGTAGCAGTTAATAGGCTACACAATACTCAATTACATTTCTGAGGAATATTTAACGTAAGGGGAATTAAGATTGTTTAAGTGTTATTCAAACTTGATTCTTTTTTACGTGGAGATATACCGGTATATTTATATTAATTTTTCCAGCCTAGCGTGTCCTTATGAGCATTGATTCTTGGAATTTTCTCTCACACAGGTTCGAAAGTGGGACACCTAGGAAGGTTAATATCTCAGTGGCAGTGGGTAGTGTAATCATTGATAAGTGTATTTACTCTTTCTGTTCGGCTCTGGGTTATTAAAGATTAGCAATTATTGGTCAGTTACTCTGTGTAAAATGTGTCCCTTGCCTAGACCGATTCGAGAGGTCGTTGGTTATCAAAGTCTTGTCCCAAGACTATCCTCCTACACATTAAATCTGAAGTTGTAACATACTGTAAGACAGTTGCTCATAAATCCCTACAATTGGATGACCAAATTCTTGAGGTTTCATTAAAGAGTTAGTTGTTACTTCACCCCCTCCGGGATCTTCTTCGGATGACACTTCCCCCCCGCCACCAAAAGAGACCTCGGACCAAAGATCTGCCGGAGAAACTAGCTTCAGCCAGCCGGCGAGATAGGTCAAGATCACCTTTGCCACAAACCAAGCCCCCGTCAGATGACCAGGAGGCTAAGAGGTCCCGCTCGAACTTTGACTCCGCATTATCCGCCGGGGACAAACCAAAGTCGAGCCGGCATAGGAAGTCCTCCTCATCAAGAAAGAAGACGGCTGAGGATCCGTCAAAATTGAGAAAGAAATCTTCCTCAAGGAGAGAGGCATCAAGGGACACATCTAGTTTTATCTCAGGCTATTCCCCTTAATCCTGCACCGGAACCTATTATTTTACCTGTGTTAGGGAGGGAAAGAAGTGGCAGTGTAGTTTCTCACCGGCGGAGACATGAAAGCTCCCCAGACCAGCGTTCACCTGTTCAGGAATCCACCATGTTTGAGATCCCAGGTTTAAAATTTTACTGATACTGTATGTCTGGGCCCGGCGATTCCGACCAATCACAAACAGATACGTATGAAACTGCTGCCCGGGTTGATGAGTCTCGGTCGGAGACTGTACCCAGCCCCCTCAGCCCGGTCAATGGGGTCACACATATACCAACAAGGGGTATATACTGAGGAACTGACGCATAGCCAACGACCAGTCTCTCAACTATCTGGTACGCAGGGCTCGGAGATGTCACAGTCCGCGTCCCAGGATGATCAGGATAGTGGGGTTTTTGTATTAAAAGATATTTTTTTTTTTTTTTTTTTTTTTTTTTTTTTTTTTTTTCTATATTCCAAGTACTCCCTCTCGGGCATAGGCTGAGAGCCTGTACATTCCACCGCTCAACACGGTGAAGCCCGTGTGGTCTTGTTCCAGTCTGGGGAGTGAGACATGTGAAGCATCCATCATGGCACGAAGCAGCTCCATCTCTGAAGCGGCTGGTTGCTTCGCTCAAGTGCTTCACCGTCTCACCCTCCAGACTCAGACCCTCACTCTCAGAACGCCACCTATTGAGCAGTGAACTCACTAAGCATTGTCCCCCTGTAACATATTTTGAATATGGGAATATTCATACAGTGTTATTTAATCAGGGAACAATGAGGGTATTTTTTTGGCATTTCGGTGGGCTTTGTGGTAATGCACTGATACTAGGTACAGTACAAATTCAATCCCAATAATATCTTCCCATTGACATATCGGGATTTGAACCCGGGTCCATTGGATTACCAATCCAGTGGCATGACCACTCCACCACACCTCCCCTGCATGAGCTGTTTGATTTTATGAGGCAGATTAAGAGTGAGCGACAGGCTGTTACCCCAACACCAGTAGCCCCGGTGGTGCGACCTCTTGGGCAAGTGTTAGTGCATCCTCAAGTTACTGTAACTTCTCCTCCGCCTGCCCTCACTGTCAACCCCGTAGTTTCGACTCCAAGTACCTCGGCTCTCTTGCAATCTAACTAAAAAAAAAAATCGGAATTGTTACCCCCCCCTACTAGACAAGTCCATCCCTAGCAAAAAAGGCCCTATGCCACTCTTGTATGGACCGGATAGTTCTTGGTCAGTAAGTCACCCTCTGCGCCCCGAGCTCGCACAACCCACGGTTACAGGTGAGTCACCTGTCCCGAGTAACTGGGTTATAGAGGCAAGTGAAAAGAAGAAATTAAGGACCAAGAACCAGTCGGGAGAGGTACTTGATGTTGTTATCAAGGCCATCCCAACATTTTTCAATCCTGAATATTTTGTGTACTCACAATCCCCCGGCTTGCCTCCTACTTCCGCCGGAAAACTGTTTTCGGACTGGACTAAAACTGATGGGATGAATGATTTAAAAGTGTTGCAGGGTTTGACCCCGGAACTAAATTCCATTCCTTTCAGGGACTCTCATGGGGCCTCATTAGTTCATGTTAAGGGAGGGGAGTATGGGCAGTGGGTTGCTTGGGGACATGAGGCCCAGCTGTTTGCCAGCACCATTAACAACAAAAGTAGTCATCAAATTCCGTCAGAAGACAATCATTGGTTTTCTATGCCAGTAGGCAAGGCGGACGGGATTCCCCAACATATGTTTGATTTTATTGGGGCCCCGAAATTATCTACCTGAACCATTTTGTCCCCCCACACAGGCTCAGATCGACAAAGATTACAAAATGAGACTGAAAGCCTGGAGACTGGCGTCTCAATACCTCCTCAGCCACCAACTTGGAGCCTCTCTGGCTCGGACGACTGAGTCGGTAAGGGACGCCGGAACCCAGAGGGCTCTTTTTCTGACCAGACGCCTCCTCCTCCTCCAAAACTCGATTCAATCTCTCGGCGACGTCCGGACAGCTATCTTTGAAGCTGTACGGGTGTGCCAAGATATAAGAGTGTATTTGGTGGGGAGACTTCCGGCGGAGATCGGTAGAAGATTACTCTTGTCCAATATCTTTACAGCTACCTTAGTCTCTAACGAAGCATGGAGAACAGTTAATTTCCTCCTAGACCAACAACCTGCCACCACTATTAAATTCAAGGGTGAGCAGGCATCAAAACAAAACTTCAGAACTAAGAGTTCCTTTCGTGGTCAGTCACAGTTCAATCAGTCAGCCAAGACTTTCACAACCCCTCCTCATACAGGGGCACCTAAAGGGCGTGGTAACCTCAGGGGTAGAGGGAGGAGATTTCGGGGCCAACATAGGGGTAAACCCAGTAGCGATGGTAGCAAGGCCTCTCATCCCCCAGGGCCAAAGTCAGAATCACATTCCTCCTCCAAGATCTGAGACACACCACAGGACTCTCTCACTCCCAGTGCCAAGGCAAAGCGAGACGGATCCGAGAGTAGTACTGCCGGACAAGACCAGTCATGTGACTGGCAACTTCCGAGATTATTTCCGGGCATGGCCCCGGCGAACATGGGCAAGGACAGTGGTCCGCAAAGGTCTCTCGTGGCGGTGGTCCCGGCGACCCCGTTTACGTTTCCCCACAGAATTCAATCATGTTTCATTGAAGGCGGGATCCATTATCAAAGAGATGGCACAAAAGCAGATCATAATCCCCAGTCCGACGTCAATACCAGTGTTCATATCCCGGTTGTTTTTGGTGCCAAAGAGGGACAGTGTTCAGATGAGGCCGGTGATCGACCTCTCATATCTCAACACCCACATTCACAATCAGTCATTCAGGATGCTGACAGTGAATCAGATCAGGTAGTCACTCCCGCCGCAGGGCTGGATGTGCTCAATAGATCTGAAAGATGCCTATTGGCATGTCCCAATCAACAAACGTTCTCAGAGGTTTCTAGCCTTATACAAGGGGAATCAAACGTTTGTCTTTCAAAGAGTACTCTTTGTTTAAATCTGTTGTTACTTCATATTTTGCAATTATTTATCTTTATATTACAGTCAGGACCCCCAATTCGCGAGAATAGGGGTGACAGGAGGCATCGCGTATTGTGAATTCGGGTATTGTGGAACTAACTTTAAATGGGAATAATTAGATTGGGTGACATCTCTCAATTATGGCCTATTTTCGAAATTTTTGGCCCTATTTTCGACATTTTTGGCTCTACAGTACAGTCTATATCTTATATATAAGAAGAACAATGAATAAAAATATGAAACTATCCTTAAAATTAGTAGTAGATAGGCTAGGACTAGGACTAGGACCGTAGGACTTCACGATTTTCTCCAACTTCTCCCTCCCTAACCAAATCGTACGAACAGTTTACTCTGACAAGCCTATTGCACAGTTTCCTTCTCCTCTTTTCTTGCGAAACAACAATTCCACCTTCATTTTGTGTGTTATCTTCTTATATTGGCGTGGCATGGCGAAAAAAGTGGCAGGCACTACAAACGTTTGGTCACTCCGCACGGCTATGAGCGCTTGAGCGGGACTGTGGGAGGGAGGGAGGGAGGGTAAGCGGGAGGGAAGGCAGGCGTATGCCCGTTTTCTTCTTTTTTCAGAGCTACTCCTGGGCCTCGCGAAACGTAGACGTGCTCGCGTATCAAGCGGGAATAGCGGATTTGGCCCCTTCTTAGCTCTCGATTCGTGTATTGTGGTACCACCTCGCATAATTAATGCTTAATTAATTAATGTTATTTTCGAGGGGTAACTCGTGTATTAGGGTTTTCGCGAATTGTGGAATCGTGTATTGGGGGTCCTGACTGTATATGTATTCATTGTCGATAGTATCAATTGCTTACTTTTGCGATTTCCTTAGTTTATTTGTGCTATAAATGTAGGTTATTTGTAGGGTAGTTATTGATAGGGGTCACTTGAGGCATGCTATGCTTACAGGTACCTACCCGATAGCACTATCGTTAGTGAGTGCTGTTATCGTATAAATACGATAGAATATGACTCTTTTGTGATCTCTTATGTCTCTGTGACGTCATAATCTCTCCTACAGAACGACGTAGGACGAGTAGATCGTATATTATAAGATTGTAAATAAGTTAAGTTATAAAAGGCCTAATATGCTATTAAGCAATATTGCCATGGTCTTATGTAGTATATATGAATTTATCGTATATATTAATATAATTTATCGTATAGAGCAACCTAAATGCGGTACGATAATTTGGGCTCCTGGCGGTTTGCCAAGGCAGCAAGGTGTGCTTTTGAGGTACGTCAGAGCCTTCACGAACACCAACCAGTTAACATTTAATTTTCCGCCCTCAGTTGATCGTGCTTTTGTGCCTCTAATCACAATACACATACAGCAATACACACAGCTACACCATCACGACGCTCTCATCGACATCATGACTGACTGATAGATAAGCATAATATTCATGTCCATTCCCATGTAATCATTTATTCTTTCTTTAACTTGACTCGTGTCTCGGGACCGAAGTCTCGTTCCCCATTGTCCACCACCATATTGGGTAAAACGTTCTCCCTTGCCTCATTGCCACGTGGAACTATTGGTGAGTTAATTCCTGGCTAATATTAACCCTTATAACCTTACCCTATAATTATATACATTTATTATGTGAGACCTTTGGATATAAATTAGCTTGTTTCAGATTGAATTCAATTTAGAAATAGAGTATTCATTTAGATTGATTTTATTTGATTCATTATAGCTTAGTAATATTTAACTTCCATTGATAGTTTACCACATTGGTGCCCAGACCCGGGAATTAGCTACCAGTAAGGGATTTTAAGGCAATGAACAAGGGGACATATAACAGGATGCAGGAACAACTCTATGATAAACTGGCAAGGCTAGCCAAGCGATGGTTAGAGCCGGAATGCAGGGTCACATCATTGCACCTGCCCAAGTCCTGCTTCCCCCCCATCATCTTTCCCCAATAATTTTCTTTTCCGTTTCAGACTTCCTGTGACATATGACCTGACCTAACATTTTTTCTTGTTCAATATGATCCATTAGTAGGTATTGCTATTTAGTGTACTATTTGTTCTCCATAACATAGAAGTCCGCAGGTTGGCGTCTCTTAATTAGACTATTGATTTGCCGTTGTCCTTGTAACGTAACATTTAGATACATAGCCTATAGGCTCACATGCAAAATGGATAAAGACCATAAAGAGACACCGTCTAGTGGGGTGCTAAGCAAAGCCCCTAAAAATCAAAGGGCGGGACTTCGGGGAGTGTTAAATAGGCTAATTGTGGACTTAAACACTTTCATCACTACTGCTGATCTAGAGGAATTGGAGGCTAGATTAGATAACGTCCAGGCTACCCACGGTCGTATTACGGCTCTGAGTGAGGTGATTGTGGCTGACATGATAGAGGAGGAAGAGATAGTTACAGAGTGTGATAATCGCGCCCTCTATGACGAACCTGTCTTTAGAGCGAAGCGCCTATTACAGCGTGCTGTCGCAAGTAAGAAGGGAGGCGATAATGAGGCCCATAGAAGGGCTGACCCAAAACATACTGTACACCTCCCAAAGCTCAATCTTCCTACATTTGGGGGCAAGTTAACCGAGTGGTTAGCTTTCTGGGACGTATTTCGATCTACGGTTCATGAATCCTCTTTGGATAATGTCCGCAAGTTTCACTATCTGAAGGGACAAATGGAAGGAGAGGCCTTACATTTAATAGAGGGTTTTGCAGTAGTAGGTGGTAGTTATCTTGAAGCGGTACACTTATTAGAGTCCACATACGGGGATAGAGAGCAGTTGAAGATGGCCCATGTCGTTGCCTTGTTGGGGCTCGCAGAACCACAGTATAAGGTTGATGAGTTGACAAACTTCAGGGCAAATATGGAGTGCCATACTCGATCGCTAGATACCCTAGGGCTTACCACGCAGGAAATGATAGTCATTATCTTGCGTCAGAAGCTTCCTATGGCAATACTTGATAAGGTAAGATCATTTGAGCTGGGGGAATTCAAAACTCAGTTCAGTAAGGAGATCAATAATCTACAGTTGAACAAAGGGAGAATGTATGAGTCGGGAGGGAGTGAGAATGTGGAGAAGAGGGGAACAGTAAGCATGACAGTGGGGACTAAAGTAAAGAAAGAGGGTGTGTATAAGAAACCTGCTCAGATTCTATGTAAGCTATGTAACAACAAACATAAATGGAGTTTCTGTGTAAAATACCCGACAAATGAGACAAAACTAGCACAGGCGAGAAGATTGAAGCTATGTGTAGGTTGTCTAAGTGGGGAACATGGTAAGCAGGGACAATGTAATGCTACATACTTAAGGCCCTGTCGGCACTGCAAAGGACATCACTTTGATAAGTTGTGTCCTACTGCAGATAAAGTCAAAGACGTCAAAAATGAGGGTACTACAACTGTGGCACTAGGTAGCACGCAAGACACCACTATATTGCCCACAATACAGATTCCCATGGAAGGTAATGACATTAACAAAGTTTGTCGGGTACTTCTAGATCAAGGATCTCAACGTTCCTTTATAAAGAGGTCCGTACTAGTGGGACTGAAGCACCGAATCGTAGGGGCTGAGACTCTTCGATTACAGGGCTTCACAGGGGTTACTGATAAACAAGACTACGAGATAGCGGAGATTTCATATTTCTATCGTAAAAACCGGTACTTTATGACTTGTATCGTAGTAGACACCCTACCAGAATATGTATCTGTGGGTGTGAAGAAGGTGGAACACGCATTACGTAGCAAAGGGGTTAACTTGTCAGATCCCATGGGAAATCAGAGTGAGGTGCATGTTCTACTTGGTGTGGATCATTATTATGAAGTAGTATACCCTGGATTTAAAAAGATGTGTGGTGTAATTTTAATCCCCACTAAATTTGGATACTGCATGAGCGGAAAGGTGCATACTACACAGTCAAAGGTCCTGGTCGACACGGTCTCGATATATAGAGTCAATGTAACCGCGGCAGAGGAGTTGGGAAGGGAGGATTCCCAACCTAGTGACCCTAAGATGGCTGCCGAGTTCGACCTGGAACGACTGTGGAGATTGGATCACATAGGCATTAATCCTATGGAGACTGATTATGACTCGGAAGTTGCGCTACAAAGGTTTGACGAGTCTGTGTGCTACTGTGCCTCAGACAAGCAATATAAAGTTAGTTTACCTTGGAAGAACAGTGAGATAAGCCTGCCTACCAACTATGGTTTGGCATTAGGTCGCTTGCGCGCATTGCAGCGGAAATTGTCTAACGAACCGAGCACGCGCCAGGCGTATGACGATGTATTTCGGAGTTATGAGGATAGGGGTTTTATTGAGAGAGTCGATGTCAAGGAACCGTGTAAGAAGGGTAGGGTTCACTATCTGGCCCATCATGGGGTAAAGAAAGACAGCGTCACCACACCAATACGGGTGGTGTATGACTGTTCTGCCCACCAAGGTCAACAGCCCAGTCTGAATGACTGCCTGTTGACAGGTCCGTCCATGGTGTCGGACCTGTCCCAACATCTATTGCGGTTTAGGCTGGGAAAGTACGCCTATACCAGTGACATCGAGAAAGCATTCTTGATGGTCAAGCTAAAGGAGGAAGATAGAGATGTTACCCGCTTTCTTTGGTTCAGCGACATTAGCGACTCTGGAAGTCCCATCATAATATACCGTTTTCGGGTTGTACTCTTTGGGGCCACTTGCTCGCAGTTTTTGTTAAAGGCCACAATCAGAAAACATCTAGCTGACACTCATGAGGACACAAGTAAACTATCTCGCGGATTATACATTGACAATTTGCAGGGTACTAGCGATAGTCAAGATGATTTGTTGTATGCATACTGGCAAGCACGCAGATTGTTTGCGGATGCACATCTATTTCTCCGCGAGTGGGTTACTAATAGTGAAGATCTTCAGAGTTTAATACAGGTGGATGGTACGGCATCTCTTAACCAGGAAAAGTCCAGAAATTTGGGGATGATCTGGCAACCTAAACATGACATACTAACTTTTCAAACAAGGTCTTTTGCTCAGCAGACAGGAGCGCACACAAAAAGAAGACTGTTGAGCAAAGTTGCGCAATTTTTTGATCCTGTGGGTCTAGCATTACCTGTTACCATAAGAGCTAGGATTCTAATGCAGGAAGTTTGGAGACGTAAAATAGGATGGGATGACAGTTTGCCCGAGGACCTGAATGACCAAGGGACATTGTTGTTGAATGAATATGCCATCCTATGTACTAAACCTATACCTCGTAAAGTGGCGGCGTTCGGTGACGTTACGTTACACACGTTTTGCGATGCTAGCGCCACGGCATACGGGGTAGCCATATATGTTGTTACTTCATTTGGGGCACATTTAGTTACAGCCCGGGCCAAAGTAGCCCCGGTTAAAAAGGTAACTATCCCTAAAATGGAATTGACTGCCATGCTGCTATTAGCACGTCTGGTGCAACATGTACGCGCAGCATACGAGAGCGAATTAAATATTGAAATCGTTCACGTATGGTGCGATAGTCAGGTCGCACTCAACTCGATACATAGCAAGAAGTCTCTGCCAGTTTATGTGCGGAATAGGGTAGATGAGATTAGAGCCCTTTTGCCAGACGTTGCTTATCATTATGTAAATACAAAGGAAAACCCTAGTGATCTCATAACTAGGGGTATAACGGCTAGCCAGTTAATGAAGTCCGAATTGTGGTGGCATGGTCCAAAGTGGCTGCTCCATGAAAGTGAATGGACGATATGGCATGCTGTTGGTGAGGGACTTCTGCCACTGGAAACAGTGGCAGTTACAGCCCAACCAAATGAGCCACCGGGTCCTATCATAAAGTGGGCAAGATTCGGTGACTATAATAAACTAGTCAGAGTTGTAGCTTGGGTGTTGCGATATGTATCCAATCTTAAGCTTAAAGTAACGGGCCAACTCTGCAACAGGGGTCACAACATTGATGCTCGTGAATTTAAAGCAGCTGAAGTAACTTTGATCAAATGGGTTCAAGTAGAAACCTTTTCCAATGAATTAGAATCCTTGAAAGGCTCGAATAAGACATTAATGCCTAATATAGTGCGTCAACTAAGGTTGCACCTAGACAATGGCCTCATCAGGTGTGAGGGTCGCCTGAAGTGGTCGGGTGTACCAGACGGCACAAACCGACCTATACTTATGCCAACAAGACATCACGTTACTGATCTATTGATCATACGTGCACATAGGGAAGTAAAACACTATGGGGTATGTCATATTATATCAAATTTACGTCTCATATGGTGGATACCCAGAGTTCGACAAGTAGCTCGACGCGTAGTGAGAAAGTGTGTAATATGCCAGAGACTAAAGGGTAAACCATATGCAACTGGACCAGCTCCACCTCTACCTGAATGCCGTGTAAAGCACGTAGAACCTTTCCAAGCGGTAGGATTAGATTACACAGGGGCATTAAAGACGAGGGAGCATGAGAAGGTTTATATATTATTGTTTACCTGTGCGACGTCTCGAGCGGTACACCTAGAACTATGTGATAATATGTCTAGCGAAGAATTTATGCTGGCGTTTAGACGGTTTTGTGCCCGTCGTTCATTCCCTCAACTCATTCTTAGCGACAATGCTCCCACTTATGTCCAAGCATCAAAATATCTAAAGGATATGAGTAGTGATCCTACTATCATCACTTTTTTGGGAGAGAAGAAGTGCGAATGGAGGTTCATTCCAGTTAAGGCACCTTGGTTTGGTGGCATGTGGGAACGGTGTGTCGGCATAGTAAAGTCAGGACTAAGAGCGGTTGTAGGACGTGCTCTATTAAAGAAGAGTGAGTTGACGACAGTCCTCACAGAGATAGAGGCAGTCGTGAATGATCGCCCGCTTACATATGTGTACACCGACCTGCAAGAACCACTACCATTAACGCCAGCTCACTTGCTATATGGAAAACCATTGACTGCGTTTCCATCTGATTTCAGTCCATAGTAGAGTTAGAGGATCCCTCGTTGTACTCTGCGGTAGCGGTGTCTAAGAGATACCAGTATATATCCAGGATAATCGAGGATTTTAGGAAACGGTGGATTAGTGAATATCTGCTAGCATTGAGGGAAAGGAGTGTTACTCCCTCTGGTAGACCAACGGCCCCTACAGTTGGTGACGTTGTTTTAATTAAAGAAGATAGTCCTCGTTTATACTGGAAATTAGGCCGCGTATTGGAGGTATACAAGGGGGCAGACTCTGTAGAGCGGGTGGCGCTATTAAAGACAGCCACTGGAAATACTGTTCGTCCTATCGCACGTTTGTACGCTTTGGAGCTCGATTCGGCATTGCAATCTGAGGCTCCACCTGTTATTGCTGGGTCCGAGAATTCTCTAAGGAACGACTCGCCTCTTACTGATGGTGATCATTCTCGGACCGGGACGCGTCCCAGACGCGCTGCTGCTGGCGCCGTCGACTTGTGGCGTCAGAAGATAGCCTCTGGGCAACTTTAGGTTTAAGGTGGGGTTCAGGTCTTTTTTGTGGGGGGAGTGTATCGTATAAATACGATAGAATATGACTCTTTTGTGATCTCTTATGTCTCTGTGACGTCATAATCTCTCCTACAGAACGACGTAGGACGAGTAGATCGTATATTATAAGATTGTAAATAAGTTAAGTTATAAAAGGCCTAATATGCTATTAAGCAATATTGCCATGGTCTTATGTAGTATATATGAATTTATCGTATATATTAATATAATTTATCGTATAGAGCAACCTAAATGCGGTACGATAATTTGGGCTCCTGGCGGTTTGCCAAGGCAGCAAGGTGTGCTTTTGAGGTACGTCAGAGCCTTCACGAACACCAACCAGTTAACATTTAATTTTCCGCCCTCAGTTGATCGTGCTTTTGTGCCTCTAATCACAATACACATACAGCAATACACAGCTACACCATCACGACGCTCTCATCGACATCATGACTGACTGATAGATAAGCATAATATTCATGTCCATTCCCATGTAATCATTTATTCTTTCTTTAACTTGACTCGTGTCTCGGGACCGAAGTCTCGTTCCCCATTGTCCACCACCATATTGGGTAAAACGTTCTCCCTTGCCTCATTGCCACGTGGAACTATTGGTGAGTTAATTCCTGGCTAATATTAACCCTTATAACCTTACCCTATAATTATATACATTTATTATGTGAGACCTTTGGATATAAATCAGCTTGTTTCAGATTGAATTCAATTTAGAAATAGAGTATTCATTTAGATTGATTTTATTTGATTCATTATAGCTTAGTAATATTTAACTTCCATTGATAGTTTACCACAGCTGTACTGTATTTTATATATTATTTTGTAATAGTAAGATATCTTATCAATATTTGTATTTTGTACTATTGTTAATGTCTTGTCATGTTGCAAATTTGATTTTAAACAATATTTTGACATTTAACATGTAGTTTCTTTATTCATGCAGAGTTAAGTAAAATTTGCCAGAACGTCCCGGACTTCCCAAACTTGACTACTTCCTTTAACGTGACGATAGTGCGTTGTTATATGTGCGATTAGTTTGCTTGGGAAACAGATTAACTTACTCATTTAGTAATGTACACCCTATGTGGTGGATTGTGTTCTTTTATTTAATAATTTTCATTTTAGTAAGCGTTGTTTCCACATAGCGATTTTGATAATTTAATTTGACTTTATATTGTCCTTGTCCCAATTTTGGTTTGTTTAGTTTGCAAGTTTTACATTTTAATTAATACTCGTTACATATTGTCTCACTTCAGAGGCAGGTAGAGTACTCCTAGGATACCCCCCCCCCCTTTTTACATCACAAAATTAGCTTAAAACTAAGACTTTCTGCCTTAATGCTACACATGTACGAGAAGGTTTCATGAGATTGACGGACAGGTAACGTGTGAGGAAGGTATGATTTGATGACCACAATTGGGTCTGTTGAATATCTTCTAGGGAGTAATTATGGAGGAATCGAAGTGATGCCGCCCATTTACGGATATCGTGAGATCTCGCCAACATTACTCTCTCGAATAACTTCCAATAATACCGCAGCTAGCCGGCGTTTTTGTAACTGAATACCTGTCCGTGAAACCCAGAGGGCTCCCGCCTGTGAGGGCCGGGAAGCCCGCATAAGTCCTAAGGTCCTATCCGGGCGATTTGGCCGAAAAACGTCTAGGCCTAGGCTACCGTATCTTTGCTATTTTAACTGCTAAAAATGTCCCACGCATCTATAAATGTAGTGCGGTTTCCAATCTGTAGACTGGCGTTGAGTAGAGCTCTCTAAGTCAACTGGTTCAGTTGTGATGACGATATCCGTGGAGCAAATTTTTCTGCGATGTTGACAATATCGAAGCTTTTCAGACGCTAATTTCGTCTGACGTCACAACAATAACGTTGATCCGACGTCTCCTTCTTGTTTTCGGAGGTGCGGTGACGCAACGATCGGCTTTGTTTACATGCGTCGGATGCACGGCGTTCAGACCAAGCTGAATAGGCTTTCAAGCTTACTGTCTGTTAAAAGGACACCCGGGGTCCTGCCCAACTGCCGCGGTGTCCTTTCACAAGGACAGCCGGGTAGGAAGGGTTAAGGATGCGTCTGGAGGTGGAAACAGATAAATGGAGCTCCTTAACCCTCCAGCCCCGGCTATGTATTATATATATATTCCTCGAAACCCGGGTGTTTTGGCCGAAAAACGTCTAGGCTAGGCTACCGTATATTCGTTAATCAGACTGCTTCCCGCATTCCCGCGCATCCCCAAGCGTAGCTGTGTTATTTACCTGTAGAATGGCATTAAGTAGAGCTCTCTAAGTCAACTGGTTGAGCTGTGATGATGATTTCATTGGAGATAACTTTATGGCCAAAACAGCCACTTTACACCACTTTTCGATACTTAACAACAACATACAGGCACACACGAACAAGCGACGCTCTCCTTCTTGTGGCCGGAGATGCGGGGCGTCGGTCCAGCCGGCTGTTGTTTACATGCGTCGGACCGACGCCTCGCACACGAAGCTCACAGGATTTCAACCACTGGGCGTTCAAGAGGCTTTCCGGGTACCTGTTATATGCTTTTTTATGGGCGTTCAAGAGCCCTTCCGTGGTGAGAGGGTTAAGCCCTTAAAGCCCTTAAAGAGCCCTTAAAGATCGGGGGCGGACTTAAGTCCGCCTCCAATTTGTAGCAAGTTAGGAGCATTATTAAGGCTTTTAAAGGGTTATAATCGAGTGCAAATGGCCGGGAGCGCAGCGGGCCAGACAGCCGACTCCCAGGGCTTACCGCCGCCCACTAACTCATGTTCCCTCTATTCTCGAGAGGCCGGCAGCGTTGCCAGTAGTGAGCGTAGTGGGAAAAAAATATGCCGCTATACGCTAAACTCCCATGTTAGTGGTAACACTGCATGAGAACGACGAGTGCTACGTAGCTCGTTCTGGTCTCATTTTGAAGCTTTTAGCACCTAGTTTTTTGCTGAATACATTTCTTTTCATGCAGATACTTGATTTATCATTCAGGAGGGCCTGAATATGCCCAAATAAGCCCAAAACCCCCCGCTAGACAAGGGTTAGTCTTTGTTACCATCAGGGGTATTTAGAAACCTTTAGTTTAGTTACTTCAACCTCTGCAGTTGTCTTTGAGTTAGCTGTGGGCAGAAAACTAATTTTGGAGAGGTAATTATAAGAGTGAGAGAACTCTATTTCTTATTGCTAATCTGGCAACCTCTGCGTCATATGAGTCTGAAGGGGTTAAAAACATGTTACAATATTTCCCAATCAATTTGTGTAGACACACTTTCAAGGCGAAAATAAACCGTGGGAAAAAAACCAATAAATAAATTAAATTAAATCTCCCGACGCTCGGAACCTCGCGCCTATTTGCAGAGAAGACGGGTGAATATTTTTTGTTGACGGTCTCTTATTTCTTGTTTATCTATGTGCTGGAAGGACATTATATTTTTCAATTCCATCGCATTAGAAATGAATCATAGATTACAAAATCTATGCTCCTCAACTTTCTCTTAATAATAGCTGAGGGGCACAGGGCCCTGGGTGGGGCTTTGGTTTCCCGGGCGTTTCTGCACCCTCCTCAGCTCCCCGCCATGGAGTGGCTTCGGTCACCCAGGCTTTATTGTGGTCGGCAGGAAGGGTTCTGTGGGGGCGCTCGGTTATGGCCTTGGCCGTGCTCGGGGCCTTGTGGCTGTTCGGCCAGGCAGCTTGGGGAACAACAACAACAACAACAACAACAAAACTCCAAATAAGACATAGTTATGTTAATGTATAAAGGAGTTAGATAGGTGCATTTAGAGAGATAGATAGATTGATAGAGAAAGAGAGAGTTGCAGAGGGGGAAGTGATCGATAACATACGAACTATTATGAGACGGACTTAGTTTCTGAAAAGACAAAGGAGACATTTTTATTGACTCTTTTTCATTTTATTATTTGTGTGTTGGAAGGATAATATTGTTTTCAATTCCATCGCATTAGAAATGATTCATAGATTACAAAAAGTCCAAATAAAACATACTGTAGTTATGTTAATGTATAAAGGAGATAGATTATGTATAGAGAGAGAGATAGTTGCTAGGGGCAAATGATCGATAACATACAAAATTATATGAGACGGATTTCTATCTATCTATCTATTGCCTGACGCCGTGATCCCCGAAGGGGTGGCCACGAACGAACTGCCCCCAGTCACCTCTGTCCCCAGTCAGTCGACGCCCCTCCTCCCAACCAGCACTGCCTTCATTCATATACTTCCTCACTCCATCCTTCCACCTCTCCTTCGGTGCACCTCTCCCTCTCTGTCCTTCCACCTCGCTCTCGTACACCCTCTTAGTCATTCTCTCGCTTTCCATCCGTTCCATATGGCCGAACCATCTCAAGTTGTTCCTTTTCACACTTTCGAGCACATCTACCTCCACACCGCAACTCCTTCTTACTTCCTCATTCGTCTGTCTATCCCTCCATGTAACTCCGCACGCACTTCTCAAGTAACTCATTTCCACCGCTCTCACTCTTGGTCTGAGTCTCTTCCCGAATGTCCATGCTTCGCTTCCGTAAGTTAGTGTCGGGATTACCACTCTGTCATGCAAGGACTTCTTCACTTCCATACTGACCACCCTATTTCTTGTTACTGCTTTCAACGTTCCTACAACCCTCTTCCCCTGTTGCACCCTCTCCCGCACTTCTTGATCCATAGTCCCATCTTTACTCAACACACTGCCTAGATACTGGTACCTAAAAGAGCTGATGATCTCCATAGCCTGACCGTTCAACTTCACCTCATACTCTGTGACTTCACCCCTTTCGAAGACCATAACCTTGCTCTTCCCCGCATTTACCTTCAAATTCCGTTTTTCGCACACTGTTCCAAACTCATTTACCAGACCCTGCAACTCCCATTCATTATCGCTCATCAGAACTGTACCATCCGCAAACAGCAGTATAGGCAGCTTCCACTCATTTCCCTCCCTTTTCAGCGATACACCAACATCCACTGCTCTTCCTAGTATTTCTTTCATGACTCCATCCATATATACAGTAAACAACCACGGGGACATCACACACCCCTGTTTCAACCCAACATTCAGGTCAAAGAACTCGCTCAGCTCATTCTCCACACGTACTGCCGCCTTTGCACCCTCATACATGCTATTTACTGCTTTCAGCAACTTGCCATCTACTCCGTATATTCTAAGTACTTTCCACATACCTTCTCTATCCACTCTGTCATAGGCTTTCTCCAAGTCCATAAAGGTAACCTACACCTTTTGTTGCTTCTCCAGATACTTCTCCACAACACAATTCAGGGTAAAAATCTAATCTACACATCCTCTTCTCTTCCTAAAACCTCCCTGCTCGTCGCCTATCCATTTCTCCGTTCTCACTCTCACTCTCTCAATCACTACCCTACTGTACACCTTCCCTACTACGCTTAGAAGACATATTCCTCGGTGCTTACCACACACTCCTCTTGCTCCTTTGCCCTTATATAGGAGGACTATTATGCCAGTCTTCCAGTCATCGGGTGCCCTCCCCTTCTCCCATGCTAGTTTGCACATTTTCCATACCCATTCGATCACTATCTCGCCACCATACCTCAACATTTCCCCACACACTCCATCTGTTCCTGTTGGTTTCCCCAACTTCACTCTTTTCATGGCTTCCCAAACTTCTGACCTCCTGATCCCCACCTCCTCCTCCACCACTTCTCTTCTTCTCCCACCCATACCATATCCAACTATGTTTGCTGGCTCTTCATTCCTTACATTTAGCAACTCGTTGAAGTAAGTTTCTGAAAAGACAAAGGAGACAGTTTTATTGACTCTTTTTCATTTTATTATTTGTGTGTTGGAAGGGTAATATTGTTTTCAATTCCATCATATTAGAAATGATTCATAGATTAAAAAAGACCAAATAAGACATACAGTAGTTATATTTATGTACAGTATATGTATTTGGGAGATAGATGCATTAAATAGATAGACAGACAGACATTTGATGCATAAATAATATCTTAAAAAAACAAAATAATAATAATATATACTGTACCTACTGTAGGCTTGGGCCGCCACCCTGATATGATCCCGACTTTTCTGTGTTGAGGCCGACTTTGGCACTTTTGAGGTTACCGTGTCCAAACGAAACCGTGCATAAAAAATGCGTGTACAGTATATCGAGACCTGACTGTACTATTCTTTAATTAAATATTAGCCACAAAGAACACTTGTTTGACTATATTATTGTGGTATATTATAATACAAAATTATAAGCTAAAGATTATGATTACAATTACTGAAGGGGACAACCCAATAATAGTTTACCGGTAGGTACTTGAGAATATTTGCGAGTACCGGTATTAGAAGCTGCTGTATGATAAGTTACATAAGTTACATTTCATCTACGGAACTAACCATCATAGAATTCATGTTTTCAAATTTAAGTTAATGCAAATTCCAGTATAACATACCTGGTAAGTCAGGCTTGCCATTATCGGACATTATTGGAGGATATAGCAACAATACTGTAGTACTATGCCGGAGGCCCGGTACTAATGATCAGTATTGTAGTCCTGTTCCTTATTGATGTTTCCTATGAGAAGAATAGCAGTATTAGTGCTGCCATCCGTACTCTGCCGAAACAGTATGAAACTAATCATATTTATGACACTAAAATATGTAGCTACCAGTTTTCATCCTGCAAATTGTTAGAATTAGATACTGGGTGTTTCGATTCAGTAAAAGTAACATGTTGTACTGTAATGCATTGTCATAGTATATTATATACTGTACAGTATTGTAGCTATGATACTTCAATTGGAATTTAAATCGAGACACAGTTTACCTTTATTCTTTTTTCAGGGAGGGCCGCAGCCTAAAGCCCAAGACCCTGATGGCGATGGTGCAGAACCTACTGTATGAGAGGAGGTTCGGACCATACTTTGTGGAGCCCGTGATCGCTGGTATGGACCCTGCAACCCGCCAGCCCTATATCTCTTGTCTCGACCTCATTGGCTGCGAGACGGAGCCAGCGGACTTTGTGGTCTCCGGCACTTGCTCTGAGTCACTCTATGGTATGGCTTTCTGTCACTACTGTCTTTGATATGATATTTTGTATGTATTATATGCTCACAGACAATAGCTAATTCTGATTTCCCCCCAGGCCCTCAAACTATTTAAATCAATCTTTGAAAAGCAAATACCAGGTAGAACAATTATTTAAATGTTCAATTCAGTCCTGAAATAGCTATGAATATGTAACAATTGCATTAATGATTGTGGTTGTACTTTATTCTCTTGATAAAGTTTTCTTCAAATCAAAACTAGCCAATTCTGTAGTTTGTTTTATCCAGCTGACGGTAAATTGCCACGGATCCCCTTGATTACTCAAATGTTACAAATATTTTGTAGAGAAATGTGTGTTTTTTTTTTAATACAGTAAGTATTGAGAAATCAGTTGCTAAGGGATTCAATTTACCATCAACTATAATACTGGTATAACCATATAGAACTGACTTGCATTTACCTAGGTACCGGTACCGTACGGTGATATAGCTACCGTACCTCTTGTTTTCCTACCCCCTTTTGAACTATTCTTAGTGAAACTCTTGCCACTTCCCTAATAAAAAACATAGAAAAAATAAAGACATACAGTAAACTTCCGTTAATCCGAAGGGCAGCGGACCGGCCCTCGTTCGGATTAGTGGATTTTTCGGATTATCGGACTTTACCCCTATGAACCTGTGTATGACGAAAACATTGAGACATTAGGCCGCCCAAATGACACAATGGTGCACACACACATATCATATGTTCATGAAATCACTTCAAAAGTTTACCATTGTCATTGTAGCCTATTACCTACTTCAAAACATTCAGATTAATGGTCAAAGGAATCTGCTGATATAAACGTCTTCTTCTTCCGTCTACTAGCGAGTTTGTCTTGCTCTTGAAGATCAGATGTGGTTCGGGAAGTAATGCCTTAACAACGGCACTTCCCTGAGAGGTTCTTGTAATTTTCATTTTGTGATTTTCCTTTTGTGACGTGCTCTGTTATATTATATTGTATTGAAAGCACCCTTGTCTTGTTGTCTTGAAAGCACCTTTGGGACGCTCCGATCACTGAACTATAAATAGTAGCGTATCGGAACGTCCAAAGGTGCGTTTTCAAGCTCAAGACTAATACGTCCAAAGGTGCGTTTTCAAGCTCAAGACTGAATTCGCTTGCAGAAAATGCGGTGCAAGCCAGTAGCGCATCGGAGCGTCCCAAGGATGCGTTCAAGAGCAAAACAAACTCTCTAGCAGACGATGTGGAAGAAGAAGAAGAAGAAGGTGTTTACGTTTATATCAGTAGCTGCCTTTGACCATTAATCTGAATGTTTTGAAGTAGGTAATAGGCTACAATGACAATGGTAAACTTTTAAAGTGAATTCATGAACATATGATATGTGTGTGCTCCATTATGTGTCATTTGAGTGGACTAATGCCTCAAAAAGGGGACTTTGGGACTTCTTGAAATTCGGACCATTGGGTGAATTCGGATTTGGCCTCAAATTGAAAAATTCGGACTATTGGGAGATTCGAATCATCGGTCGTCGGATTAACGGACTTTTACTGTATATTGATAAGTTCTTTTGTCTCTATATTGTGCCGTGTCCTGTTTTGGTTTGTTGCAAGTTTAAATTTTTTTATTAATATGTAATTCCTAATTCCATACATCAACATGGTTAAAAAACAATGGTCTCTGTGACTGGTGTCTGTCCCATATCTGTATAGCTCAAGGCATGCTTTTGGGATTGATGCTTTATGGAAAAATTTCAAATTACGGATATCCCTCCTAGCGTTTAGGTAACATGTATCCTTCGCTTTCATGTCAGTTTACGTGTCAACCAAGATACACATATTGATTGCAGGGTGTCAAACGAAAGCGGAGTCCATTATTTTTAGTTTTTATTATTGTATATGTAAAGATAAAATTATTGTTTATAGTTCAAATTATGTCTTTGGAAGTGATGAAATAGCTAAAACTATGCTATTTCATGCTATTTTTTCATAATTCCTTCTCACATTCAATCAAGACTTCAAACAAAATTGGTCCGGTTTGTCACCCTGATTGATTGCTCTCATGGAGGCAGAATCATGATTATGGTGTCATAGAGTTGTCAAAATTCCTCCAAATTATATACTCTTCCACCTGCAGTACTGAACCTCTTATGCACCTTTAAGCCGGTATCACATGACTTTTATCCATGACACTGGTCTAGCAAATTTTGAGATTACTGTAACTTTTTAGTCATTCTGTCGTGTAAATTTATCTATCTTCAGGCTAGTTATTTATACCAGTGCAGAAATATCACAGAAAATGTTGATCATCAAAAGTTGGCGATGAAGGCTCTCGTGTGATTCTCTCTTGAATCTGATTTACACGTAAGCACTTTTCCCACTACTTTGATATGGCAGCTTCTGAATACTTTTAAGAAATATATACATTTTTTTTCTATGTGGAGGAGGGAGACAAAAGTCAAAACTGCCTGTGATGAGTGCCTCCCCAAGAGTTAAAAGAGTGACAGGGCCAAAATCAAGGAACGTTCGAGCCAAAATGTCTGGACATACAGAGTTTGAAACAATTTAAGTCATGATGATGATGATGATGATGCAATTTTTACCACCATACACTCCCTGCTGAATAGCAAGGCTAGGGTGGGTGCCCTGATGAATCAGGGACTTAGTGAATAGTTGCCACAGATTGCTAGACCGCACCGTTCACCAACAGCACTGACGTCTGCCAATAACACACTGGCTGGCCCGAGGCTCGAACCGTCAACCTCACGGTTAGCAGGCGAACGCTCTACCAATCGAGCTACGGCCTCGGATGGGGGAAATATGGATTCAGGGGGAGAGTTCCAGAGCTCAGTTGTTGAATAGAAGAATGATTTGTATGTACTGTATGTATATACTCTGGCACTTACCCCAGTTTTCCTTTTTTTATTTTTTTTATTTATTATTATTTTTTTATTTTTTATTATTATTATTATTTTTTTTTGGGGGCAGCTGACTCGAGACAGAGCCCGAACAGGGACATCACAACACATCAGAAAAACACAAAATCACACACATCTAGGTTGTCCAGGAGAAATACCCAGAGACCCAGGCCCATTTGGGGTACTCCGCAAAAGATTCCCAAGTCCCAGATCCCCCGGAGAGGCTCCGATTTCCGCAAGCAGACCCGCAGTAATGCTGTACCACCACAAGCCCGTCCACCATTATTACAGGCGCACCCTTCACTACAACCGGCTTCCCAGGCTAGGCGCCTGACGGACTATTATTTAGTCCAACTGGCGCATAACCCTCACTCCCAAACGACCACGTTTACACTTATCTATTCACTAGAATTATCCATTCATTCCTATTTATTACCACTTCTCTTGCCTGATCTATGGTCATTCATCTATCTTCCAATGCTTGTCCTACACAGTCTCTCCATCTCAATGGAGGTCTTCCTACCCCTCTATCTCCCCTTGTATCAGACTCACATATTCTCTTTGTAAGCCTTTCATCTTCCATTCGTTCAACATGGCTATACCAGCTCAGCACCCTTTTGTCCACTCTGGCCGACAAATGTTCCTGCTGCCCCTCTCTCCTACGTATCTTAATTCTGTGATTTCTCACCTTCCACATACTTCCCGTTGCTCCGAAAACTTTCCTTCCTTCAAATACTGTACTCTGTTTTACCTCCATTTCCATACCTCCATTCTTGCTTATCGTTCCTCCTAGATATTTAAATAATTCTACTTGTTCCAATACTTCCCCATCCAGCCTCACATCTAGATTCACCCTACGATCACCCCTATTACACACCAACTTTACTTTTATTGACGTTCACCTTCAGCTTCCTCCTCCCACAAACCACACCAAACTCTTTGACTACCTGCTACATAGTGTTGCCCAAGATACATAGACTAACAGGTATGTTCACTCCCGCCTGGTGCGCAGGTCAGTGACGTCAGTAGGTGTTTTCCAGTTGGAAAATGGGGTATTTATACCCAAGACTGATATCCTTAAATTTTGGGGATATGAAAGAAAATGGAGAGTAGAAGGTAAACAAAAATAAACTCATATTCAATAATCCTGTATGCTAACATTTGTATTACAGTCGGCCCCGCAAGGGTGCGCGCTAAAAGGGTGCGATTCTCCAACCGTGCGGCAGATGTCCGTGTAGTGCTTATAATCCAAGGGTGCGAAAAAAAGCGCGAAAAAAGCAAAGCGTGCGTTTTTTTCGCCCAATAACCCCTGAAAAACATGAACTAAGGAAAGAATACCTGTACAGTATAGAAATGTGATTAGATATTAGATAGAATATGGGTATTACACTCACTTTGGATGGTTTATGTATGCGTGGAGGTTGGGATGTTGGTCTTACTGAGGGTCCGAGGCTCCTCAGTAAGACCAAAATCCCAACCTCCACGCATACATAAACCATCCAAAGTGAGTGTAATACGCCTATTCTATCTAATATCTAATCACATTTCTATACTGTGCAGGTATTCTTTCCTTAGTTAATGTTTTTCAGGGGTTATTGGGCGAAAAAAGGGTAAGTTTGAAGAGTCCCCGGACTACATAGTGAATTTCCCATAGGTTCTTAAGCTCCAAGGGTGCGTTTTACAAGGGTGCGCGCATGTCTCGGACTTAGGTAACCGCACCCTTGTGGGGCCCACTGTATTATTATTATTATTATTATTATTATTATTATTATTACTGTGTATTTATGCATATCTTATGTTCCAATCCTTCTTATAATAATATAATAATAATGATAATAATAATAATGATAATAATAATTATTATTATTATTATATTATTAGTGGCTGTATTAGTAGGCCTAGTATTATTGTAAATATCAAACTAGAGGTCAACTGTAAGACTTTAATTGGAAGGATGGCGGATAAACCTTTTCGGTAACCTAGAGGTATGTACAATCGGGGGTATTAAGTGTTGTCATAGATTCCAGTGGTTTTCGCCCAACAAGTGTTATTGGTATCTTTAAAGTTACTGGGGAAAGGGCTTATCCCTCAAAGTATTAGTCAGTGTCCGAAACTTTGTGAATTTTCTGACAACACTTATTATCCTGGACCGTACTTATAAAGATTAACCCTAGTCTAGCGGGTGGTCTGTGGCCGTTTTGGGCCTTTTCAGGCCATTCTGACTGCTATATCAACCATCAGCATGAAAGGAACTGTATTGTGCCGAAAACTAGGTGGAAATTGCTACACAATGACACCACATACAGCTACGTAGCACTCGTGAAGCACTGACAGTGTTACCTCAAAGATGGAAGTTTAGCGGATTTTGCTACATTGTTCACTTTTAGTGAACTATTGGTCACACTGTCATCCTCCCGTGCGGTGGGGGAACTGGAGTTAGTGTGGGCCGGGAGGCCACAGATGTCGGACGTATGGTTCATTACTGTTCCACCCATTTTCACTCTATTTTCACCCGTTTTTTGCCAGTTTCTTTAACTCGACTTATGTTGCGTGCCGCTTTTTAAGGGTTAAGCAGCTGCATATGGCTTACACACACACACGCAGGTTATTAAAAAACAGAGAACTTCCCAAATGCATGTAATGGCCTACCGGTAAATACGAGCCAGAACATATGCACATAATCATAAGAAAATGGGAGTCTGCAGAAAGCCGACTGACCCACACAAGGCAGACCCCTCTCACACCCAACCCTAATTATAAGGCCCTGACAACTTTCAAACATAATACCATAAACATAAGAAAATGGGAGTCTGCAGAAAGCCTATTGGCCCACAAGGCAGACCCCTCTCACACCCAACCCTAATTATAAGGCCTTTACAACTTTAAAACATAAGAAAATGGGAGCCTGCAGAAAGCCGATTGGCCCAGACAAGGCAGACCCCTCTCACACCCATCCCTAATTAGAAGGCCCTGACACACCTATCACATTTCACACTCATGTGAGTATTTTTGAGAATTTCCTTTTTAGCTTTCTCTCTGACTTTAAGTTTCTGTTGAGGATACGGATTCTGAAAAACGTTCTGCATCTGACAAACAAAGAAATTACTTCTGTTGGTAATTTGACAAGAATGCAAATGTGATTTATGACTGTTTTTGTTGCATTTTTTCCTGGTTTGAGAGAACTTGTACCGTGGTAGCACGTGAACAGTTTTTCCATCTGTTGCAGTTGACCAAAAAATTCCTTACTAGGTGTCATTAACCCTTAACCCTCCTGGCCCGGGCAGGCTCTCCTAATGACGGAGCTCGTATCCGGACGATCTGGCCGAATATCAACAAAAGTAAACTAAGGCTAATCTCGCTTAATATATTACCTACATTAATCAAACATATATAGAAATGAGCGCCTTACCTTCCTGCGTAGAATGGCGTTGAGTAGAGCTCTCTACCTCAACTGGTTCCGGAGTGATGGTGATGGAAGTGGAGGTAACTTTTGCCGCGTATTTACCTCGGCGCGTCCGAACACTCAACCGCGGCCCCGGCTACGACGCCCAGTTGCACTCGTCGCTCCACCCGCAATTATGCCGGGAAGCGATTTGATAGTGTTTTATTGGTTATTCTGTCATTTATTATAGTTATTATGTTATTTTCACTCAATAAAGTTATTTATATGAACTTATTTGTGTGTCTGTCACTTATTACTTTGTTTTATTATTATTATGATTATTAGTGTCACTTTCACTGGACTTTGATAATTGGTAGTGTCATTTCCCCTTTTATGTATTGTTAGGTAAGCTAATAATATATATAGTGTCACTGTCACTTATTCATATTGTTATGAAGGCACTTATTATTACTTGTGTGTGTCTCTTTCACTTATACTTAGTTTTATTATTATTATACTGTCACTTTGACTGGTCTAGGGTTATTGAGTGTCATTTTCACTTATTTATTGTTAGAAATATATATTTTAGTGTCACTTTCACTTGTTCATATTGTTATTGAAGGCACTTATTATTACTTATGTGTCCTTTTCACTTATACTTAGTTATATTATTATTCTTCGCCTACATTTGAGTGTCACTTTCACTGTTGTCACTTCCACTTCAAAAGTTTGTTAGAGTGTGGAAGTCGTTGAAGCAGGTGCCAGCACACAGTCCCAACTTGACACTCGAGGCATTCCCAAGTGGTTTTTGTGGGTTTGCGGGGTCTGTGAGTTGTGTGGCTGCACACATGGCACCTCTTCTGACTCCTAGCGTTACTACCTGGTGCTTTGAAAGGAAGGGCGCTGAGCTGGTGCTTCCTGAAGAATTCAGCACACCCCGTTCTGTCAAGCTGGCCTGGTCCTTGTATTGGCCTGCCTGGTGTACCCGCATGTTTAGCCAGGAGCTCAAGTAGCACCTGCTTGTGGAACTTCCACAGGGACTTGTACTTCTTGGCTCCTGGAGTCCTCAGACGGTAGATGTTGTAGGCATTGAGGACCGACATATCTACCGTATGCAGGATAAACTTCTTGTACCACCTGCAAGATGTTCGCAGGCAGTCGATGAAGCCCATCTGCATGTCGGACTTGTCAACGAGGCGCATGTTGATGTTATAATCCAGGACAGCAGCTGGTTTTTGGACGGGGTTCTTGGTTGTTCGGTCCACCTTCCCTGTGGCGACCATCTGGGCCTTGTGGCATGTGGTGAGGAGGTTGACCTTGCGCTGGTCATGCCAGTGGATGGAGAGGATGGGGCCACTCTTCTTGTGGAAGATGTCCGCCTTCTTCGTCTTGGTTGGGTAGCCTGGCATGCCCTTCCTTTTGCCCTTGACTGTGCCGACAGTTCCGGTCTTGCGGTCATGGAGGTACTGTACTTGGTCAGGAGAGGCGACGTGTAATAATTATCTGTGTAGAGGATGTGGTTATTATTGAAGTGCCTCTCCATCATCTTCTTCACTACAGCGCCACCAAAACCAATGAGAGGGTCAGTCACAACTTCTCCAGCCTTGCCGCTGTAGACTATAAAGTCCAGCACATACCCCGTCAAGCAGTCGCAGAGGACGAAGAGCTTGATGCTGAAGCGGTGTCTCTTGGACGGGATATACTGCCGGAAGTGCAGCCTACCACGGAACAGGACCAGAGACTCGTCGAGGCACATCTTCTGGAAAGGAATCGGGTATGTGGTGAACCGATGACGTGTCATGTCATACAGCTTCCTGATCTTCCATAATGAGTCGGGAAGGTGGACTGCCATGTTGTTTGTCAGGTGGAGATAGGAGAGGATGTCGAAGTACCTGTCCCTGGACATGTATTTGCCAAATGATGGAGTCGTTATGATGTCGCCAGTGATCCAGTAGTCAGCCAGAACGTGCTTCCTTATATGAGTCATTAGCATTGTGAGTGCCAAGAACACATATAGTTCTGCCACAGTGAGAGCTCTCCATGCCACCATCTTGGCACTGGTCTTCCTCCCAAGAAAGTTGGCACAGATAGCATGGTGGTGATTTGTCTCTTTGACGAGGTATTCCATGACTTCATTGTCATAGAAGCCACAGAAAAGTTCACTGGGGGTAGCATCTGGGCCACAGGGATATGCTGGTGACACCCCAGAACCCATCTGTACCTCGTCAAAGGCAGGACAATCTGGCTCAAAATCAGCTCCATCTGTCCACACAAACAGGTCGGATGCTGATGCTCGAGGTCGTGGTGCAGCAGGCACACGCCCTGGATGCCCTGGCACACGCCCTTGGCCACGCGGACGCCCTGCACGCCCACGCCCAGGCCCAGGCCCAGGGGCAGCGGCGTCGGCAGGCTGACCACATCCACGACCTCGCCCTCTCGCTCGATTTGTCGGCACATCCTCTTCCTCTTCCTGTTCCTGTTCCTCTTCCTCCTCAGGCGACGTCAGGTCATCTGGGGCAATGTTGGGGTCGTCAGCATCCTCTTCAGGAGACAATTCTGGTGAAGAAGTGACCGGGCGTCGGCGGTGTGGGGCGCGGGAGGCTGCGGGAGCTTCAAGAATGGGAGCCGAGGCCTCGGGAGTTGGGCTCCTTTTGCGGCGAGCCGAGGGCTTTTCAGCAGCAAATAATGCTCTGCGGTGTGTTGAGGTCTGTGGCACATCACCAATACCACTTGAAGAGGCCCTTTGGTCATCCTGAACGAGAGATGAAGGCGAGGGCTGTGGGTGACCCACGCGGCGTCCCGTGTCAAGACGTCGGGACAATGGAATGCGGGTGGTTGCTAGGCCAGGGTCGGCGTCATTATCGCTATCTTCAGCTTCCCTATGCTTTTCTGCGGCTGCCCTGCGTGCTTTTTTAGCTGCACTTTTGATCAATGATTGTTTGTAGAAATATTTGCCCACTTTCAAGGGCGTACGGGCAGGCAAAGGGGAAGGTCCTGGGCTAGGGCTAGGGCTAGGCCTAGGCTGACCTAGCAAAGATGGCGAGGGGGTAGGCCTAGGTTCTAGCACACTGGGAAGCTCAATGGCACCTTCCTGAAACACTTCCACATCAGGATCATCACTACTGTCTCCCCCCTCAAATAAATCGACATTATCGTCGTCTCCAAAGCCCACGAAATCGTCTTCTTCACTTTCACTTATAAATTGTACCTTGTCCACCAAGCTTTCGCCACTGCTCTCTTCATCACTTTCAAAAAGTTGTCGCTGTATAGCGCTATCACTCAACAAACGCTTAACTTTCTTTTGTTGAGCTCTCTTCTCGGTTGCAACAGGCGTTGAAGTTGCGAGCGGGGTAGCACTGGGGCCCGCGGGAGGTTGCAGCGAATCGGACACGTCGGAAAACATTTTTTCAGTATTACTCGTTATGGCGGCCACGTACGAACTGATAACACTAGTAGTTGAGGCTTGGTGGCGCTGCGGTCGCTCCTACCATGCAAAAATTGGCCGCGTGAATTTTGAAGCACGCTTTCAAGCACAAGGATTTTAAAATGACACCCGGGTTCCGGCCCTTTTTTTTTGGTGTCATTTTAAAATGACACCCGGGCTGGAAGGGTTAAAGAGCGGCGCTCGACTTAAGTCGTGCACCAATTTGCAGCAAGTTAGGAGTATTATTAAGGCTTTTAAAGGGTTAAAATAGAGTGCAAATGGCCGGGAGAGCAGCGGGCCAGACAGCCGACTCCCAGGGCTTAACGCCGCCCATTAACTCATGTTCCCTGTGTTCTCGAGAGGCCGGCAGTGTAGCCAGTAGTGAGCATAGCTGGGAAAAATATACCGATATATGCTAAACTTCCATGTTCGTGGCACCACTGCAAGAGAACCACGAGTGCTACGTAGCTCGTTCTGGTCTCATTTTGAAGTTTTTAGTGCCTAGTTTTTTGCTAAATAATGTTGTTTTCATGCAGATGCTTGATTTATCATGCAGGAGGGCCTGAATATGCCCAAATGAGCCCAAAACACCCCGCTAGACAAGGGTTAAACCACCTGGCATCCAACTTGCTACCTCATTCCATGTATTACTGCCTACTTTTGCTTGTGTACCTAGGCATTCATATTGGGGAAATTTATAAGCTAAATATCCACCAAGGTAGCGTAAGCCCTCTGTTTGCATTGCATCCTCAAATGCTAAAGGAGGGACATTTTCATTATTGTCGCATGCATCTGCCATTTCTTCCGATATTCCTGAATCATCATCAATGTCAAGTGCAGCGAGCATCATTGCCGATAGACAAAGTTCCTTTTGCAATGATTCATTTTCATTACTTTGACCTGGCATAGGCTCACTTGAGCTTTCCCAGATTTTGGGGGGTCCTACTATGGTCATATCATCACTTTCATCTAAAACATTGTGACAATATCCCAACAGTTTACTTTGTCTTCCCAGAAGATGACTTTTTATTCTATGCTTAAAAGCAACAGGTCATGGGTGGTCGTATGCAACACCCATTTGCCTAATGCAGGCGAAAAAGTGTTCCAACCCATCCTGATTTAGCCTGTAAGTCAGTATTTATTAGTGGCCCCTCCATCATTGACGATTATGCCTATTACATAAGGCACCCTCTTCAAACACTCATCCGCCGTAGTTTGAATCTACCGCGCAGAGCATACAAAATTTAGGAGCCTTCATCATGAGCGCACGCAACCTCACTCATGGTTCAGTCATTATGAAATTGGGTTCTCACTACGAAAAAACTTTGTAACAAATAAAAAAGAAAAAGAAAATGAGAATAACTATTCATAAGCTTTCCATATAATCGTGGATGTACTTGTGTGGATCTTTGACCAGACGCTGACTCAGGCGTCATTCTTCCTTCTCTGCTCTGCGCTCACCCTACCAGGACGTGCCTCCCACGCTCCGCTGCCGCATTTGTTGCGTCCCTAGTGAGTTTTTTCTCATTTGTTTACTCCGGGATGTATCGAGTAAGGTAAGAATATGCGTAGCAGGAGTGTCCTGGGCGGGTTGCCCGCAGTGCAGTGTATTTTGGGTCGTGTGTTTGGGGCATCTATTTCGGGTGTACCCTCGTGGTCCCGTGGTGGACGCGTGAAACTTTTTCGCGGTTAGCTAGCTTTGTGATGTAGGCGGCTTTCACTACGCGTTATTATGCTTCCTTTTATCTTTCTGATGAGGTAGCTTTTTCTTCTCTGACGTTCCCAGCGTATTTTTCTTCACTTAGTGAAGTTTTTTCTGGGTCCCGAGTCAGTTCTTCCCTATGCCGGGAAGTTTATGCTGCAGTGGTGTGTTGACGGTGGTTCCTGTTGTGATATAATTCAGTGCTTTTTGTTTATATTACGACATGATTACTTTTTATTTCCGTCTGCCTAGGCCTAGCCAGCCTCTCGTAGCTTTGCCACATGTACAAGTGTTATTGATTTATGTTATAAATATGTACTACTGTGTCATGTGTGTCCTGGTTTAGTTGTGTATTGGCTATTTCCACGAACTAATTATGTGTCCTGGGTTAGTTGTGCTTTGGCTAATTTCACGGTCTATTTGGTGCGTTCAGATTGAATCTGAACGGGGTGGGTTGCCTTTTCCGGCGGGTTTTCTCGGTTACACCATGAAAATTTAATCACGCGTGGTTAAATAAGGCTTGTTTCCCCCGGCGAGTGGTGGCTTGAGGCTCTCCAGGACTGCGTCTCTGTGGTGGTGCCTGTGTTCAGGCTTACTGTGTTTCCCGGCGGGATGGCTTTACCCATTTAACTAAGTGTTCATGCGGATACTTGTTGAGTTTAGTTTTTCCCGGTTTTGCAAAGCCAGTAAAACTAGGCTGTTTGTTGATTGGTCTTTCCTCCCCGGCGATCTTTTGCAAAGAAGTGGGGATAGGAATAATTGGGGTTAACGTTATACTTAAATTCACACCCGGCGGTTGCACCTGGGGAGGGTGGGATTAACTGATTTGCAATTCAGTGTAGTTGATCAGACAATTGAGGGATACGATAAGTATCGCTGCCATTCAACATACGGCGATCTAGGACGCTTCGGGAGAAGCCAGATCTAGCGTTTTAGACAGGCTTCCCAGTTTTTGATCTGCGAGATAATACGGGGGCCGGCGTCTTTTTATGGGTTTTCCAGTAAACTTAACAAACACCACTGGGAAGACTGTGTCATTTATAAAAAGCCATGCTGGTCTTTATATCATGTCCGAGGATATTCATAAATCTTTTGGACAGGTTAAGATATTCGGGAAATCTTTAACTATGAACCTCCCGCGTAGCGAGCCGTGATAGTTGTGTATTACGTCTCGTTACCCGGCGGGTTATTCAACACTTGTGTTCGATCATGTTGGTGTAGCCTTATGAGCATTAATTCCTGGAAATTTTCTTTTTTCCAGGGCTGAGTTCCGGCGGGTCTATAGAGAACCTGGAGTAAACCCGGGGGTGGGTTCGTTTTCCACCAGTCTCTTCCATGGCTACCCTAGACCCTGTTTTTGCTTTGTGTGTTACACCCTCCTGTTCAGGTATCCCTATCTTTGCATTAGATATGTTAAATGTTTAGATCGCTCAAGGGGTTTGTGGGTGACGGGGAACTGTACCTTCTGTACTCAATTGAGTGTTAAAGTATTGCGAGACAATGATAGACCCGCGGTGGTCGCTTTACGGGAGGTCAGGCAGCTGTTGTCCACTTATGCTACCACAGTGGCTCATAAAGCGCTTCAATGTGATAACGTAATTCTTTGGGATAAATTACTGATTGAGCACCCCCCTATTAAACGTACCTCTAGAGTAATTGTACGAAAGTCGGCAGAGACTGGGCAGGGTACAGTACTTGCTCTGGCCCCTAGCAAATCTAAGAGACCTCGTGAACCCACGCCCCCGGTGACAGCCTCCACGTCACGGGCGCGGTCCAGGTCCAGGTCGCCCCTCAGACAACAGCCGCCTAGTCACTCTTCTTCACTTGCGAGAAAGAAGAGCAAAGAGGAAAAGTCCAAGGGCAGTTCTAGTGATAAATCTGAGAAATCCAAGAGCAGTTCTAGTGGAAGATCTAAGTCACACCGCAGCCACAAATCTTCCAGGAAAGATTCTCAGGAACGAAAGGCCTCCCGGCGTTCGCCGGAGCCTCGTGCCTCACTTTCTGCCTCTATTCCCGACTTATCTAGTGTCCAATCTGATCGGGCGGGAGTGGAGTCAGAGACTGTGGTGGGGGTGTTACCGGCGGACAGGTTACCAATGGATATTGTAAACTTAGAATTAGAGAGTTCTGTGGGCAGTGATCGCCCTTTTGAAGAGTCTAGTGGGGGCTCAGTGGTTGATGGTGTATCTGACTCTCAAGGGAGTTCGGGCCAAGGCCTGGGTGTATGGCGGTATTCCCAACCAGGGCATGAAGGCCCACGTCTGGTTCAGGAGCCACAGGTACTGGCGGACGTACACCGGGACGCTGTGATCCCATCATCCATTCCAGACTTAACATGGCACCACGACGGGATCCTCGGCGGAATCCTCTCATGATGGGCCAGATGACAAGGATGAGGTGTCTATAATCTCTGACATGGAGGTGCAAGAGTCGGGTTTAGTTCTTCATCTGCTAAATTTGTCACGGCGGAGGAAATAGATGGGTTATTAGCTAGGCTACTGCTCTAACAAATTTTTTTGGCCAACAGCCGGAGACTCCTACAGTGGACCTGGGAGCTTCCATGACAAGTTCAAGTGTTCGGCCTCTGATCGCTTCCATTGCTTTAACTAAGATTTCGCACCCTCCCTCTAGATCACCTACTATGGTCACTAGGCCTGCTTCGGCGGCACTGACTACTTCTAGTGTAAGGGTGGTAGCGGATGTGAATCCTCCCCCTTTAGATAAAGCACCGTTAAGAAAGGTAGCTATGCCCCTTTTATACGGTCCAGATGATTCATGGGTACAAATGATCCCAACTAAGCCAGAGGCGGCGCAGCCCACTTTGTCAGGGGAACTTCCAGTGCCACGTGAGTGGGTAATCCAAGGAAATAAATCTAGAAAGTTACGAGCTTTGGATATTGCGGGTAATGTTCTTGATGTTAATATTAAGGCCATTCCGAACCATTATCACCATGACTATTTTGTGTATACAGCTACACCTGCACTGCCCCCTGCCTCAGCTTCAAAACTGTTTTCTGACTGGACCAAGCATGACGGTTTTAATGATATAAAAGCACTGTCAGCTCTCACTCCAGAATTAGATTTACAATCAGTCACAGACACAGCCGCTAACCCAGTGTTGAAGGTGAGGCAGTTGGGTCCAGGACCTTGGGTGGAATGGGAGGTAGAGGCTCAGAACTTTGCGACCACCTTCACCTCAAAATCTTCGCACCAGATTCCTCAGGACAGCCATTCTTGGTTCTCTCTGCCAGTCTTTTCGGCCGGCGGAGTGCCATCTGCTTTGTTTGCTTTTTTAGCTGCCCCCAAAATCAATCTATGCGAACTTAAAGATCCTTTCACTACACCTTCCCCAGCTCACCTAGACCGGGAGTTTAGGCTACGGGGGAAGGCGTATAGACTTTTTTCCCAATACAGTAAACCCTCGCTATCTCGGACTAATTGGGGGGAGACCCAGTCCGAGATGACCGAAAATCCGAGATGCCCGGGGTCCGACTTATGTCCGACTTAAGAGAGGATAAAATCCGACCTAACCAATGTCCGTCCGAGACAACAATGAAATCGGAGACTACGGAAAAAATCCGACCTCAAGAGAGACGTCCGCGTCAACCTAGAAAACGAAGACAACCCTATTCGAACCCTATAATCTGTAATAGAAAACACAGTACATGTATTTTAGTTTTACAATATGTATTGTACAGTAGGCTATATTACACTTACCCCTTCATAGCTCCTTCATAGCTCTTGTCTGTAGTCTTGATGTCCTCCCTCCCCCCTCCCCCCTCCCCAACACTGCATTAATTACTGCAGCATCCCCTTTTCACCCCCCACTTCCACCTCACTGTCCTTCTCCACCTCACTGTCCTTCTCCACCTCACTGTCCTTCTTCACCCCACTGTCCTTCTCCACCTCACTGTCCTTCTCCACCTCACTGTCCTTCTTCACCCCACTGTCCTTCTCCACCTCACTGTCCATGACCACCTCACTCCCCTTCTCACTGTCCTTCTCCACCTCACTGTCCTTCTCCACCTCACTGTTCTTCTCCACCTCACTGTCCATGACCACCTCACTCCCCTTCTCACTGTCCTTCTTCACCTCACTGTTCTTCTCCACCTCAATGTCCATGACCACCTCACTCCCCTTCTCACTGTCCTTCTTCACCTCACTGTTCTTCTCCACCTCGATGTCCATCGCACTGTTCTTCTCCACCTCCCTGTTCTTCACACCCCCACTCGTAGGACCATATCCCTTGCCTGTCATGGAACCCTTACCTTTACCCTTACCCACACTGTCCTTCTCCACCTCACAAACAATGTCAGGTTCAGGTATATCCATGGGCACAGGTGTGCTACTCATTAATTCATCCAAATCCATGTCTAAGTCTGAGAGTGGCACAGTGTCTACAGTGCTCCACAAGGTGCTAGCAACTGAGGAAACACTTGGGAGGGAGGTGGTGCTAGCAAGCGACACACCACTGGTAGCAGACGAAGTACGAGGTCTGGGAGGAGCAGAGGGTACAAAAAAGGAGCTGATTTTCTGTTGTTTTTTCCGATCAAGGTGTGCCCTCTGAATATGGAATCGACCATTACGGAGTGGTTCGTATAGGGACTGCAACTTTGAGTCATTTACTTGAGTCAGATACTGAAGAATGGTGTCAAAGGAGTCCAGGGCATGCGAGACTGATATCTTGGGCCCCTCCTCTGTCTCTTCGTCCGACTCATCCTGGGTCTCTTCCTGGGCTACCCCCAACACCTCGGCTGCAATTTGTTCGTCAGTCTTATGCTCGTGTCCAGGTAGGTCTCTGTCCTCTTGCAGCCAGTCGTCAACTTCTTCTTCGGGGAGGTCACCCTGGTTACCCTGGTTCAAGAGGTTCCTGAAGTCAGCTGCCCCAAACCCTTCAAAACCCGGATCTTGCACATTCGGGATATTTAAGACCTTGGTCCAACCATTCCTCAGTGTGTTGAAAGACACTTCGCGCCACGCCTCTGCCCAATTGTAGATGCAGTCTTTCAGGGTATACTGCTTCAGTTTTTGTAGAGATTTCTTTCCGCGTGTATCCACATAACCTTCTTCGTCCATCCCATCTTCTATGATGACAAGGCATTGTTCCAGGAACTTCCTCTTGTATCGCCTTTTGCAAGCTTCAATTATTCCTTGGTCCATAGGCTGAATAACACTTGTGGTATTAGGAGGCAGGAACATTGTCTTAATTTTGCCGTTTGCACTCTCCAGTTTCGTGGTACAAGGGTGGGCAGGTGCGTTGTCGAGCAACAAAATGGCAACAGCTTCGTCATAGGGTACACCATACACTCGATTCTGGAACGAGCGAACGTCGGGTGCAAATCTCTAGTGAAAGAAATCCTCGGTGATGACCTGGTTAAACCAAGCTTTCTTTGATCCATAATAGTCGACTGGGAGTTGCTTGGTAATGATGAGGTCCTTAATTACTCTCGGCTTCTGAGATTTGCCGACGATTGTAGGGGTCACACGGTGGCTTGCGTCGGCATTAGCACAGCAAAGCACTGAAATGCGCTCCTTCACAGTTTTGTGGCCAGGTGTGGACGTGATTTCTCGGTGGGCCTGTGTGTTGGAGGGTAGAGAACGCCAATATAAGCCAGTCTCGTCAGCGTTATAGAGCTGCCAATGTTGAAGGTGTTCCTCGGTTATAAGGGCGTGGAAGCGATCAGTGAAGGGTTCTATGGCCGAAGTATCGGCGCTTAAGATTTCACCACAAATACTCCTGTTTGAGAGGCCATGGCGGTTTCGGAACCTCCACAACCACCCCTCGCTAGCCTTGAAGTCTTGGTGATGAAGATGCTGGCCGAAACGTTCTGCTGCATGCTGGATCTCTATGCCTCTCACTGGTACGCCCTCAGCACGAAGTTGTTGGTATCACTTCAGCACTGCGTCGTCGATGTCTTGATAGGCTAGCTTAGCCTTGCGAAAGATCTTGGCGGTGGAAGGACCATGAAGCACAGCTACGCCGTGATGTCGGACTTTCTCCTTGTCTCGGATGAAGTCGTAGATTGTTGATCTGCCTAAGCTATACTTCTCCTGAAGCTGCTTGGCTTTCATCCCACTGTCCAGATCCTTTAGCATCTGTAGCTTTGTTTCAAGTGATACAGAAGTCACCTTACGCTTAGGCTTATCCTTGGGAGGCATGGTGAACTAAATAATGGCACGCGTCGATGTGTAACACAACAGAGCTTGGTGCGGACTGACGCTCCCAGCATCCGAGCCGGGCGCTTGGGCCCCGGATGTAAGATGGCGTCGGACCTCCCTTCTGTTTCTCGGATATTCACCCTTATTGTCCGGTTACGTGAGGGGTCGTCCGACACGTCATCCTTTGTCGGACACCGCTACGACACATTTCGGAAATATTCGAGATATCAGAGGACGGTTATGACGGACATATTCCGAATACTTATATAAAGTCCGACAACGTCAGAGACGGTCGGAACGATGCCGGAAATGTCCGAAATACGGAAGTGAATGTCCGAGAGCCGATGCCAGTCCGAGTAGTGCGGGTTTCCGACTTGTAGAGGTCCGAGATAGCGAGGGTTTACTGTACATTGTTACGCACCAGGTGGCGAAATCTATGCTAGATCTACTCAGGCAATCGCGGACGCGGATGTCAGAAGATCGATTGAACTTGCTCGGCGGTTACTCCTTCAGACTTCTATTCAGTCGTTGGGGGATATCCGTACAGCCTTGCTCGAGGCGGTGCGGGCGAGACAGGATCTTAGGATGTCCCTGGTGAAGAAACTTCCTGATAGAATTGCGAACCAGGTGGTCATGTCGCCGGTGCTAACTCCCTCTTTAATGTCCCCTGATGTGTGGAGAACTGTTTTCAACATGGCTCAGGCCTTTAAGCACAGTCCCGCCCCTTCTAAGAAACCTGCTTTTAACTTTCCCAAACCCAAGCCAGTCGCAAAAGCTCAGCCGGGTGGGTCAAAGCCCTTTCATATACCTAAGTCCTCTTCCCCCCAAGGTCAGTACATGTATAAACAAGGTAAGTTTGCAGGTCATAAAGGACGAAAGTATAACAGACCGGGCCAGGGCCCGTCTTCTGCCAACGCCTGCCAGTCGGCTAAGCATCCACCACCGCCACCACCACCACCATAAAAAAACTAAAGTCTCTCTCACTCCCAGGGCCGGTCTCACGGCGGGCGGATCAGAGGGTAGTACAGCCGGCGAACCCTTGTCTGCTAACTGGGTCGTTCCGGACGTGTCACCGCGCATGGCCAGTAAATACTTGGGCGAGGATGGTGGCACGCAAGGGCATCACCTGGCAGTGGCTCCGGCGACCTCGTTTACGTCAGCTGACAAAGGCAAATTTAGTTTCATTAGAGGTGGAGTCACTGATCCAGGAAATGATCACCAAGAATGTCATCATCCCGGTTCCTCAAAATTACCCAGTCTTTACATCCAAACTATTTCTAGTGCCCAAAAGGGACAGTGTTCAGATGAGGCCAGTCGTAGACCTGTCTTATCTGAACCTCCATATTCACAACGTGTCATTCAGGATGCTGACAGTAAACCAGATCCGGCTAACACTTCCGCCGGGAGGATGGATGTGTTCTTTAGACCTGACAGACGCGTATTGGCACGTCTCGGTAAACAAAAGATTTCAACGGTTTCTGGCCTTAAGAATAAAGCATCAGACTTATGTCTTTCAGAGGATGCCGTTTGGATTGAACCTAGCATCTCGCTTATTCACGAAATTAGTCCGGCAAGCCCTGATGCCCTTGTTAGAGCAAGGGATCAGGATTTTGTGGTATCTAGACGACTGGCTAGTGGTGGCAGAGACGGAACAAGTATGCATAAATTATGTCAACATAACATTAAATCATGTCAAAACTCTAGGGTTCAAGGTCAACCTGGTAAAGTCAAACCTTGTTCCCTCACGAGTAGTTCAGTGGATAGGGCTGGTCTGGGACACAGCTACTCTCACTCTGAGTCAGAGTGTGGACAATCGCAACAGATTTCGCAGGAAATTGTTTCTGTTCCTTCACAGTCTGACTACGACACGGAGAATCTGGGAGTCTCTGGTCGGCTCTCTCAACTGGATTCAACTAACTGTAAGGTTGGGCCGGTTGAGAGTCAAACGTTTAATATTGGAGGGCAACAAATATTTTCCGCTATTGCCGGCGAAAAAATTATGGCCCATACCAAAATTAATCCACAACTTACTAGCGGTCTGGGCGAAGAGGGAAACGTTACACTCAGTCATGTCATGGACCTCTCCTCCGCCGACGGTATGGGTAGACACGGATGCGTCAGGAACGATAGGTTGGGGCTTTCAGTCAAACCAAGGGCACCAGGGTCAAGGGCTTTGGTCCCATTTAGAAATCTCCCACATCAATGTCAAAGAATTACTAGTCCCCTTATATTTCCTTCAGGCTCACGGCTCTACTTTACGGGGCAAGTCGGTAGCCTTCAGAATGGACAATCTGAATGCAGTTCACTGTATTCAGAAACAAGGGTCAACGAGATCTCGGAAGTTGCTAAACGTGTCAGAATTTTGTTTTATTCTAGCCAACAGGCTGGACATTCATCTTCACGCATCTTATCTCCCAGGCGTAGCAAACGTCTGAGCAGACGCTCTGTCTCGGAGACAGAGCACAACAGTAGAATGTGGATTTATTTAACAGTAGATTGTGGACAAGTGGATTTATTTGCGTCAGAGGAGACTCACAAACTCCCACTGTACCTCACCCGCCGGACGATAACGCCGGCGGGCGGGCCAGACGCACTGGTGACAGACTGGAACAGGTGGAGTTCCATTTATCTGTTTCTGCCGCCAGATGCGTCTCTAATGTGCCACATAGTAAACAAACTACAGGATTATCGGGGCGTAGTCTCGCTAATCGCGCCCCTGTGGCCGGCGCAGTTGTGGTACCAGCAATTGAAGACGTGGTGCCCGCACCCGGTGTCACCCCCGGTCGGGTTTTTCCACTTAGACACAATTGGCAACCTAAAGACCTCGCTGACTTTTGCATTATGGACATTCAGGCCAAATGGCTAGCACCATATGGTAGAGACGTGACCAATAAATTCATGAATCAATATACCCAGTCTACTAAGCGACAGTATCAATCGCATTGGCAAGCCTTTACTTCTTGGATTCTTAGAACAGAACAAACTGTGCCCTCGGTGGCTTTGGTTTTTAATTATTTAAATTATCTGTTCGAGCAGAAACGTTTATCTGTAGTAACGTTAAAAAATCACTTAACAGCGATTAGGATGCCATTTTTGGACCCTACCGGTCTCACCATACCAGTCGCGGAGGAAACAGGTTTTATGAGGGCATGTTTTAAACTCCACCCACCTCCCCGTCAGCTCATGCCTACCTGGTCTCTGGACAAAGCATTGTCGTTACTTCATTCCCGTCTGTACCAAAATACAGTACTACAGACTTTACATTACTTTTAACCCTTCCTCCCCGGGTGTCATTTTAATATGACACCACGAAATAAGGGCTGGTGCCCGGGTGTCCTTTCAGGAAATAGTAAGCTTGAAAGCCTATTCAGCTTGGTCTGAACGCCGTGCGTCCGACGCATGTAAACAAAGCCGATCGTTGCGTCACCGCACCTCCGAAAACAAGGAGGAGAAGACTCGTTTGTTATTGTATGTCTGTATGTCGTTGTTTCAGTAGTGAAAAGATCGTCGTATTGCTAACATCGCCTGAAAATGCTCTCCACTAAAATCGTCATCACAACTGAACCAGTTGACTTAGAGAGCTCTACTCAACGCCAGTCTACAGATTGGAAACCGCACTACAATTATAGATGCGTGGGAAATTTCTAGCAGTTAAAATTAACCAAAATACGATAGCCTAGGCCTAGACGTTTTTCGGCCAGATCGCCCGGGTAGCCCACCCTGTCCTTTGGAGATACAGCCCGGGCCAGGAGGGTTAAAAAGGGCAGTATTCCTTATGGCTTTGGCTACCGGGAACAGAGTATCTGAGCTGGCGGCGATGAGCAACACACCTAATTGCCTCAGGTTTGGTAGGCTTAATGAGTGTATTCATATTGCACCTTCCCCAGGGTTCATAGCCAAGAATGAGCACAGTGAACACGTGTTTTCAGAGTTCACGGTGCCGGCGTTGAAAAGGGGAAAGGTGCACCATAATTTATGTCCAGTGCAAGCTCTAACCAAATATTTGAGAGTGGCACCTCTAAATCACCAAGGCACTTTATGGGTAGCAAGTACGGGTAAACGCTTGATGAAACGTAGACTGGCTTCTCTCTTGGTCGAGGTCATTAACCCGGGAACTGCCGGGAGACTCTTAAGAGTTCCCCCGGCGGACTGCGGGAAGACTCTTAAGAGTCAGAGAAAAAAAAAATCAACTTTAACCCCTCCACCCCGGAAGGGCTCTTGAACGCCCATAACAAACTCGGCCCGCGCAACCCGGAAGGGCTCTTGAACGCCCATTGCTTGCGTGAGTGCTTTCGAATGCCGCGCGTATATTTTTGGTGTCGTGGGAGGGTAGGTGGCGCCACCAGGCGTAAACTACGCCACAGTAACAGTATCTACCCCGACGCCATCATGGACAGTACGCCAAATAGTGATTCCGCTGTGTCCGATACCGTGCTTCCTACGACGCCCTTGCTAGTTCGTCGCGCCTTACCCCGACGCCATCGCCTAAATGTGTTATCTCCCGGAGGTATTGAGACGACATTGAGACTATATGAGCGTGCTGATGCCAAGTATATTGTTGATGATATAGTCAGTGACGACTCCAGTCGAGTGATTATGGCCATGAGAGTGAGAAAGAAGAGCAATTCCTGGGATTTGCGAGAGAACATGACAGTGATGAGAGTGATGAAGGTGATGTACCAGTTGTTGAGGAAGCTGGTTTACCTAAAGACAGTGAACTTGAGAGAGTGAGTGAGTGGGAGAGTTCAAGGTCACTCACCAAATTTCGCATAAGTGACACGACGCCAAGCCCTTCCCCAGGTAAATCGCCTTTCAAGCTACACTTGTATAAGCAGAAAATACTTGAGAAGGAGGCCGCGGCAGCTAGGGAACAAGCAAAAATACTTGGTGAGGATGAGGCTGTGAGTGAGGGTCAGCGTGGTGACCCTTCTCGTCCGCCATTGTCTCCCTTATCTACCCACGCCACCCAAGATGACCCGGATGCCCCGCATTCTTCCCCACCACCCCCACCACTGCCAAGGGTTGAGGACACCCCACTTTCGGCCTATTTGCCTCCTAGGTCCCCCGACAGGAGACATACTGCTGCCGAAAAGGGGAAAGGCAGGAAATATACCAAAAAAATTAAGAAAAGTAAGAGAGTTTTGTTCGAGGCTCCCGCGGCGTCCATCCCTGCCGGCCCCAGCCATACGTCCCCGCAACTTTCCCCACGGTCCTCCCCACCTCTCCCGCCTTCAACATGTCTTCCTGAAGAAGTCTTTGAGCTCGCATCACCAATACCTGGGCCTAGTGACAGTGAAACATTGCTTTCTGTCACTCGTCGCAGGCCAAGGAGCCCAGGACCTCGGGGGGACACAGCCTCACCTGCCACTCCTTCCCCACCTCGCCCACCCGCACGCCGCCCACGCATCACTGGTTCCCCGCCAGATTATGTGGGGGCCACTGATGATGAAGGGCACCTCTCTGAAGACTCTGGCCATGATTACATAGGTCCACCGTCAGGGCAAGATGACCACTCTGACGATGACTATATGGACATCGACGACCCTCGACCCATCCGCTTGGCCCGGCGTCGTGCTGCCCGTCGTGCTGGCCGACGCCCTCGCCGCCCTAGGGCGCGCGCCTCCCGAGTTGGCTGTGGGCGTGCTGGGCCACCAGCTGGAGCTCCTCGTCAGCGTAGACAAGACCCATTCTACGTTTTTCAGTGGCAAGACGTAGTTGATGGGGATGGATACAACCCTGATGTGCCAGCTTTTGATGAGGTACTGGAGGGTTCAGGCATTACCCCCAATTTTCCTGCAGGCCCCAATGCTCCACCACACGAACTATTTGAGGCCTTCTTTGATGAGGAGGTGGTATGTTGTCAAAGAGACAAATAAGCAGCACCAATTCCAGGTCCACTTTTTGGGCAAGGTGACCAAGGGCCACATGAGGCAGTGGACCCCAGTGACTCATAAAGAGTTCATGGTGTTCCTGGCACTCACCATGCTAATGCCTCATGTCAAGAAGCATAGGTTGCCTTACTATTGGATCACCAATGATCTGATATCCACCCCTGCCTTCGGGAAATATATGTCTCGCGACCGGTACCTTGATATCCTCGCAGCGCTCCATCTTGTCACCAACACCGACGTCCACCTCGGTGACAAGCTGTGGAAGATTAGGACGTTGTACGAGATGATGCGAGAACGCTTCACCTCCTACTTCAAGCCCTTCCGCAAGGTCGTCATTGAAGAGTCTTTTGTGCTGTTCCGGGGAAAACTCAGCTTCCGGCAGTACATCCCCTCAAAAAGACATCGCTTTGGCATAAAATTCTTTGTGCTGTGCGACTGCCAAACTGGCTATGTCCTGGACTTCCTGGTCTACAGCGGGAAGGAAGGGGACTTGCTTGTGGACCCCCTCATTGGCTTTGGCGGAGCAGTGGTGCAAGCCATGATGGACCGCTACTTTCATAAGAATCACGTCCTCTACACGGACAATTATTACACGTCCCCCACTCTCTCACAGTACCTGCATGAGCGCAAGACGGGGACTGTAGGCACAGTACGAGGGAAAAGGAAGGGCATGCCACCTTTCCCTCCAAAGACCAAAAAAGGTGATGTGTTCAAGAAGAAGTCGGGGCCCATTCTGGCTATCCACTGGCACGACCAGCGGAAGGTCAACCTCCTGACCACCATCCACAAGGGGGAAATGGTGGAGACTGGCAAGGTGGATCGCCGCACCCAGGCCAGGGTGACCAAGCCCGATGCTGTCCTGGACTACAACATCAACATGAGGCTGGTGAACAAGTCCGACATGCAGATAGGCTTCATTGACTGCCTGCATACCTCGTGCAGATGGTACAAAAAGTTCTTTCTGCATATGGTGGACATGTCAGTTCTGAATGCCTACAATATATACAAGCTTCGGAATGTGAACACACCCATGAAGTTCAATAGCCTGCGGAGGTTCCAAAAGCAGGTGTTGACGGAGCTCCTGGAGAAGTATGCTACGCCACAGAGGGCAGTGGCACATCCTGGGCCCGCCGTTATTGACCGCTTGCAGTGTGCTCAATACTTGATTAGGCACAGGCTTGGTTCCCTGCCTCGGAATGAATCAGGAAGAACGCAGCAGAAGCGGTGCCATGTCTGCTACAACAGCAGGGTGAGGCCGAGGTCAGGTAAAAAGTCAACCATGGAGTGTGTGGAGTGCAAGGTGGCACTCTGTGCTTTAGAGTGCTTCTTTGATTACCACTCCAAGCTGGAGTTCTAATAATCATACTGAAATTGCCAAATAAAATGACAATATGTACACTATAATTATATATAGGCAAAAAGTGGAAGAAAACCAATTTATTGTAATACAAAAGTCATGTATTATGATAAAATTGATACAAATACAATTACACCATAATAATATGTGAAAGTGACACATATGTATATACCAAGTGACATTCATATGATTAGAACCTATAGAAATATATAAATCAGTGAAAAAAGACACAATAAATTGTATATAAAACGTTTACAAATCATATAACTAAGTGAAAGTGACAAGACCTAATATTTGATGGCCAAAGTATAATAAACACCTGTGATAACGAATAATCAGTGCCTAATACAACAATAACCTACCTCAATTACTAATAAAATGTACGGTATCGAGTGAAAATTAGCATTATCAGTGACACTCTGTAAAGCATATTTGTCAAAGTGAAAGTGACACAAGACCTAATATTTGATGGCCAAAGTATAATAAACACCTGTGATAACGAATAATAAGTGCCTAATACAACAATAACCTACCTCAATTACTAATAAAATGTACGGTATCGAGTGAAAATTAGCATTATCAGTGACAGTGACACTCTCTAAAGCATATTTGTCAAAGTGAAAGTGACACAAGACCTAATATTTGATGGCCAAAGTATAATAAACACCTGTGATAACGAATAATAAGTGCCTAATACAACAATAACCTACCTCAATTACTAATAAAATGTACGGTATCGAGTGAAAATTAGCAATATCAGTGACAGTGATACCCTAATAAACATATTTTATATAATTGGCCTCAAAATAACTATAAAAATATCAAATAAACATCACATTCTCAATATCAAACACTAAAATCGTCTAAGGGAGATAAATACTTTGGCGCGACGAGCGGCTAGGTGCGCCGTAGCCATGGCCGGGGCGACGCGTCCGAACGCGGGAAGAATTTGCCGCCGAAAAGCACTCGTCTTCCCGCGCTCACCATTATGCAACCAGAGGGGCTAGAGACCTCTACTCAATGCCATTCGACAGAGGAAGGTTTGTGGAACATTATTCTTTTTTATTCACAACATTACATGCCATATTCATTGACTTACAGAGTAGTTAACATAGCCCAAAGATCGTCAAAACACCCGGTACCGCAGCACAGTCGCGAGCTATAGCCCCCGGGGCTGGAGGGTTAAACATCGCTTTTTTTTTTTTTTTTTTTTTTTTTGGGGGGGGGGGGGGCCCCTGGGCCATGCAAAATATCACTCCTCTACCTCCCCTCCTTCCCCACTTTCCTCCCCTCCTTCAGTTATCACCTATTTTCCCTGTTGTTCCCTTATTCTGAGGTATATTTTCGTGCTAACATTAGCGAGTTGCAAGCAGGGCATTGTCATCAGTGTTAGCAAGCGAGTGCAATAGAGAGAGAGAGAATATCGATCGACTGTGGCTCAGTGGCCTTGGGGGAAATTGGCGGGAAAGCAGGTTGCCTCACCCATACATTATATAACTCGCGGCCTATATCTCCGATTTTGACCATCCAAACGCTGTTTTCACTTGTTTTATTGTTGTTTCAGGTTAATACCTTTATAATCAACCCATAATAGGTGCGTATGGATAAGTATTAATGCTATTTATGGTAAAATGAATATTTTAGTGATGGAAACAGCTCAAATACGTCAGCACAGGGGGACGTTTCTAATTACCCCCATGCGCACTTGTTAGGTTAAAGAGAGTAATCCCGGCATTGTGGGTAGGGCCCACGATTTACGCAAGTGGGCAGCTTCTTTACGTTTCCTTAAAAAAAATTATGTTGAAGATATTACGTCCACACAGTTGTGGGCCTCTAATCATACGTTTTTGACTCGATACCTTTCAGTAGCTCTAGACAAACCTTCCTTGCCATGTATAGCTTTAAGGCAGAGGGTCTAGGTGGCCCCTAAGTCACTTATTGTTTAATTTCAAGAAAAAGGGGGGGGGGGGGCAGTCAGTGTAACATAGGACACCCTAGACTCCGCCGGAGTATGAGAGCTGTGATACTGTTTATGGGTGTTGTGATATGTAAATTTCTCTGTACTATTCATTACAGGAAATTGTGCTAGTACAATTATAGTACAAACAACAGTGTTGTTGTAAGTAGTTTTTGGGCTGTGAAGCAATCTAATTTTAAGCATTGGTTATATTTTGCAAGATATATCCACTAATTTTATGGGGTTTATATGTGCACATGTAAACTTATAAGTTTTATTTTTTCACCACTTAATTTAAGTGGGGTGCCTTGTTAACTGGCGGATCTGTTCTCAGAATCTCAGAGTTAGACCCTTTTTATCAAGCAGGCTTCTTTGAAGCACGCTCCTGCTTGTACCCCTTTTTGTATATATGTGCTGTATAAAGTTTATACGCCAAATATATCTTTTTTACAAAGTAAGAATACTATGTGGTTGTTTGATTATCTGCCTTTGCTAGAGTTATGATATGATTACGAATGTCCCCCTCCAGTCTTAGATATCAGGCATAATCGTCAATGATGGAGGGGCCACTAATAAATTATAGGTTTGACTCCTGCAAGGAGATAAAGAAAACCTAATATTTAGTAGTGGCCCCGTAATCATTGACGACTGGGGCCCTCCCGACCATCCCCTTCCCATTCGTTGATGTATTAAGGATTTTGGTTTACTTGATATGTCAGTGAAGGAAGAATGACGCATGAGTCAGCGTCTGGTCAAAGATCCACACAAGTACATCCACGATTACTGTATATGGAAAGCTTATGAATAGTTATTCTTATTTTCTTTTTTATTTGTTACAAAGTTTTTTCGTAGTGAGAACCCAATTTCATAATGACTGAACCATGAGTGAGGTTGCGTGCGCTCATGATGAAGGCTCCTCAATTTTTTATGCTCTGCGCGGTAGATTCAAACTACGGCGGATGAGTGTTTGAAGAGGGTGCCTTATGTAATAGGCATAATCGTCAATGATTACGGGGCCACTACTAAATATTAGGTTTTCTTTATCTCCTTGCAGGAGTCAAACCTATAATATAGGAAACACTGTATTTTTCGCTCAGCATTTCATGCAACTTGGACAGAGACTTTGATGAAACAATAAGTCCTTTTTGAAATTGGTACATGCATTTGCTTCCTATTACCTTCATAGATTTAGCTACATGTATCATTTTGTCTAAGACATTGTTTTGTTGTTGTTCCCCAGGCTGTCTGGCCGAACAGCCCCAAGGTCTCGAGCAAGGCCAAGGCCATAAACGAGCGCCCCCACAAAATCCTCTCTGCTTACCACTAACAAAGCCTGGGTGACCGAAGCCACTCCAAAGCAGGGAGCTGAGGAGGGTGCGGAAACGCTCGGGAAACCAAAGCCCCACCCAAGGCCCTGTGCCCTTCAGCAATTATGAAGGGAAAATTGAGGGGTAAGGGAAAAATGTGACGCTTTGGCTCCCAATCTGCCAACTTCTAGGTTGGCAGTAGGGAGGTCAATCCACGGAAAAGACGCCGCCACTTGAGATCTAGAAGATATATAAGTAAAAGGAACAGTCCGAGTAAGCTATGGGTATGGCAGAGATCGCTCAGTTCTCACTCGGATAGACCAGCCCATCACCACATGACTAGAACCCAATCCTCTCAGCATCAGCTAGGAAAGACCCTAGAAAGCCGCCTTTGGCGGGGGGATAGCTCCCCTATTTAAACTCCTTTCGGGGTTGGGCACCCGCCCAATCGAGATGCATACCATAAGCATCTCTAGAAGGTTTATGGTCGGAGGGAACTCTAGCATTTCACCGATGTTCCATTTAAGATATAGTCTATCTGAGATGAAGAAAAGAACTTACTCAAGCTAAGCTGTGCAACATGATTTTCAAACTTTTCCTGTAAAACACTCTTCTCTTTCTTCCATTCTTCCTTTTCCTTCAACAATGCATCTCTCTCACTTTTCACGGATTTCAGTTCTTGCAGCATAACCTCGATGTTTGGGATGTTTTCCTTAATTTTATCTCGTTGACTGCAAATGTCCTGCACTGGATAACGTCCTTCAGCAATCACTCCTCCATGTTCCTCGGAAACAGATCTTTCCTCTGTCTTTTGGCTGGCAACATCAGAACCCTCTGTGTGAACATGATTTTGCTTTACAAATAGTACCGGTAGTTTATCTTGTAGTCACACACACACACACACACACACACACACACACACACACACACACACACACACACACACACAGACACACACACACACACACACACACACACACACACACACACGAACGAACGAACGAACGAACGAACGAACGAACGACGAGACAACACCTCCGCACCCACGCTCCCGAAAATCAGCTGATCTAGCAAGCTGTTTACAGCGCTCGTCAAATAAACTCACCTAAACTTGAGTATAAGGATATTTTGTGTTGTCCTGTATTATAATGCAGTATTAAAATAATTTGAGATTAAAATCAAGTGAGGATATTTCGAGTGATAAAAATAATTCAAGCGATTGTGAATGCGAGTGGATGTAAACAAATATGGCTGACTTTGATGGATTTGAAGTCGGTGAGACCGAGGGCATTCTAGGGAAGATTATACGTGAGCTGAATGACATTAAAAGGTGGAAGGAGGATATGCAGGAGTGGAAGGTGAGTGTTAGTTCACAGATTGAGGCTATATGTTCAATATGTGGTGCTCAGGCTGGGGACATCGAGCCTGAACAAGATTTGAGTCGGGCTAGCCTAAAAGAAATTCAAACTCATATGGGGCAACTCCGGGACGAAAATGAAGCTTTAAGATTGCAACTTGAAGAATACAAAGGGCAAACCAAGGAAATGAAAACACATGTGGAGGAGATTAAGGAGAAACACAATAAATGGGTTAATGACGAAGGAGGAAAAGTGAAGGAAGTGGCAATGAAGGAAATCATGGAGGAACAAAAGAAACAATCAGAAAGGGAAAATAAAGATTTAGAATCAGTGGTAGTAAAAGCTATGAGGAGAAATGAACAGGTCCTGCGTGAAACAATAGATAGAAATAAGTGTAAATTTATTGTATTTGGGGATATAGAGGAGCACATTATTGAGAGGAAAGCTAGGGATAAGGAAGAAATTAATAAGGTAAAAACATTGATCAAGCATGTCGATGAAGAAGGAAACAACTGGAGAGATGATATTGAAGAAGTTAGGAGAATGGGTAAATATAATAAGGGAAACACAAGGCCAATGAGAGTGCAGTTTAGGTCTAGGGTAACAGTGGATGCAATAATGAACGTAACATGGAGACTTAACTTGACCAGCAAGTTTAAGAAAATTACAATTAGAAAAGACATGAGTATTGAGGATCGAAACATAAGAAAGGAATTGCAAACCGAGGCAAATGTAAAGAATGGAGAAAGGACGAAAGAAGACGAAAAGAAGTTTTTCTGGAGAGTGTGGGAGGGAAAACTTAAGAAATGGTATATAAAGCGAAGGGACGAAGTAGGGAGGGAAAGGGAGATGGTGCGGGTGACGGGGGAGAAGGCAGAGAGAGGGGAGGTGGAGATAGAGAAAGAAACAGTCCAAGTGGAGGCAGAGGGAGGGGAGGTGGAAACGGAGCGAGAAACAGTCCAGGTGGAGACAAGCTAGGAAATAAATTGGGAGGGGTACGTACAAAAAAGAAAGGAACGGGCAGGGACGAGAAAAATAGGGAAAATACTGGAAACGCTAAGTTCATGTATACAAATATTGATGGGTTAATTTCCAAAAAGATTGAGTTTGACGAATATGTAAAGAGAGAGAGGCCCGGGGTAGTATGTTTGACTGAAACTAAGCTTAACCAGGAGGTAGACACGAATATAATTAGTTGTGCAGGATACAGTACATGGAGAAGAGACAGGTTAGGAAAGCTAGGAGGAGGAGTGTTGATCATGGTAGATAATAAAATTACTGCTAAAGAATTAAAACTTGGTGATAGCATTGCTGAAGTGGTAGCAGTTGAAATTGAGGATAATGATAGGTCAAAATTGGACATTGTATCAATTTATTTACCTCCTAAGACTAAATCTTGGAGCAACGATGAATATAATTAATTAATTTTGGAAACCTTGCGTATGTTAGAAATTATTTGTAAAAGGAAAAATAGGCTTTTTCTTGCAGGGGACTTTAATTGCGGGGAGGTGGATTGGGAATGTTTGGATGCGGGTTCAAATGAAAATACTTGGGGTAGCAAATTTCTTGAACTAACAATGGGGTATCTATTAACACAACACGTTATGGAAAATACAAGATTTAGAGGAGGTGATGAACCATCAAGACTTGAATTATTATTCACCAAAGACCCCCAAGAAATAAAGAACCTAACATATTTGAGTCCCATGGGAAAAAGCGATCATGCTGTGATTGAATTTGAATTGACAGTGGAATTTCTGGAAGGCAGAGAGGAGGAACATAGGGAATATAGACTAAATTATAGTAAGGCGGATTATGAATCATTACGAGGATACTTTGCAAATATAGATTGGTCATTTATTGAGCAAGAACAGAATATTCAGGTAAAATACACCATGTTACTAGACATTTACAGGGAGGGGGTAGATAAATATGTACCAACATTTAAGGATAGAAAGCTGGCGAAGGAGAAAGAGTGATTTAACATGCGATGTCACATTGCCCAGAACAAAAAGGACTCTGCATGGAATAAAGTGAGAAGGAGACACACTGAGGAAAAATGGAATGAGTATAAGAATGCTAGAAACAACTATGTCAAGACTATAAGAGCGGAGAAAAAGAACTTTGAAAAAGATATAGTAAACAAATGTAATAAAGAACCCAAACTGTTCTATAGTTATATCAACGGCAAAACAAAAATAAAGGACAAAATAACAAAGCTTAGGGTAGAGGGTCAATTATATGAAGACACAGTGGGTATGTGTGAAATTATGAATGATACATTAACATCCGTGTTTGTGGAGGAGGATGACTATGTAGAACCTGTGGTGGAATTGAACGAGATACAGGGACTAGAGTCGATAGAAGTCAACAAGGACGAACTAAAATCATTGTTGGAAGAATTGGACGTGAGAAAATCTATGGGCCCAGATAACATTGCTGGATGGGTATTAAGAGAATGTTCTGAACAACTAGTGAGACCTATTTTTAATATTGTTCAACACTCATTAAACAAGGGGGAACTTCCTTTAGAATGGAAACCAGCAAATATAACTCCAATATATAAAAGTGGAAATAAAGAAGACCCGCTTAATTATCGACCGGTATCCTTAACGAGTGTTATATGCAAGCTTTGTGAAAAGATTATTAGAAAAAGATGGGTGGGTATGTTGGAGGAGAGGGAAATAATTTCAAGCAAGCAGTTCGGGTTCAGAAAAGGTCATTCGTGTACCACAAATTTGTTGAGTTACTATGATAGGGTAATTGACATTGTACAAGGGAGGGAGGGGTGGGTAGATTGTATTTACTTAGATTTCAAGAAGGCATTTGATAAGGTGCCTCATAAGAGATTGTTGTGGAAGCTCAGGACTGTGGGGCGGGTTAAGGGAGTATTATTAAAGTGGATGGAAACTATTTAATTGGGAGGGAAATGCGAACAGTAATAAAAGGAAAGTTCTCCTCGTGGAAAAGGGTAAAAAGCGGAGTGCCTCAAGGATCGGTGTTGGCCCCAATCATGTTTTTGGTTTTCATCAACGACCTTCAAATGGGAATAGGCTCATATATATCTATGTTTGCTGATGATGCAAAATTAATGAAGCATATTACAAGTAGGAGTAGTTGTGAAGAATTACAGAGAGACCTAGATAAGTTATATGAGTGGAGTCAAACTTGGAAAATGGAATTCAACACGAGTAAGTGTCAGGTTCTTGAGATGGGAAAAAAGTAAATATAGACCTTCTTGGGGATATAAAATAGGAGATGAAATAATTAGTAAAGCTGTGAAAGCAAAAGACCTAGGGGTAGTTGTGGCAGACAGCTTGTCACCTGAACAGCATATAAATAAAATAACTGGTGAAACCTATGCAGTGTTGACTAACATGAGAATAGCTCTGAATTATTTAGATGAAGAGATGTTAGCAAAAATAATAGGGACAATAATACGACCAAGACGAGTATGCAGCAGTGGTGTGGTCTCCACACCTTATAAAACATAATAAAAAAACTGGAAAGAGTTCAGAGAGTTGCTACTAAGATGATAGCTAGCCTTAGAGACCTGCCTTATGAGGAGAGATTGGAGAGGCTAAAGCTGCCAACGCTGAGGGAGAGGAGAGAGAGAGGTGACATGATCATGATGTTTAAGTGTGTGAAAGGTTTTGAGAAGATCGACAAGGGAGATTTTGTGGTGTGGGACGAGGGAAGAACCAGGGGTCATGATTGTAAGTTGAGGAAAGTTATATGTAAGTCAGTTCAGTAAGAAAGTTCAGCTTCCCGTATAGAAGCATTGAGTGTTGGAATAATTTGGATGGGGAGGTGGTGGGAGCAAGAAATATCCAAACTTTTAAAGCAAAATTGGATAAATGTAGAGAGAGAGACAGGACAACACGAGCTTAGGCTCAAATCCTGTATACTACAATTAGGTGAGTACACATACACACACACACACACAGACAGATGAGGACTACTATCAGAGATAAATTTTCTACGTGGAAAGATGTCACAAGTGGAGTTCCGCAGGGAGCGGTGCTGGCTCCCATAATGTTTCTAATATACATTAACGACATGCCAAAGGATATAAATGCATATATGAATATGTTTGCAGATGATGCCAAGATCATGAAGCGTATAGAAGATGAAAACAGTGGTAGGGAATTACAGAGGGATTTGGATAGGATAGATCAATGGAGCAAGAAGTGGAAAATGGAATTTAACACAAATAAATGTCATGTAGTGGAAATGGGAGTAAGTAAAAGAAGGCCTCATACGGAATATAAGTTAGGAGAAAACACTATTAACCCATCAGAGAAAGAAAAGGACTTAGGGATAACTGTTAGGAGTGATCTTTCACCTGAGAATCATATTAATAAGATAGTGGGAGAAACATATGGACTGCTAAACAGAATAAAAATAGCCTTTAACTATATAAACGAGGAGATGCTGGAGAAAATAATAAAAACATTGGTGAGACCAAGACTGGAGTATGCGGCAGTGGTGTGGGCACCACATCTAAAAAAGCATATAAAGAAGCTGGAGAAGGTTCAGAGAGCTGCAACTAGGATGATACCAGAACTGAGAGAATTACCATATGAGGAGAGATTAAAGAAATTAGATTTACCATCTCTAATGGATAGGAGGGAGAGAGGCGATATGATTATGATGTACAAATGTGTGAGAGGACTCGAAAAGGTGGACAAGAAGGGTTATATTGTGAAAGATAATGGTAGAACTAGGGGGCATAGATATAAACTAATGAAAGGAAGATGTAAAGGAGATGTGAGAAAGTATAGTTTCCCTTACAGAAGTATAAGTAAGTGGAATCAGTTGGAAGAGGAAGTGGTGTGTGCCAAAAACATTCATATTTTTAAGGCAAAGTTAGATAATTGTAACTACGGAAGCGGGACAATACGAGCCTAAAAAGCTCAACTCCTGTATACTACAAATAGGTAAATAGGTAAATACACACACACACACACACACACACCCACCCACCCACCCACCCACCCACCCACCCATCCAACAGTACATAAAACACTTAACATGCATTTCACGCAATACATTCCCAGTTAAGGAGGCGCGATAATAATGAGCTTAGCTCGCATTGCGTGGATTCCCCTTGACGAACAAGTAACTGAGTGAGTAACACACACACACACACACACACACACACACACACACACACACGCACGCACACACCTATAAATATATATATATCTATTAATCAGGGTTGTACAAAGTACCGAATAATTTTACTCAAGTTCAAGTAAAAGTATGTACTTGAAAGGTTACTCAGCTAAAAGTAAAAGTACCCACATAGAAAGTTACTTAAGTTAAAGTAAAAACAAAAATATCTACTGCCTGAGGGGTTGGGTGAGAGGGAGGCTTATCAGCGCCATTTATATGTAGCGGTGAACTTTTAACTAGCCAAGGAATGTCCATGGGAAATGGGGGGGGGGTTTACCCATAGTCCAACTTTGTTTGCCACACCGCTTGACTATACTGTAGAATTAACCCTTGAGTATCAGCAACGTGTGCTATATTTTATTGTAGCCAAATTTAGACGATATTATGAAGCTTAAGACGAATATTTTGTAGTAAAAAAGGTCAGGTGAAATAGTTTGAAACCTTACTATTGCTATATCTCCTTCCTAAGCTGAATACAATCGTCTAATCATAGTGGTAATTTAATTAGAACTTATAATGATGTCACCGGTACTGAATAGGTTAATCATTGTATATAGGCAAATATTGCGATTTATTAGCATCAACATACCTGGTATAATTTGTGTTGGTACTGCATCATCCATCAATACAATCAGACGATTGGGGACTGGTTTATTTAATAATTCATACATAAGGTGTCTCTTGTATGATGTACGGTTAAAATGCAAACTGCAGACCCGTGCAGTCTTGACATTAATAGTTTTTTTGGGGTTGCAAAGAGCAATCCACTGTTTCTGCATTTCTTTATTGGGGGGGAAGCGGTGAAACTGTAGATGGGGGACATTTTTATTGCTATTATTGGCATTGCATCCAGCAATAGCACACTAGGGCATATTGGAAAAAAAGCAAAGTAAGCTATTTGAAAAGTTGTCAGTAAATCTGGAGGCAGCATGGAGATCTAAGTCTAATGGCTGGAGTGGGTTCACTGGACCGGGACCCAACCCTTTACCTGAACTGGCCAGAGGTCGGGACGGGACTGACCGCTCCTCACCTGGTGAACCCTACTGAAAAATCACCTAGTGACGTCAGGCGCGCGCGGGACGAATATTTGGGCCAAAGTGAACATACCTGTTAGTCTATGTATCTTGGTGTTGCCAATGCCATTGCAAATTAGTATGGTACATTTTTTCTTGCTAGAATAAAGTTACTGAAAGAAGCTCTCATGTAAATCTGCTTTAGCTATCACAAATTATGAATAGAGTGGTTAGCAATTTTTAAGGCATATGCCATGAATATAATACTGTACTCATCTTTTAACTTCTTAACCCCCCTGTTACTACTCTCCTTGGCACGGTTGGGGGGCTTCGGGGCCGGCGACTGAGGCTTGATGGGGGATGGTTGTGGTTATTTCCCTTCCTCTCTCCCCTCGAGCTTTCTTCGTCGGCTTAACTAATTTTGAGTAGTTTTTCCATTTCTCTTTCTATGTTTTTCCCCTTCTACTCTTATTCTGTCCCATTCGGTTGTCCTCGGGCAGCCTATATCTCATGTCTCCCTGGCCTGGCTAGGTAGTAGACTCCTGACCTGATTTGTCAATTCGGTTGCTGATGTAGCCGAGCTGACTTGATTCCATTCGGTAATGCATTTTTTGCATCTCGCTGTGATTTTTTTATACCTTAGTCCTGATATTTTCTTCTTCGCCCTTGATCACATCTCGGTTGGTGCTGCAGTGTAGCAGTTCTTGACTCATCCTTCGACCCTGCCCTATACGAGCTCTGATGTGGAGCTCATGTGGTCCGGCTGAACTGATGAAATGGCGAGAAATGCCTGCGTGTCTTCACCTTCCTAGATTTGTTCACCTCCTGCCCTTCCCTATCTATCTTGACATGATTAGTTGTCCATCTTGATCAAATCCTTCGGGCCAGCCCTATGAGAGTTCTTTTGTGGAACTCAGTGGTCTGGTTAAACTAATATAATAACAAACAAACAAAATCACCTAAGGGCGGTATTCATAACAGAAAAATTTCACTTTGGTTATTCTTGAAATATCTCAAAATGGCATAAAATGTTATGATTAAGCTTAGAGAGATATGGTTATGGCTGGGTGTCAACAAAACCTTACAGAATTTCTAGAAAATATAGAGATTTTGCCTGTTTTTGGACATGAAATTACTGATAACCCTTGCTATAGATTACAGACTATTGGGTACTGGACTGCAGGACTTTTACTGTGCAACCATTCAGCTTGCTAACCTTAAATCTCAAGTAATATGATAATACAGTTTTTAACGTCTTGGACTCCCTTGATTGACGGGCTTAGGGCGTGCCCTTGTTATAGGAACTTTACTGGAAATTTGCCACTAATTGCTAGACCTGAGTTTCCAAACTTTTAATTCAACCAATGGCAAGGGGTGGGATCGAACTGTTGACCCTTTGATCTGCAGTCAGACGCACTACTGACCATGCTATAGCCCACGGCCGTGTATGTGATGTATTGCAGTTCAAAAAATCTAATGCCGGTAGCTATGAAGATAAGTTTAAAAATATATGCAATATTTTTCCTTATGTGTGTAATAATTTGTACCCCTACCCTAATAACCAAGTGTGTTTGTTGTACAGGTATGTGTGAGACAACTTGGCGGGAAGATATGGAGCCCGATGACCTGTTTGAGTGCATCAGTCAGTCCCTCGTTAACGCCTTCGATCGTGATGCTCTCTCAGGTTGGGGAGCTGTTGTCCATGTCATGTAAGTTACTTGTATACTGGTATAATAATAATAATAATAAGCATGTTACTTATTTCTCATAAGCGCCAATTTTTCCGAAGAATTCACTAGCGCTCGAAAAGAGAAAGAAAAAAGAACAAAAATCAATGCATCAAAAGAAGGCTTATATACAACACACATTTAACAATCACTAGCAGTGGCAAAATAGCCTAAACTCTATAGCCATCTGTCATGACACCTCTCTCAAGATCATAGCTTCTCTCAAAGAGAAAAGTCTTAAGTTGTCTCTTGAAGCATTCAACAGAACTCAGTTGTCTCACGGACAGCGGCAACCTGTTATACAACCTCGGAGCCATGTAGGAGAATGACCTCTCAAAGAAAGAAGACTGCTGGAAAGCCCTTGGTTCATCAAGACGAAAAGGGTCATTGTCATGACGCACAACTACACCATGGTGTGCCGGTGGGCGCCTGAGAAGCTCCGCAAGGTACCTAGGCTCACCAAATTTGAGAACTTTAAAAGTCACCAAACACAACTTAAATTCTATTCTTGCTCTTACTGGCAGCCAGTGCAGTTCTATGTGAAGAGATGTAGTAGGAGTTCTAGGTAGAACACCAAAAATTAGTCTTGCGGCCCTGTTAAGAACAGACTGAACTTTCTTCAAAATATAATTTGGAAGACCCACCAACAGGGCATTGCAATAATCAACATTGCATGTACCGGTATACATTGCATGTACATTGCATGTACATATGTATGTACCGGTATATACTCAGGCCCATACCCCATAGCTGGGGGTGGCCGACTCGAGACAGAGCCTGAACAGGGACAACACAACACAACATAAAATAAACAATAACAAATTCACACACATCTAGGTCGCCCAGAAGATCCAGAGACCAAGTATCACTAAGGGCCTGTAGACCTCCCGGAGAGGTTTCGGTCTCAGCAGGTAGACATGCAGCGGAACCATACCGGCACTACAATGCCCGCCTACCTCACATCCAGGCATGACCCTTCATATACGGTACACTGGCTCTCTGGGCCAGGCGCCTGACGGACTATTATATAGTCCAACTGGCGCTTGACCTCCCTTCCATCACTCATCTATTCACAAGCATTCTGCATTCATTCCTATGCATTACCACTTCTCTTGCCTGTTCTACAGTCATTCCCCTATCTTCCAACGCTTGTACTGCACCATCTCTCCATCTCAACCGAGGTCTTCCTCTCCCTCTGCATCTGACTCATATTCTCTTTGTAATCCTTTCATGAAAAACTTAGTTGACAGTAGCAAGAAAAATAACATCCCAGAAAAATTAGCACTTGCTAAACTGTTAAGTAATAATAGTAGATATATTGATGATATTCTTGTTTGTAATATGTTAAATTTTAATCAAGTCGCTAAACAAATTTATCCAAATTCCATCCCCCTCACACAAGGTAAAGTAAATGATAAAGTTGAAAATTTTCTTGATATAAATATACAGATTGTTAATGAACAGTGCACACTTAAAATATACCACATAGTTGACGATTTTAATATTAACGTAATAAACTTTCCTTTCCCTAATAGTAATATCGATAGTAAAATAACTTCTAATTGTTTTTATTCCCAGCTAATAAGATTTTGTAAAATTTGTACCAGAGTAGAAGACTTTTGGGATAGAGCTAGGTTACTATACAGACTCTTAGTAGATAGAGGTTTTGTTGCAAGTAAATTGTTGCATAAATTTAATCTTTTTAAGGTCAATTATTGTGACTATTTTAAAATTTGATATCAATAATTTTAATCAAGCATTATTAACCCTCTCACGACCATAGGACGCAAAGGTTGCCAGATTAGCAATAAGAAATAGATTACTCTCACTGTTATAATTACCTCTCCAAAATTAGTTTTTTGCCCACAGCTAACTCAAAGACAACTGCAGAGGTTGAAGTAAACAAACTAAAGGTTTATAGATATCCCTGACGGTAACAAAGGCTTTAAAGTGTCCCTAATAGGCTAAAAAATTGCGTCAGGATGTGAGAGGGTTAACCCTTGTCTAGCGGGGTGTTTTGGGCTCATTTGGGCATATTCCGGCCCTCCTTCATGATAAATCAAGCATCTACATGAAAAAAAAAATATTTAGCAAAAACTAGGCACTAAAAGCTTCAAAATGAGACCAGAACGAGCTACGTAGCACTCGTGGTTCTTTTGCAGTGGTGCCACGAATATGGAAGTTTAGCATATATCGGTATATTTTTCCCAGCTATGCTCACTACTGGCTACACTGCCGGCCTCTCGAGAACACAGGGAACATGAGTTAATGGGCGGCGGTAAGCCCTGGGAGTCGGCTGTCTGGCCCGCTGCTCTCCCGGCCATTTGCACTCGATTTTAACCCTTTAAAAGCCTTAATAATGCTCCTAACTTGCTGCAAATTGGTGCACGACCTAAGTCGAGCGCCGCTCTTTAAGGGTTAACTTGAAGTTTCTATTATAACCTCTGCTTACTTTTTGTCTGTATGTATTAATATTTAACTATTTTATTGTTATTATTATTATTCTTTATAATTAATTGTTCTTGTTAAAAGAGTACTCTTTTGTTTATTCTATTGTGCCTTCATATTTTCAAATATTGTAATTAATTATACTATCTATTCATTGTCGATAGGATCAATTGCTTGCTTTTGCGATTTCCTTAGTTTATTTGTACAATAAATGTAGGTTATTAGTAGGGTAGTAATTGTTAGGGGTCACTTGAAGCATGCTATGCTTACAGGTACAGTCCCGGCCATAAGTCCCTTTCCACCCTTTTGCCCGGCTCTCTGAGAAATATGTAGATCTGTCACCGCCGCCTCGGACTATCACATTAATGAGGTGTGAAGACCGATACGACTATAGATTAACCTTTACCCTACCTCCTTCCATATTCTCTCCTTACCTTCCTTCTTTCTTCGTTTCCCTTTTCCCTTTCTCATTGTGCTCCATCTAAACTAATATTATTTTGATGAATGTATTTGATATCGGTGTAGTATAACACCGTTATGCTAGCTAACTCCGCCCCCTACCTTAACTATTTGCATATTTATATATCAGAGAGAGAGAGAGAGAGAGAGACGTGAAATAATATCGATTATTTTTATAGCACTCGCATAGAAGAGTTGTTCGTGGTCAATGTCTCATCACCTAGTATTAAGGTGTTCTTGATCCTGCTATATCAGAAGACTACCTTTAATATTATTCTACATAGACTACACACAGTTGATTTCATTGAAATTGAGGAACCGTGGATTAAATACTTTACAATCAAACTACCGTCAATTACCGTGTGATTATGTAAGACCCTTCCTAAGCTAGATACAATGTTCACGGAGCAGTTAGAACGATATACTCTAATATATATTCCAAGTTGGCATAGGACTGCATGTCTATTTATATTTCAGAGAGAGAGAGAGAGTAAACAAATACTGTTTATATATATACACTCTAACCTCCATTTAACGGATTCCGATTTAACGGATATCGGCAATAACGGTAAAAAAATGTAGGCCGGACAATGGACCCAGCAACGGACATAGTCCGTTGCTATAAAAAAGTTGGAGCAAAGTCCGTTGCTCTATCTATTTATCTCTCTAATGCACCTTTTTTTTTTTTTTTTTTTTTTTTTTCTATGTGATTGAGGGAGGCAAAAGGCATAACTGCCTATAGCGAGTGCCTCCCCCATAGTTGAAAGAGTGACAGGGCCAAAATCAAGGGACGTTCGAGCCAAAATGCCTGGACACACGGAGTTTGAAGCAATTTAAGTCATAGGAAGAGGGAAAGACTGATTCTGGGAGAGAGTTCCAGAGCTCAGCTGTTGAGTAGAAGAAAGTTTGAGAGTAACGTTTAACTCTTGGGTTGGAGAGTTGCACAGAGTAGGGGTGGGATTGAGTTGCAAGACGGGTACCACGTGCCCTACGTAAAGGAGGTGGTATGCACTGGGATAGCTCTGAGGAACACCGATTATTATAGTAGCGATAGAATAGCGAGAGAGATGCAACATTGCGGCGGAGAGAGAGAGATTGCAGAGAGTTGGTGAGTGGACGGGAGTTAATGATACGAAAGGCCTTCCTTTCAACTTTGTCTAGGAGAGCAGTGTGAGAGGAACCTCCCCACACATGTGAACAATACTCAATACAAGGGCGCACTATGCCCCTGTACAGAGCAAGAAGCTGTGCAGGGGAAAAGAACCCCCTAAGGCGGTTGAGCACACCCAGCTTCTGGGATGCTGCCTTAGCAAGACTGGTAATATGGTCCTTCCAAATGAGAGCAGAAGAAAAAGAGACACCAAGAATATTGAGAGAAGATGAAGGGTTGATTTTTGTATTGTTGAAGAATAAGGGATAGTCCGCTGGGAGATCCTGACGGGTAGATAGATGGAGAAATTGGGTTTTGGAAGCATTAAAGTTAACAAGGTTTTCTCTGCCCCAATTGGAAATAGTATTTAGATCAGAATTTAAGAGTTCTATGGCTTCATTACGTTTGTCGTTGAGGGATTGCTGGCTGGGGCGTTCTGAAAAACTAATGGAGTAGTGCAAGGTTGAGTCGTCTGCGTATGAATGGATGGGAATTAAGGTACAGTTAAGGAGATCATTTATAAACATTAGAAAGAGAATAGGAGATAGGACAGAGCCCTGAGGAACACCAGAGTTTATAGAGTAAGGAAGTGAACAATGGCCGTCCACAACCGCGGCTATGGAACGGCCGGAAAGGAAATTAGAGACGAAGGCACAGATGGAGGGATAGAAACCGAAGGAGGGTAGTTTAGAAATTAAAGATTTATGCCAGACTCTATCGAAGGCTTTCGATATGTCTAGTGCAATAGAAAAAGTCTCACCGAAGTCCCGAAAGGGACATTAACATAACTATGTCTTATTTGGACTTTTTGTAATCTTTGAATCATTTCTAATATGATGGAATTGAAAAATATAATATCCTTCCAGCACATAGATAAATAATAAATAAGATAGTCAACAAAATATTTCAACTCTCCCCTCCGTGCCAGCAGAGACGGAAGATTTACGTTTGATAGATTTTTTGTTTTGTTTTTTTCCCTCGATATACACACTCTTTCTATTTATCTATCTCTCTAATTCATCTACCTAAATCCCTTATACATTAACATAACTATGTCTTATTTGGACTTTTTGTAATCTTTGAATAATTTATAATGTGATGGAATTAAAAAATATAATATCCTTCCAGCACATAGATAAATAATAAATGAGATAGTCAAACAAATATTTCAACCCTCCCCTCCGTCTAGGCGCCGAGCTTCCGAGACAGAAGATTTACGTTTGATAGATTTTTTGTTTTGTTTTTTCCCTCGATATACACACTCTTTCTATCTATCTATCTCTCTAATTCATCTACCTAAATCCCTTATACATTAACATAACTATGTCTTATTTGGACTTTTTGTAATCTTTGAATAATTTCTAATGTGATGGAATTGAAAAATATAATATCCTTCCAGCACATAGATAAATAATAAATGAGATAGTCAACAAAATATTTCAACCCTCCCCTCCGTCTAGGCGCCGAGCTTCCCAGACGGGAGATTTACGTTTGATAGATTTTTTTTTTTTTTCCCACGGTATACACAAAATGATGGGGAAATATTATAACATGTTTTTAATTGACATTTGTGTCGTTTTTGCTGATTATGAGTTGGTGGAAAATAAAATCTTTAATTCTATCATATCGGAAATGATTCACAGATTATATAGAGACCAAATAATATACACTTTTAAGTGTGTTCAATAGTTTTGCATTATCAATAGGGTGTAGCACAAGGGATTACCAGGATTTATTTCAGATACAGTAAAAAAAAGGATGCATAACAGTTAAATGTCACGATCCCGGACACCTGTACTCAACACCGGATTTTTCTCAAGGAATTTCCGGATTACATCCGGACTGGACAGTATTTAGCAGCAACGGACATTTAGCAGGAACGGACAGGTGCTTGCACGCATTTGTCCGTTAAATGGAGGGTCGAGTGTATAAGCAAACTGTTTACTTGATACGATACTGAAACAGGTCACAAATCGGTTAGTTTGAGTGTTGCAAGGAACATATATTTCAGTACTAACGTTAATATTCTAGAGCTGAATCTACATTTTTTATTCATAGACATGAACATTGTTTTCTATCTAAACTAATATTATTTTGATGAGTGTGTTTGATATCGGTGTAGTATAAGACCGTTATGCTAGCTAACTCCGCCCCCTACCCTAACTATTTGCATATTTATATATCAGAGAGAGAGAGAGAGAGAGAGAGACATAAAAGAATATCAATGTTTTTATAGCACTCGCATAGAAGAGTTGTTCGTGGTCAATGTCTCATCACCTAGTATTAAGAAGGTGTTCTTGATCCTGCTATATCAGAAGACTACCTTTAATATTATTCTACAAAGACTACACACAGTTTATTTCATTGAAATTGAGGAACACCGTGGATTAAATACTTTACAATAAAACTACCGTCAATTACCGTGTGATTACAAACACTTGGACCTGTTCCTCATGCCCCTCCCTCTCCCAGTCAAATCCCTCACCTAAAACCCGTCCACCTCTCCTCCCCAACCCACCTAACCTTCCCATATCATCCACTCCCCCCCCCCCCCCTAAAATCCGTCCACCTCTCCTCCCTAACCCACCTAACCTTCCCATACCATCCACATCCTCAACTCAACACACCACACCCCATCCTAATCCATTCCAACCCCCATCTCCTGCTCCCCAATCCCCACCCCCACCTCACCCATCCCAACCCCCAGCCCCTCCCTCACCCCCACCCCCACCCCATCCTCGTGCATCAGCACCCAACATACATCGTGCACATAACATTAACATTCTTCAACTGAACATAGATGGCATCAACACAAAGAAACACAAACTCTCACACTTCATCAAACAACACAACATACACATTGCCATCTTACAAGAAACAAAACTCCGCACAACACAAAAAACACCCACATTTCATAATTTCACCACCATCAGACAAGACCGGGCTGTCGGCGGGGCGGTGGACTCATCACCCTGGTACACAAAGAAATATCATACATAGTAACCAGTGTACAAACCAAATCCCTCCTCCCCCCAAATGATAACACAACAGAAATACAGTCTATTAAAATACGCACTGGCAACAACTCCAACATAACCATCATAAACACATACATCCCTCCCCAAACATCCCCTACAGTACCAAATGAATACAGACCACACTTACAACACATCACAAACACCCCACACATCATCCTGGGGGGTGACTTCAACGCCAAGACGTCGGCCTGGTTTGTCGACAACCCCGACACAGACAGAGGGCTGGTACTACAAAACCAAACCGATAACCTCATCATCCTTAATGACATCCATCAACATACCCATATTCCTCACCAAGCCCTCTGTAACCCATCATCTCCAGACATCACCTTTTGCTCCCCAGAACTCGCCCCCACAACATCCTGGAGGGTGGTCAGAACCTTAGGCTCTGACCACCTCCCGATCATTATCACCACCAAAACCAGACTCACCCCAGCTAGCCACAAACACACATACACCAATTATAAAAGAGCTAACTGGGAAGCATTCACAAATGAGACAGAACAACACTTCACAACTCTAAACAGTACACCCATCACTAACATCAACAATGCTGTACACATACTCAATAAAACTATCCAAAACGCTGACAAGAAACACATTCCAAGAGGTAACAGAAAAAGACACAACCCCAACTTCACACCAGAAATTCAAAACCTCATCAGACAACGCGACATACTGAAACACTCCCCATCACCCCACACACAAGACATCACACAACAAATTCAAGCACTCAACACCCAAACTAACAACAAAATACAAGAACAACAAAAACTAAATTGGAATAACTTCCTACAAACACTTGATCACAAAACAAACCCCAAAAAACTCTACAAAACACTAAACAGCATCACACTTTCCAACAGCAACACAACACAATCACATGCTGCAATCACAACAACAGACTCTACTCCTTCATGTAAACAACAAGCAAACACTCTCATCAATCACTTTTCACATGTCAGCCACCTAAAACCTCACAAAGACGACCGACGTGTCATCCGACGTAAGAGACAATTCCCCACAGACCCTGACTATACACCCTTCACCAATCACCAGACAAAGCATATCATCAACAATCTCAAGCACTCACCCGCCTGTGGCCTAGACAACATAAGCAACATACACCTCAGACACCTGGGACCACAAGGCATACAAGCACTCACTAACATATCAAACTACACTCCAACCTCCATTCAACGGACAAATGCGTGCAAGCACCTGTCCGTTCCTGCTAAATGTCCGTTGCTGCTAAATACTGTCCAGTCCGGATGTAATCCGGAAATTCCTTGAGAAAAATCCGGTTTTGAGTACAGGTGTCCGGATCGTGAAATTTAACTGTTATGCATCCTTTTTTTTACTGTACCTGAAATAAATCCTGGTAATCCCTTGTGCTACACCCTATTGATAATGCAAAACTATTGAACACACTTAAAAGTGTATATTATTTGGTCTCTATATAATCTGTGAATAATTTCCGATATGATAGAATTAAAGATTTTTTTTTTCCACCAACTCATAATCAGCAAAAACGACACAAATGTCAATTAAAAACATGTTATAATATTTCCCCATAATTTTGTGTTATAATATTTCACCTTCATTTTGTGTATACCGTGGGGAAAAAAGAAAAAAAAATCTATCAAACGTAAATCTCCCGTATGGGAAGCTCGGCGCCTAGACGGAGGGGAGGGTTGAACTATTTGTTTTGACTATCTTATTTATTGTTTATCTATGTGCTAGAAGGATATTATATTTTTCAATTCCATCCCATTAGAAATGATTCAAAGATTACAAAAAGTCCAAATAAGACATAGTTATGTTAATGTATAAGGGATTTAGGTAGATGAATTAGAGAGATAGATAGATAGAAAGAGTGTGTATATCGAAGGAAAAAAACAAAACAAAAAATCTATCAAACGTAAATCTTCCGTCTCTGCTCCCACGGAGGGGAGAGTTGAAATATTTTGTTGACTATCTCATTTATTATTTATCTATGTGCTGGAAGGATATTATATTTTTCAATTCCATCACATTAGAAATTATTCAAAGATTACAAAAAGTCCAAATAAGACATAGTTATGTTAATGTATAAGGGATTTAGGTAGATGAATTAGAGAGATAGATAAATAGAAAGAATGTGTATATCGAGGGGAAAAAACAAAACAAAAAATCTATCAAACTAAATCTTCCGTCTCTGCTGGCACGGAGGGGAGAGTTGAAATATTTTGTTAACTATCTTATTTATTATTTATCTATGTGCTGGAAGGATATTATATTTTTCAATTCCATCATATTAGAAATTATTCAAAGATTACAAAAAGTCCAAATAAGACATAGTTATGTTAATGTATAAGGGATTTAGGTAGGTGCATTAGAGAGATAAATAGATAGAGCAACAGACTTTGCTCCAACTTTTTTTCAAGCAACGGACTTTGTCCGTTGCTGGGTCCATTGTCCGACTACGGTTTTTGACCGTAATTGCCGATATCCGGAGAATCGGAGTCCGTTGAATGGAGGTTCGAGTGTACAGCTATTCACACAACACAATACCAGACATTTGGAAGCATGGTATCATCATCACATTCCCCAAACCCAACAAAGACCCCACGCTACCCTCCTCGCACCGCCCCATCACACTCCTTTGCTCCCCCTCCAAATTCATGGAACGCCTAGTATTACAACTAATTACACCTGACCTACCCCTAGCTCCAACACAACATGGCTTTAGGCCACTGCACTCCACAAACACTCTTCTCACAGACCTTACACAAAGAGCTTTCGACGGCATCAACTCAGCTAGACCACCACACAGATCACTATTAGCCACACTCGACATTAGTAAAGCCTTCAATGCCATCCCCCGCCACAACCTAACAAACAAAATCTACAACACAAACATGCACAACAACACAAAAAGGTGGCTGGCCAACTTCCTAGCAGGCAGATGTGCACACGTATCTTTTGCCGGTCAGTCATCTAAAATCAGAAACTTTCCAAACGGAGTCCCACAAGGATCCGTCCTATCGCCCGCACTCTTCAATCTGTACATGCACGATATAACTACACCCAATACGCCCCAAATAAACTTAGCCTCCTATGCAGATGACATAACACTCACATGCACACACCATGACCCAAAAAGAGCAACAGATCTCCTTCAACCCTATCTCAACACACTACATGGCTGGTGCACTACAAACAGACTTAATCTAGCCCCAGCCAAATCCACCGCAACCCTGCTCACAAGTTGGACAGGAGAACACGAATACATCCCTCAACTCACCATAAACAACACACCCCTAACACATACACACACACACAAAATCCTAGGAGTAACATATGATACTCATATGACATTCAAACAGCACACCACAAACATTAAAAAGAAACTGACACCCAGACTTAACACCCTCAGGTCACTTGCTCACACAACATTTGGACACAACAAAGAAACTACCACCACAGTATATAAACAATACATAAGATCAGTGATGGAATACGCAAGCCCAGCCTGGGCTTCTAACCTAGCTGAAACACATCATAAGACTTTACAGACTATTCAAAACAAAGCCCTGAAGATCATTACAGGCTGCACAGCTACTTCACCCACAGATCACCTACATCAAGAAACCAAAATCCTCAAAGTCAAAGACCATCTGGACATGAGAGGCACTCAATTCCTGGCAGCAGCCTCCACGAACCAAGACCACCCACTAAACTACATGGCAACACACCCACAGACACCAAAAAATATCAAAACAACACCCAGCACACGGTATCACACACAATTATTGTCCTCTCTCCCTCCCTGCCCACCCCGAACCAACTTCCAAAAGCACATCCATACTCATATCTCTCACCGATCCATCCACTCACTCACAGACAACACGCAGCTGCATGCACGACCTCCCGAAATCCATCCTTCCGAATACTCCCTTCCTCGCGAGGACAGAGTCCACCTGGCCAGGCTGAGATGCGGACACCATCCAGCTCTCCTGAGCTATCAGAAGAGACTGGATGACTCCGTTGTCGACGCCTGCCCGGGATGTAACACAGCACCCCATACCATTAAACACATCATAGAAGACTGCATTTCACACAACCACTTACGCCAACAACACAATCTACACTCAATGAGAGCTCTGTGGGAAAGCCCGATCGTGGCCATGGCCTTTCTCAGGGACTCGGGGCTGTTCGGCCAGGCAGCTTAGGGAACAACAACAACCGTGTGATTATGCAAGACCCTTCCTAAGCTAAATACAATGTTCACGGAGCAGTTATATCGATATACTCTAATATATATTCCAAGTTGGCATAGGACTGCATGTCTATTTATATTTCACAGAGAGAGAGAGAGTAAACGAATACTGTATATATATATATATATATATATATAAGCAAACTGTTTACTTGATACGATATTAACTCCTCTCCTTGCCTTGACTATTTGCATGCTTATATTTCCAAGATAGAGAGAGAGAGAGAGAGAGAGAGAGAGAGAGAACATTAAATCCGGAGTTAATAAAACCCCGCATTAATTACCTTAAACTGTTTACTTGACGATACAATAGTGACACAACTTACTAATCACTTTCTTGCGTATTGCAAGGGCGATTAAAATTCAGTATTGACACATTTCTTTTTCTAGGGATGGCCTTAAATCTGCATTTAATATATTAGTATGCAGTTTGATCTAAACTGTGTTTATTTATATTTGGAATGTAACACTTGTATGCTAGCTTCGCTCCTTATCTGATCATATTAATGTCATATATATTAACGACCTTGATGTAGGAATAACTACCAAAATAAGTAAATTTGCAGGTTACACTAAAATAGGAAGAGTGATAAATTCTGATCATGATATTCAGGCTCTCCAAATATATTAGATACACTACAGGAATGGGCAGTAAATTGGCAGATGAAGTTCAATGTAGATAAAATAAATGCAGTATAGTAAAATTTGGGAAATCGATAAAAACTGCAGGATATAGATTACATAACGTGAATATAAGAAACTCAGATAATGAAAAATATTTGGGGAGTCATCGTCAACTGTGATTTTAAACCTAGAAATTAATGCATTAGTTCTTTAAATAAGGCAAATAGAGTTCTCGGATATCTATAAGTGTGAGTAATAGAACAGCAGATGTAATCTACATCTCTGTTGGTCATTCAGCTCTGGGGAAAGCACTTGCTACAGACAGCAATGCCTCCTGCCTCTTCCATACACATCTAACAAGTAGCCTTTGTGTATTCTTACATGTAGTATACAATTTCCATGGGGATAAAATATATATATACAGTACATATATATATATATATACAGCATACAGTATATATATATATATATATATATATATATATATATATATATATTAATTCACCCCCCCCCCCACCCAATATACTGTACTGTATATGGGTGGGGGGAGGGGGGAATATATATATATATATATATATATATATATATATATATATATATATATATATGGGTGGGGGAGGGGGGAATATATATATATATATATATATATGTATGTATGTATGTATGTATGTATGTATGTATGTATGTATGTATGTATGTGTATGTATGTATGTATGTATGTATGTATGTATGTATGTATGTATGTATGTATGTATGTATGTATGTATGTATGTATGTATGTATGTATGTATGTATGTATGTATGTATGTATGTATGTATGTATGTATGTATGTATGTATGTATGTAATGTATTGTTACGGCTGGATCGGCAATACATATTCGGGATTCTTGATCGTAGGACAGAAATGGCTTAAGTGACAACGACACGCTCGATTCCAGTCCCAAATACTATATGCTCCAGACAACAAAAGCACCAACGCCCTACAGAGTTATCGTCTACGGTAACGAGGTACCTTAACTCGGCGAAAGTGTACAACAGGGGTAGGCTATGAGGCTAAACTCCCTCAGACATTTATAGGTTACGTTATTACTAAAGAAATGCAATACTCAAGAAACTACGTTAATATTAAGCCTCTAATAATGTAGAATCGAAGCAGGCTAAAGGTATGACAGTGAAATGCTAAATGACAAATGTACACGCCTACTTGAAAGCGCGTGCACTACACTAACTGTCCCCTACTAACATGCACTAGCATGTAGCATACAAGATGTTCATGATCCAGTAGATACCTAATAATACACATGGGAGGAACATAAACAGTAGTCACTTATTATAATAATGAATCTATACTTGGAATAACTAAAAGGTTGCAGGCAACAGTACTGCGCCGGTAGCCTACTACCGCATAGGCTACTTCGCTTCTCTCACTCTGTCTCCCCTCCGAGTCCGTATGCGCCCTACGCAACAGAACTCCGGACACAGCAGCAAAACGACAGTGCAGTTAATTGATACATGAATGTATTAATAGTGTTGTCTTGTGTGTGAGTAATGTGTATTGTAAAGTGTTATAGATATATACTTAAAGAGAGCTGCAATGCATAGTAAAATAAAGATATATCCCACTCATCATCCCCATGTGTTCTAGCTAACAGGCCAAGTCACAGGAACAACGAGTCCCAGCACCGAAAGCGAGAACCCAGGAAAAGACTGTAGAGAACACAAGGACAGATAAATTACGTTACTCTACTATACCGGCACTACGAGCGAGCTGTAGTCTCGGGTGCTACACTCGCTCCTGGCTCGGTATGCAAATCAAGGCTAAGTCCTCGTCCCTCTACAGACAACTCCTGGGCATGGTCGGGCTCTTACACATGGCACCAGTCTAGTCACAAATGGGATGATGAGCGGGGCATATAACTCGTGAACATGTAGAACGTTCACCAACTATCCTCATCAAGAAGATCGCTGTTCACATTAACCCCTTAAATCTAATACATGTAAATATATGCTTGTCCTAAGAGTAATACGAGAGGTGAGTGCTGAAACTCCTTTAGGACCTCAAGGGAAGGTTATGCATTTAAATAGAGAGAAGAATGAAATGAGAGTAATGTCGTCAGAGAGAAAGAGTGCAACCGTGAGAAGTGGGGAGAGAGAGCAAGGGATGTTAGAATCTCAAAGGTTCTAGGCAACCTGGTCATAGAACACGCAGCCAGCCTCCAGGCAATGTGCTGTACGACAACATGGGCCCAGCCCAGGCAGGCAACAATGGACTACCAACCCTATCGCGCCTAGCTATAAGGGCAAGGCTGCCAACCAGTCCATACGTCTGGCAACCACCCGGCTGGCAGCGCGGCGCGTTGCTACCCTCTTGCTCTGAAGCCTAACTCACTCTCTCTCTCTGAACTCCCATTGTCTTATCTATCAACTTCTCTATTGATACTACATATTAAATGGAAGGTCTCGACATGGCTTATAACAAAACCCACCACTGGTTAGCACATGACGAGACCTTTGCAGAGATACAAAGAACATAGTTATAAGTTGTCACACTCAATATACATTGCGGCTGACGGTAGCCAGATCACGGGCGGTACATTCGAGTACCAAGGAGTACAATCAGGTTGCGTTGCACAGCACTGGGGTGCGTCACAATATGTATATATATATATATGTATATATATATGTATATATATATGTATATATATATGTATATATATATGTATATATATATATGTATATATATATGTATATATATATGTATATATATATGTATATATATATGTATATATATATATATATATATTCCCCCCTCCCCCCACCCATATACAGTACAGTATATTGGGTGGGGGGGGGGGTGAATTAATCACACGATCTAGCCCGGGGTGGCGGATCTTCAGTTGATCCCCCTTGGATCAACACAGCTGTTCTAAACATATGATTCACAGGATGTAACTTAACCTTACCTTACCTTGTGTTATGCTATGTTATTTTAGGTTAGATTAGGCTATGCAATATCCACTGTCATAATAATGGTTATCTGAATAATGTTAGGTAAGGCTATGGTTATGTTAGGTTATGTTGGTTATGTTAGATTGGTTTAGATTATATGCAATTTCCATTGTAATAATGAAGGTAATATAAATAATGTATTTTTTTATCATGATATAGTATATTTGTATTCAATGTTGTGGGGAGAATTTTCAGACGAGGGCGGCTGGGGGGAAGGATCGTCATGTAACCGCGACTGTTGGGGAGGGGGTGGGGGAGGTTCTTCAGTTGGGTACTTTAGGGAGAGGGACGGATACCTGCATATGATCTTTTCAATTAGGCCTAGTAGCTAGTCCAGTGGCCCTCTCATTCAATCACCTCCTGTAATCGATTTGGCATCGATGACACAATGTTATGCAGAAGGCATGGGTTACCCCTCAGGGTTTCCCACTCCGCCTTGGTGTGTTGGAGCAGTTGTTCCCGGTTCCTCTCCCGATTTGGTTCCCAGGAATTGACCATACAAGCCCACACATGCTCAATTGGATTGAGATCGCAGGCTTTGCTAGGCCAGTCCAGAAGTTCGATTTAGTCACTTTTCTGGGAACCAACGCGTAACGATCCTGGCAGTATGCACTGGGCAGCGATCCTAGAATTAACCCCTCAGATCCGGTTGGGCTCTGAGAAACCCATAAAAAACACACCCCGCGCTTCCCGGTAGGGCTCTGAGGCTCCAGCAGCTTGAAAGCCTGTAAGCTTGGTGTGCGAGGCGTCCGTCCGACGCATGTAAACAACAGCCGGCTGGACTGACGCCGCGCATCTCCGACCACAAGAAGGAGAGGCGTCGCTTGTTGGGTGTTGCTGTGTGTTATTGTTAAGTAGTGAAAAGTAGTGATAATTGGCTGATATCGCCACAAAGTTCTCTCCACGGAAATCGTCATCACAACTGAACCAGTTGACTTAGAGAGCTGTACTCAACACCATTCTACAGCTACGAAACACATCTACGCTTGGGGATGCGCGGGAATGCGGAAGCAGTCAAAATAACAAAGATACGGTAGCCTAGGCGTAGACGTTTTTCGGCCAAAACCCCCGGGTTTCGGGGAATATATATGGAATACATAGCCGGGGCTGGAGGGTTAAGAGAAATAATCATGACATTTTCCTCAGAATGTTCACTTTCTACTAAGTGAAAATGGAAAAAAGTGCTTTATAATCTAATATACAAAGCTAGTAACCATAACAAAGGTAATAAAGGCAGATGTGCACACGTATCTTTTGCCGGTCAGTCATCTAAAATCAGAAACTTTCCAAACGGAGTCCCACAAGGATCCGTCCTATCGCCCGCACTCTTCAATCTGTACATGCACGATATAACTACACCCAATACGCCCCAAATAAACTTAGCCTCCTATGCAGATGACATAACACTCACATGCACACACCATGACCCAAAAAGAGCAACAGATCTCCTTCAACCCTATCTCAACACACTACATGGCTGGTGCACTACAAACAGACTTAATCTAGCCCCAGCCAAATCCACCGCAACCCTGCTCACAAGTTGGACAGGAGAACACGAATACATCCCTCAACTCACCATAAACAACACACCCCTAACACATACACACACACCCAAAATCCTAGGAGTAACATATGATACTCATATGACATTCAAACAGCACACCACAAACATTAAAAAGAAACTGACACCCAGACTTAACGCCCTCAGGTCACTTGCTCACACAAAATTTGGACACAACAAAGAAACTACCACCACAGTATATAAACAATACATAAGATCAGTGATGGAATACGCAAGCCCAGCCTGGGCTTCTAACCTAGCTGAAACACATCATAAGACCTTACAGACTATTCAAAACAAAGCCCTGAAGATCATTACAGGCTGCACAGCTACTGCACCCACAGATCACCTACATCAAGAAACCAAAATCCTCAAAGTCAAAGACCATCTGGACATGAGAGGCACTCAATTCCTGGCAGCAGCCTCCACGAACCAAGACCACCCACTAAACTACATGGCAACACACCCACAGACACCAAGAAATATCAAAACAACACCCAGCACACGGTATCACACACAATTATTGTCCTCTCTCCCTCCCTGCCCACCCCGAACCAACATCCAGAAGCACATCCATACTCATATCTCTCACCGATCCATCCACTCACTCACAGACAACACACAGCTGCATGCACGACCTCCCGAAATCCATCCTTCCGAATCCTCCCTTCCTCGCGAGGACAGAGTCCACCTGGCCAGGCTGAGATGCGGACACCATCCAGCTCTCCTGAGCTATCAGAAGAGACTGGATGACTCCGTTGTCGACGCCTGCCCGGGATGTAACACAGCACCCCATACCATTAAACACATCATAGAAGACTGCATTTCACACAACCACTTACGCCAACAACACAATCTACACTCAATGAGAGCTCTGTGGGAAAGCCCGATCGTGGCCATGGCCTTTCTCAGGGACTCGGGGCTGTTCGGCCAGGCAGCTTAGGGAACAACAACAACAACAACAACAAAGGTAATAAATAACGGTACGTGAATGTTATGGCAATATATATAGTTAATATATATATTAACCCTCTCATCACATATGATGTTTTTGTCATATATTTTTAGTTAATATATTGGAAATTTAAATACAGATTAGGAAGGATCTGTGGTAATTAAAACGGTAATTGAGGTAGTAGGAAGTCCCCCGACAGGTTCATGACGCATTTAACAGTTTATTGTGGCTAATATTTGTACAGCTTAGAATGAATCTGTGTGAATTAAATGGTATAAACGTATCTCAATCAACCCCCAAAATTCCATAAACCTTTCCTAATTTGAATTAAGTTGTCAAATCTAGCCCCCCCCCCCCCCTCCCCTCGAAAACAAAAAATAAACTAAAACAAATAAAAAAATAAAAGGCGTGACTAGCCTAATCCTGAAGGGGTAGACGCAATAACATATATTCTAATAGAGCCCTAGAATTAATAAGTCAAATAAAACCACCCTTAACACAACAATTTCTACTACCTTTCTCTCCAACAGTGACTCTCTCCATCCTCCAAGTGTGATTAATATTATTCATAAGAAACTAATTTAAGGCTATGTCTGGTGTTCTCAGGCCAAGTGTAAGGATTTGTGCAGTGCTCTAAACTTTACTTAACAACTACATAAACAATACAAATGTTAACAAATAGACTACATTCACACATATACACATTACGGGAGTATTAGGGGAGATCAGAGTTACATCTCTCTATATGCGATTAGAAAACAATTTGCCTTCTATATAATTTGACAATGGTAATGAATAACTGTTATTCCAATCAAATGACACCCATATCTCTCGCTTTCATTGTACTATACCTATTTATATATTTTACCTCCCAAATTAATCTTAGATAAATTGGGAATGTAGACAATTACTAGATATACTAGCAAACTGACTAAAATCATCTAATAGTGTCTAGAATTACATAAAAGGACGTTAGACATATTGAAAAGGTTAAGGTGGTTTTTACCAACCCTTCTTAATTTTATATTAATATATAATTAGTCATAACTATATTAAAACGCTTACCTGCATGAATACGATCTTTTCAGGATATGGCAGAGTGTAGGTCCTCACTGATGATAGCATAACCTCTTCTAGGATTTCAATATATTGGTCTGCAGTGAACCGTCCATTTATCTCTGCCGCCAACTCTCCCACACAGTTGAGGTTGACCCAACCCCATACGTTGGCAGTGACATGGCCGCTCCTGGCTTCTTGATAAACATGCTGAGCGTCATAGCGAGTGTTATCCAGCCTCCAGCAATGAAGGCGGCCGTAATTTGTCGATGATTTTTTTTTCATCAGTAAAAACCACTCTTTCCCAGAAATCTTGATCCATCCCAACATACTGTTGAGCAAATCTAAGTCTTCCTTCTACATGTCTATCCTCCAGCCATTCCTTCACTGCAGGAATCCTGTGGTGTGCTCCAGCTCCATGCAATCGTCACCTGACTGATCTGGCTGATCTATCCAACTGCAGGCGATTCTTCGTTTCCACTGCATTGGTAAATGGATGATCGTTAACATCTGCCACAATGTGCTCGTCTTCTGGTGCAGTCGTCAGTCGTGGTCGCCCACTTCTTGGCAAATCTTGCAGATTACCTGTTCCTTCCTGTCGCCCCAGCCACAAACGAACTGTCGGCCTGGACACCCCCATCTCTCTCGAAATTTGGCTGATGGACTTCAGCCTTTCGCATTCCAACAATCTCCCCACATTGAGCCACAGCCTGGTAGTGATATTCGGCCATGACTCTAGACACTGCTCAATCACGTTTCTCTATTCTGCTGCTATAAGATAATGGTGCTCAGCCTACTACTCTGACCCCGTCACATTAGGGGGGGCAGGGGAGTAGGGAGGGTAAAAGAGGTATTGGGGGAATAGCCTGTGTGAATGTATGGTAGATATTTAATCACTGAATGGCTAGCATGGAAGTGTTATGATACGCTCAAGCAAACACGTACTAAGGCTATACCTCCCTCATTACCTTGCTCATACAACCACTCTACCCCGCTTCTCTCTCTCTCTGTGAAAAATAAATAGACCCAGTATGCAGTCATATGTCAACTTGGCATATATATTAGAGTATATCGATATAACTGCTCCGTGAACATTGTATTTAGCTTACATAATCACATGGTAATTGACGGTAGTTTTATTGTAAAGTATTTAATCCACGCTGTTCCTCAATTTCAATGAAATCAACTGTGTGTAGTCTATGTAGAATTATATTAAAGGTAGTCTTCTGATATAGCAGGATCAAGAACACCTTAATATTAGGTGATGAGACATTGACCACGAAAAAATCTTCTATGCGAGTGCTATAAAAACATCGATATTCTTTTACGTCTCTCTCTCTCTCTCTCTCTCTCTCTCTCTCTCTCTCTCTCTCTCTCTCTCTCTCTCTCTCTCTCTCTCTCTCTCTCTCTCTCTCTCTCTCTCTGAGATATATAAATATGCAAATAGTTAGGGTAGGGGGCAGAGTTAGCTAGCATAACGGTCTTATACTACACCGATATCAAACACACATCAAAATAATATTAGTTTAGATAGAAAACAATGTTCATGTCTATGAATCAAAAATGTAGATTCAGCTCTAGAATATTAACGTTAGTACTGAAATATATGTTCCTTGCAATGCTCAAACTAACTGATTTGTGACCTGTTTCAGTATCGTATCAAGTAAACAGTTTGCTTATATATATATATATATATATATATATATATATATATATATACAGTATTTGTTTACTCTCTCTCTCTCTCTGTGAAATATAAATAGACATGCAGTCCTCTGCCAACTTGGAATATATATTAGAGTATATCGTTCTAACTGCTCCGTGAACATTGTATTTAGCTTAGGAACGGTCCTACATAATCACACGGTAATTGACGGTAGTTTGATTGTAAAGTATTTAATCCACGGTGTTCCTCAATTTCAATGAAATCAAATGTGTGTAGTCTCTGTAGAATAATATTAAAGGTAGTCTTCTGATATAGCAGGATCAAGAACACCTTAATACTAGGTGATGAGACATTGACCACGAACAACTCTTCTATGCGAGTGCTATAAAAATAATCAATATTATTTCACGTCTCTCTCTCTCTCTCTCGCTCTCTGATATATAAATATGCAAATAGTTAAGGTAGGGGGCGGAGTTAGCTAGCATAACTGTGTTATACTACACCGATATCAAACACACTCATCAAAATAATATTAGTTTAGATGGAGCACAATGAGAAAGGGAAAAGGGAAACTAAGAAAGAAGGAAGGTAAGGAGAGAATATGGAAGGAGGTAGGGTAAAGGTTAATCTATAGTCGTATCGGTCTTCACACCTCATTAATGCGATAGTCCGAGGCGGCGGTGACAGATCTACATATTTCTCAGAGAGACGGGCATAAGGGTGGAAAGGGACTTATGGCCGGGACTGTACCTACCCGATAGCACTATCGTTAGTGAGTGATATTTGTATTTTGTACTATTGTTATTATCTTGTCAAGTTGCAAATTTTATTTTAATAGAACATTTTGACACTTAATGTAGTTTCTTTATTCATGCAGAGTTTAGTAAAATTTACCAGAACGTCCCCGACTTCCCAAAGTGACTAATTCCTTGAACGTTACGACAGTGCGTTGTTATGTGTGCGATTAGTTTGCTTGGGAACCAGATTAACTTGTGCATGTAGTAATGTACACCCTATGTGGTGGATTGTGTTCTTTTATTTAAAAAATATTATTTTACTTAAGCGTTGTTGCCACATAGCGATTTTGATTAGTTATTTTGTCTTTACTGTGTTCGTATACGTTTTTTTTTTTTTTGCAAGTTTAACTCTTAACCCTCGGTACCCGGTTGGGCTCTGAAGAGGCCAAGACAAACTAGCTTCATGGGGCCCGGATGGCCTGCTGAGCGCCATTGCTTGAATTTGTGCTTTCTAAACGTGCGCATATATTTTGTTTGTTGACATACGGTACGCAGCGCCACCACGCTCGCACTACAGCCCAGCATCAGTCTCTACCCCGACGCCATAATGGATACTACCAAAAAAATTGATTCCGCCGTGTCTGATTCTGTGCCTCCTACGACGCCCGCCCCGGCTCGTCGGATTAAACGACGGCCCCTCGCCAACGATGTGCTTTCTCCGGGAGGAATAGATGGGTCTAGACCCTTGCGTGAGCTAGATTTTGACAGTGATGATGACGAGATGAGCAGTGGCCATTCGTCTCGTTACGCATCGAGCGCATATTAATCTAGTGACGAAGAACCTGAGTTCAAGGGATTTGCCAGTGAACATGAGAGCGATGCAGATTCTGAAGGTGGGGAAACAGGTGTCGCGGAAGATGGTGAAGGTGAAGAGAGTAAAGTGGGTAAAGTGAGTGAGTGGGAGAGCTCAACAAGGTCGAGTGAGTGTGAGCGTGGTGACTCATCGTTTTCTGGGCGGCCATTGTCTCCCTTATCTACGCAAGCTGCCCGGGCGACCGACATTGATAAATACCTGTGATAATGATTAATCAGTGCCTAATATTACAATAACTTAGCCCAATTAGTAATAAAAAGTACGGTATCGAGTGAAAATGAGCAATATCAGTGACAGTGACACCCTAATACACATACTTTTATATGATTGTCCTCAAACTAACTATAAGAATCTCAACAAACATCCAATTGTCAACATCAAAATCTAAAATCGCCTATCGGACGAAAAGACTGGTGCGACGAGCGACTATGTGCGCTCTAGCCGGGGCCAGGGCTATGCATCCGAATGCGGCAAGAAATTCCCGCGGAAAAGCCCACTCCTTCGCACACTCGCCATTCTGCAACCAATGGGGCTATAGAGATGTCAACTCAACGCCATTCTACAGAGGAAGGGGAGACGAACATTTCGTTTTTTTATTCATAATATTCCATGTTGTCTTTATTAAGTTTCAGTTTCAACATAGCACATTAATCGCCGAAACACCCGGTACCAAGGTATACGGGGGAGCTTAGGGGCCCGGGGCTGGAGGGTTAAAGAGCGGCGCTCGACTTAAGTCGTGCACCAATTTGCAGCAAGTTAGGAGAATTATTAAGGCTTTTAAAGGGTTAAAATCGAGTGCAAATGGCTGGGAGAGCAGCGGGCCAGACAGCCGACTCCCAGGGCTTACCGCCGCCCATTAACTCATGTTCCCTGTGTTCTCGAGAGGCTGGCAGTGTAGCCAGTAGTGAGCATAGCTGGGAAAAATATACCGATATATGCTAAACTTCCATGTTCGTGGCACCACTACAAGAGAACCACGAGTGCTACGTAGCTCGTTCTGGTCTCATTTTGAAGCTTTTAGTGCCTAGTTTTTTGCTAAATATATATTTTTTTTCATGCAGATGCTTGATTTATCATGCAGGAGGGCCTGAATATGCCCAAATGATCCCAAAACACCCCGCTAGACGAGGGTTAACATTATAATCTCCCATTCGCTCATCATATCCATACCAGCACAGCACCCTTCTGTCCACTCTGGCTGACAATGGTTCCTTCTGTCCCACTCTATGTATATCTTCATTCCTCACTCTGTCTCTTAAGTGTCACTACATATAGGTTACTCCTCAAGCAGTTCATCTCCATCACATCAAACTTTCTGGGCGGGTGCCCAACCCCGAAAGGAGTTGAAATAGGGGGGCTATCCCCCCGCCAAAGGCGGCTTTCTAGAGCCTTTCGTAGCTGATGCTGAGAGGATTGGGTTCTAGTTATATGGTGATGGGCTGGTCTATCAGAGTGAGAGCTGAGCGATCTTTGCCATACCCATAGCTTACTCTGACTATTCCTTTTACTTATATACTTTCTAGATCTCAAGTGACGGCGTCTCTTCCGTGGATTGACCTCCCTACTGCCAACCTAGAGGTTGGTAGATTGGGAGCCAAAGCATTACATTTTTCCTTTGCCTCTCAACTTTCCCTTCATAATTGCTGAAGGGCACAGGGCCTTGGGTGGGGCTTTGGCTTTCTGGGCGTTTCCGCACCCTCCTCAGCTCCCTGCCTTTGGAGTGGCTTCGGTCACCTGGGCTTTATTAGTGGTAAGCAGGGAGGGTATTGTGGAGATGCTCGGTTATGGCCTTGACCTTGCTCGGGACCTTGGGGCTGCTCGGCGAGACAGCCTGGTGAACAGCAACAACAACAACAACTTTCTCTTCATAATTGCTGAAGGGCACAGGGCCCTGGGTGGGGCTTTGGTTTCCCGGGCGTTTCCGCACCCTCCTCAGCTCCCCGCCATGGAGTGGCTTCGGTCACCCAGGCTTTATTGTGGTCGGCAGGGAGGGTTCTGTGGGGGCGCTCGGTTATGGCCTTGGAATTGCTCGGGGCCTTGGGGCTGTTCGGCCAGGCAGCTTGGGGAACAACAACAACAACAACAACAACAACAACAACATGGTTGGTGCACTAAAAACAGACTTAATCTAGCCCCAGCCAAATCCACCGCAACCCTGCTCACAAGTTGGACAGGAGAACACGAATACATCCCTCAACTCACCATAAACAACACATCCCTAACACATACACACACACCCAAAATCCTAGGAGTAACATATGATACTCATATGACATTCAAACAGCACACCACAAACATTAAAAAGAAACTGACACCCAGACTTAACGCCCTCAGGTCACTTGCTCACACAAAATTTGGACACAACAAAGAAACTACCACCACAGTATATAAACAATACATAAGATCAGTGATGGAATACGCAAGCCCAGCCTGGGCTTCTAACCTAGCTGAAACACATCATAAGACCTTACAGACTATTCAAAACAAAGCCCTGAAGATCATTACAGGCTGCACAGCTACTTCACCCACAGATCACCTACATCAAGAAACCAAAATCCTCAAAGTCAAAGACCATCTGGACATGAGAGGCACTCATTTCCTGGCAGCAGCCTCCACGAACCAAGACCACCCACTAAACTACATGGCAACACACCCACAGACACCAAAAAATATCAAAACAACACCCAGCACACGGTATCACACACAATTATTGTCCTCTCTCCCTCCCTGCCCACCCCGAACCAACTTCCAGAAGCACATCCATACTCATATCTCTCACCGATCCATCCACTCACTCACAGACAACACGCAGCTGCATGCACGACCTCCCGAAATCCATCCTTCCGAATCCTCCCTTCCTCGCGAGGACAGAGTCCACCTGGCCAGGCTGAGATGCGGACACCATCCAGCTCTCCTGAGCTATCAGAAGAGACTGGATGACTCCGTTGTTGACGCCTGCCCGGGATGTAACACAGCACCCCATACCATTAAACACATCATAGAAGACTGCATTTCACACAACCACTTACGCCAACAACACAATCTACACTCAATGAGATTGGCGATGGGCTGGTCTATCAGAGTGAGACCTGAGCGATCTCTGCCATACCCATAGCTTACTCTGACTGTTCCTTTTACTTATATATTTTCTAAATCTCAAGTGACGGCGTCTCTTCCGTGGATTGACCTCCCAATCTACCAAGATTGGAAGCTAAAGCGTCACATTATTCCTTTGCCCCTCAACTTTCTCTTCATAATTGCTGAGGGGCACAGGGCCCTGGGTGGGGCTTTGGTTTCGCGGGCGTTTACGCACCCTCTCAGCTCCCCGCCATGGAGTGGCTTCGGTCACCCAGGCTTTATTGTGGTCGGCAGGGAGGGTTCTGTGGGGGCGCTCGTTTATGGCCTTGGCCTTACTCGGGGCCTTGGGGCTGTTCGGCCAGGCAGCTTGGGGAACAACAACAACAACAACAACAACAACAACACTCAATGAGAGCTCTGTGGGAAAGCCCGATCGTGGCCATGGCCTTTCTCAGGGACTCGGGGCTGTTCGGCCAGGCAGCTTAGGGAACAACAACAACAACAACAACAACAACAACATCATCATCATCAACAACAACATAAAACTTTCTTCTTTTGTGCCTTCAGAGAGCCCATATCTTAGTCCCATATATCACTGTTGGTACAAATATCCCTTGATACATTGCACTTTTAGCTTTCATGCCGAGATTTCTCTCCTTCCACATACTTCCCATTGCTTCGAAAACTTTCCTTCCTTCACAAATTCACATACTCTATGTCTTACCTCCATTTCTACTTCTGCGTCCCTGCTGATAAAATGATACAATCAAGCACTGACAAGGGCAATCAATACCTGTGAAAATAATCTTCAGTGTCCAAGACATAATACCATGAAGAAAAGGAGAAAGATGTTATAACTTAGTGAAGCGGAGATTATCAACATACTGTACAGTTACCATGATATGATCCTGGAACAAATGCTGTGAAGGGTTGGCTATTATATCATCACCGTTACAGTGTGCTGCATAGTACTGTATTAATAAGAATACTGTAAATTATCTTGAGCCCTTTTCACACATACACTATTTTTGGGGCCAACTGCCCCCAATTTTGCCAAAAATAGATTGGAAGATTGCAAATTTGGGGGCAGTCAGAACCAAACTTCTGTATATTCTCGACTACTATACTCCCAATTTTGCAATATTTCAATATATTTTTTGGCAAAATTGGTGGCAGCCGGGACAAAAAAATCGCATATGTGTGAAAGGGGCTTTACCCACTTCAATGAACATTATTGCTAATGGGTAAACTCATAATCAACCTTCAAATTGTATGTGTACTGTGTAGGCCTACTTGTGAGGGCCCAGTTACTCATTCACAGCACTTGTCCATGTTCATGTCTTGCCAACTGTACATTGGATTAGGTAAACAAAAAATAACTTGCATGGAATATTTGCATTCTTAAAACTTGATTGTGTACAGTCAAAATCAATATTACTCCAAAAAACTTTATGATAATTAGTGTGAAAATAGAGTGACAATTACTCTACATTTCTAGTAGCTATGTGAAGCAAGTACAGTAAACCCCCGATATTTCTGACTCTTTTTACTCGGAAACCTGTACTTCTCGGAATGGCATCGGCCTCTCGGAGATGTCCCTGTATATCTCAGCAATTTCCGAGTTGGACGGGATTTGTGTCCTGTTTACAGTGTTCTTTCACTCGGTTTTAAGTCGTTTTAGGATGAATTGAAGCCTGTGCCTTTTAATTATTGTGTTAATATTAATTACTATGTACTGTACTGTCCCTGAAAACATAATAATGTTCGTATTTGTCATTAATATGATAAATTTCACATGCAATGATAAAATATAAAGTGTAGCAGTGGTAGGGTGATCTCAGTTTTCTATGGTGGCACGGACTTCCCCTTGCTATTCTGACATTTTCCCTCTTTGTATTTGGACATAAGCCGGAATTCGGACATCTCGTAAAATCGGACATTTCGAAAGTGAGCATCCCCCAATTAGTCCGAGATAACGAGGGTTTACTGTACCGTAGTACTATAATAGTTACGTGCTATTCAAAACACATGCGTACCGTTAAGAATTATTGTTAAATACATGAGTACCGTCAAAAATTAGTGGTAGGAATTTAAAATTACTGTGTGTATTATAGGGTAAGACGGGGTAATTTCGCAGAAAATCGCGTATTTTGACGAATAGAAACTGCCACAAATGGAATTTTTTAATTTTTTATCTATACATTCATACTTTTTGCTATAGCTGCCCAAAAAAAAAAAAAAAAATATACTGTTTTGGTCATGCCGATTTTTTGAAAAAAGTTACTCTCGCGGCGAAATTACCCCGCCCGGCGGGGTAATTTCGCCGCGACTTATTTTACGCATCATCTAGCTAGTAAACTAGATAACATTATATGATTAATGGCCAGACAAAACACTAGCGCACAGGTAAAAGCAATGAAAACATTCACAAACCCAAACCGACACTAAACATGCCAATAGAAAAATGTCGCACGCACACACACACACAACTGAACAGGGCGGGCAGAGATGCAGGTGTGTCACACGTGTAGGCCTAGGCGCCACTGTGTCTAGTGCGGGTGTGGAGTTGTGGACATGTAGTGCGGGTGTGGACGTATTTATTAGGCCTACTGGTGTGGAAGAATTTAGTGCGGGTGTGGACGTGTCTCGTGTGGGTGCGGCGTGTAGGTTGCTAGTGCAAAGTACCAGGCAGCAGTTGACGGCTACTTTCAACACTCTGTCACACGCAAACATACAAACAAACAAACACACATACAAACCACCCCCCCCACACACCCGACCATACCGTCAGATGCCCCGCTAGCCCCGGCTCCAGGCCCTGCGAAACTGCAACAAAACCTAAGCCAAACTAGATCTACAACCTAAGCCAAACTAGCTATATAACCTAAGCCAAACTAGCTATACAACCTAAGACAAACTTGCTCCACAACCTAAACCAAAACTGCTCTACAGCCTAAGCCAAACTGCAGCCGAATCCATGCGATAGTTTCGGAGATATCGGCGTTTGAATGCAAATTATTAGCGCCGCGGCGAAATTACCCCGTCTAACCCTACAATTTTGACAGTACGGTACAGTATGTACAATTTGGTGCTGAAGTTGAGGACTCCCACATAACTGCTATAATGCAGTTGGTGATTAGCCTCTCCATTCCCAAAACCATCTTTGCACTATCCTTATGAAAGCTCTGGCTTTGTAAGCTACCGGTACCTTAGTATGAAATGCTGCTTCACCACAGCCACCTTTGGGTGACAGAGACTCATTCATATATGCATAGGCCTTTATCTAAGCCTTAAAAAATACCTTAATACAATGGTTTGAGTTTTTTTTTTTTTTTTTTCCTCTATATTCCAACTTACTTCCTCTCGGGCATAGGCTGAGAGCCTTAACATTCACCGCTTTTACAATGAAGAGTGAAGCCCGTGAGGTCTTGTTCCAGTCTAGGGAGTGAGACATGTGAAACACGTAGAGTACAACGAGTACCTGCCATCTTGCCTTCACATGAGGCACGGTGCTCACTCATGGCCCGAAACGACCCCATCTCTGAAGCCACCTCATTCCCGTGCTTCACTGTCTCACCCCCTACACTCGGACTCTCACACTTACACACACACAACGCCACCTGTTGAGCAGATAACTCACCAGGCATTGCACCCCTATAGCATATTTTGTTACATTGTAATGTCTCAGACTGCCTTTCGGCAGTTGGACTGTAGTACAAAATGTTCCTGCTATAGCATTAGCCCAGCATGTCGTCACTGGCTGGAATTAGATAGAAGGGAATGGAAGATTTTAACATGCCTAGGCTATATGTGGACGATGCTGTCTGTTGACAGAAAATGTGGAAAACTTCAGAAAGTGGTCACTGTGTGAAAGGAGAAAGTTGAAGGTCAATGTACAGTAAGGTAATTGTTGATGAAAGAAGAATGCTTGAAACTATAGACTTTAAGAAGAAATTTAGTGGAAAAAGCACTTGATATAAATTGTAAAACTGAGAAATATGTAATTGAAAGAAGTATGTGGGAGCTGTACTTTTCGATTATCCATTTTCTTGCTTTAATTTATAGGTCATGATTAAGTGTCAAGGTATTTATCTACAGGCTATTGTACTGTCCCTGTAAGGTATGATTGCTAATAGCCAATTATTTCTTGCAGAGAGCATGACAAGGTGACAACAAAATACCTGAAGTGCAGACAGGACTAGACACACAGGAAGAAGTCGCCCAATTATCACCTCAGAACACCCAACTATATTAACGTACTTCTGTCTATGTTCTCCATCTTTAGTTGATCAAGTGATTGTCATGGTTGCCAGGTTTTGATAGGAAATATTACAGTTTGAGCATTATTTGTTTTGCTTCACAACACTATATAATATGGTGTATGTACTGTACCATGATGTACTTTGTTCTTACAGCTTCAATTAAATAATAAAGGTAATTTTGTTATACTGTAATTTTATATACTTTCCTATTAGCAGTTAAGACTTAAGACCAATAATGTTTTAGATTCTTGTTAGATAGATTTTTAAATTACCAGTTTTAAACTATTTTCAGTTTGCCAACAGAAGGAAAAGTAGCCTATGTCTGATATGTATCATTTTCCATTTTATCTGGAGTCAAGAATCACTAACTTTGACAGGGTATGCAAAAGAGGAAATTAAAGGTCAATGTAAGGTAATGGTGTTTAAGAAAATAATGCTTGAAACCATAGACTTTAATTAAGGCAAATATAGAATCAAGAAAGAACGTAAGAAAAGTTGTAAAATAAAAATGAGATGAATGTTGGTATTGGAAGATTTTTTTATTTTTTTATTTTATTTTTTTCTATGTGATTGAGGGAGGCAAAAGGCATAACTGCCTATAGCGAGTGCCTCCCCCATAGTTGAAAGAGTGACGGCCAAAATCAAGGGACGTTCGAGCCAAAATGCCTGGACACACAGAGTTTGAAGCAATTTAAGTCATAGGAAGAGGGAAAGACTGATTCTGGGAGAGAGTTCCAGAGCTCAGCTGTTGAGTAGAAGAAAGTTTGAGAGTAACATTTCACTCTTGGGTTGGAGAGTTGCACAGAGTAGGGGTGGGATTGAGTTGCAAGACGGGTACCACGTGCCCTACGTAAAGGAGGTGGTATGCACTGGGATAGCTCTGAGGAACACTGATTATTATAGTAGCGATAGAATAGCGAGAGAGATGCAACATTGCGGCGGAGAGAGAGAGATTGCAGAGAGTTGGTGAGTGGACGGGAGTTAATGATACGAAAGGCCTTCCTTTCAACTTTGTCTAGGAGAGCAGTGTGAGAGGAACCTCCCCACACATGTGACTTGGTTGGAAGTTACAAGTATTTGGGAGTTGTACGGTACTGTGCAAATATAGTAAAATAGAGAATCAGATAAGAGAGAGAATAAACAAGGGAGAAATGTAATGGGAAAACTTGATAACATACATACATACAAGTTTAAAGACCATTTTGTCTACAGAGAATGTGGTTACAGTCTCCTGTCCTAAATGGCGGATTTCCAGGCGGCCCTGTGAAGGGCTGCCTCTTTTGTCAAGTTCTTTATTTTGAGATCGGACCGGAGTACCTCATCCCACATCATTCTAGGTCTACCCCTACGCGCAGCTCGCCTCCACGTTCACAGTCCGGCATTTTTTCACCCAGTTCTGATCATTCATTCTCTCCACGTGTCCAAACCATCCGAGTCGGCTCATGTGCATCACTTCACGGACACCTTTTTAATTCCTCGCTCGATACCCCGTCCCTGAGGTTGTATTCAGTTTGTATTCTGAAAGGAAGAATGGTTAATCAAGAAGTGAAAAAGTCACTGAGAAACAGTGTGATGCTCTTAACACTCTTGTATAGAAGTGAGACATGGACAGCAAGTGACGAGGCCTCTCCAAATTCTCCCTACCAACAATTCTCTTGAGACCTCTGGTGGACGCTTCTGAACTAGCGCCAGAGCTACGACTAGACATCACTATACCCAACACCTAGGATATGCATAGTTTATCTCAATTTTTGTGCGATTCTACACGTTCTTATTATATAGTATACGACTACACTTAGTGCTTATATAGTATAGTAATAAAGGGAAAGTCCGTATGTAGCTGATAATGACTACAAACATAATTATAAGCTGATTAATTATCATAACATTGGTACGAAAATACCTGCTGACTTTGTATTCAAATGTAAAACTTGCAAACAAAGTCAAACCAAAACTGGAACAAAGACAATATAAAGTCAAAACAACATATCAAAATCGCTATGTGGAAACAACACTTACTAAAATAAAATTTATGAAATGAAACTACGTAATCCACCACATTTTTTTTTTTTTTTTTTTCTATATTCCAACTTACTTCCTCTCGGGCATAGGCTGAGAGCCTTAACATTCACCGCTTTACAATGAACAGTGAAGCCCGTGAGGTCTTGTTCCAGTCTAGGGAGTGAGACATGTGAAGCACGTAGAGCACAACGAGCACCTGCCATCTTGCCTTCACATGAGGCACGGTGCTCACTCATGGCCCGAAACGACCCCATCCCTGAAGCCATCTCGTTCCCGTGCTTCACTGTCTCACCCACTACACTCGGACTCTCACACTTACACACACACAACGCCACCTGTTGAGCAGATAACTCACCAGGCATTGCACCCCTATAGCATATTTTGAATATGGGAATATTCATACAGTGCTATTTAATCAGGGAACAATGAGGGTATTTTATTGACGTTTCGGTGGGCTTTGTGGTAATGCACTGATACTAGGTACAGCACAAATTCCATCCCAATAATATCTTCCCATTGATACATCGGGATTTGAACCCGGGACCTTTGGATTACCAGGCCAGTGGCAAGACCACTAATAGGGTGTACATTACTACATGAGCAAGTTAATCTGGTTCCCAAGCAAACTAATTGCACACATAACAACGCACTATCGTCACGTTCAGGGAATTAGTCAATTTGGGAAGTCCGGGACGTTCTGGCAAATATTACTAAACTCTGCATGAATAAAAGAAACTACAATTACTGTTAAAATGTTCTATTAAAATCAAATTTGCAACTTGACAAGACATTAACAATAGTACAAAATAAAAATATTGATAAGATATAAATTATATAATATTACAAAAAAAAATATATAGCACTCACTAACGATAGTGCTATCGGGTAGGTACCTGTAAGCATAGCATGCCTCAAGTGACCCCTATCAATAACTACCCTACAAATAACCTTCTAAATATAAGTTATTTATGAATATGGGTGATTTTAAAATATATAAAACAACAGTATGCATAGACCAAAGTATGTGGCAGCTACAGAAATTTCGACTAACTGCATATATTATAGAATTGTTGAAGGAGAGGGAGGGTGGATAGCTCCGCGATGTCGCCCATTTCCCACAATGCACCGAGGTAAACCTTGCGTTCAGCGCCTCTATCGGCCACTGTAGGCATTTATTGGTAGGGAGAATTGAGAGCTGTGGAGATGAGCTTTTTCAGAATGGCAGCTGGTGTGAATAGGTTAGATGGGCCAAGTAATAGGGAAGTGTATGAGTCTTGGAATTGAAGAGCAAGTTTTGGGCATTAAATGTGGAGTGGTTGAGTGGATGAAGAGAAGTATTTCGAGGTGGTTCGGTCATGTTCAGAGAATGGATGAAGACGAGTTGCTAAATGTAAGGAATGAAGAGCCAGCAAACATAGTTGGATATGGTATGGGAGGGAGGAGGTGGGGATCAGGAGGTCAGAAGTGTGGGGAGCCATTAAAAGAGTGAAGTTGGGGAAAGCACCAGGGACAGATGGAGTGTGTGGGGAAATGTTGAAGTATGGTGGTGAGATAGTGATCGAATGGGTATAGAAAATGTGCAAACTAGCATGGGAGAAGGGGAGTGCACCCGATGACTGGAAGACTGGCATAATAGTCCCCCTATATAAGGGCAAAGGGGAAAGAGGAGTGTGTGGTAACCACCGAGGAATATGTCTTCTAAGCGTAGTAGGGAAGGTGTACAGTAGGTTAGTGATTGAGAAGAGTGAGAGTGAGAACGGAGAAATGGATAGGCGACGAGCAGGGAGGTTTTAGGAAGGGAAGAGGATGTGTAGATCAGATTTTTACCCTGAATTGTGTTGTGGAGAAATATCCGGAGAAGCAACAAAAGGTATATGTTGCCTTTATGGACTTGGAAAAGGCCTATGACAGAGTGGATAGAAAAGGTATGTGGAAAGTACTTAGAATATACGGAGTAGATGGCAAGTTGCTGAAAGCAGTGAAGAGCATGTATGAGGGTGCAAAGGCGGCAGTATGTGTGGAGAATGAGCAGAGCGAGTTCTTTGACCTGAATGTTGGGTTGAAACGGGTGTGTGATGTCCCCGTGGTTGTTAACTGTATTTATGGAAGGAATCATGAAATAAATACAGTACTTGGAAGAGCAATGGATATTGGTGTATCGCTGAAAAGCGAAGGAAATGAGTGGAAGCTGCCTATACTGCTGTTTGCGGATGATACAGTTCTGATGAGCGATAATGAATGGAAGTTGCAGGGTCTGGTAAATGAGTTTGGAACAGTGTGCGAAAAACGGAATTTGAAGGTAAATGCGGGGAAGAGCAAGGTTATGGTCTTCGAAAGGGGTGAAGTCTCAGAGTGTGAGGTGAAGTTGAACAGTCAGGCTATGGAGATCGTCAGCTCTTAAGTATCTGGGCAGTGTGTTGAGTAAAGATGGGACTATGGATGAAGAAGTGCGGGAGAGGGTGCAACAGGGGAAGAGGGTTGTAGGAATGTTGAAAGCAGTAACAAGAAATAGGGTCAGTATGGAAGTGAAGAAGTCCTTGCATGACAGTGTGGTAATCCCGACACTAACTTACGGAAGCGAATCATGGACGTTCGGGAAGAGACTCGGACCAAGAGTGAGAGCGGTGGAAATGAGTTACTTGAGAAGTGTGTGCGGAGTTACATGGAGGGATAGACAGACGAATGAGGAAGTAAGAAGGTGTGGTGTGGAGGTAGATGTGCTGGAAAGTGTGAAAAGGAACAACTTGAGATGGTTCGACCATATGGAACGTATGGAACGTGAGAGAATGACTAAGAAGGTGTACGAGGGCGAGGTGAAAGGACAGAGAGGGAGAGGTGCACCGAAGGAGAGGTGGAAGGATGGAGTGAGGAAGTATATGGATAAAGGCGGTGCTGGTTGGGAGGAGGGGCGTCGACTGACTGGGGACAGGTGCATGGGGGCGGTTCGTTCGTGGCCACCCCTTCGGGGATCACGGCGTCAGGCAGTAGATAGATAGATAGATGAAGACAGAATGCCAAGAATGATACATGGGAGAAAGGTGAGTGGAGCAGCTATAGTCTATTCGCTGTAAGTAGGCGAGAAATCATGATCTTTATCCTCTGTAACTCTAAAAGGGCTAGAGCAAATTGGCTGTAACTTTCCACATCTATTCCTTGACTGACTCTTCCCAAATGGTAGAAATATTAGCTCGGTTATTCTAGTTGTTTTTGAGCTACAGAGGATAGAGGTCATGATTTCTCGCCTACTTACACCGAATAGACTATAACTGCTCCACTCACCTGACTCCCATGTATCATTCTTGGCATTCTGTCTTCGTCTATCTATCTATCTCTGTCTTGTTGTCATTCAATTTGAGCTTCCTGCTAGTCATACAGATCTTCAAGTCTGACAAGAGTGATGAAAATGTATTCTTTACCTCATCGATATTATTAATTTCACTATACAACTGTGAATCATCTGCATAGAAATGATACTTAACACCATGTGCATCCAGTAGGGATGAAAGACTAGAGGCATAGATTGTTGATGTGTGGAGCTTGTGTGAACTCGTATATGGTGCCCCATGACGTCACTGTCATTTCGGACCGGGGATCGTCGGCGTACGGCAGTTGATTACAAGCACCTGGTGAGTGAACATTAACACTGGTAGCAGAGCGTAGTTCCTGCATTATGGCGTCGACCAAGTGGCCACTGAAGTTCGTTGATGAGTCGGAGTACGAAAAGTGGAGGAAAGACTGAGATATGGTGTGAACTAACTGATTTAAAGAAGGAGAAACAGGCGCTGGCCATTCATTTGTCTTTGGATGGACGGGCAAGACAAGTGTCATCTGAAATGACTGTGGTGGATCTGAAAAAGGATAATGGAGTGGATAAATTACTGGAGAAACTCGATGGCTTGTTTTTGGTGGACAAAGGCCGCCGACAATTTGTGAAATTCCAGGAGTTATATCATTTTCGGAGGAGTGATGATATGGAAATCAGGAAGTTTGTGTCAGTGTTTGAACACACATATTTTAAGTTCACCAAACAAGGTATGACTCCCAGATCCAGTTATGGCTTTCATGTTGCTTGCTTCTTGCCGATTGAGGGATAGTGAGCAACAATTAGTGATGTCTGCAATCACGAAGGTATCATATAGCAACATGATAGATGCATTGAACCGCATATTCGCTGGATAAATCAGTGCACAGATGGAATCTGTACCAGCCGGGCCTGTTTGTGGTGTGAAAAGTGAGCCAGTCTTTATGGGAGAAGAGATGAAGGGTCAGTGTGAGGGTGTGATGAAGGACGAAGAGGCATTATATGTCAGTGGTTTTCAGCGTGGAAGATCGGGGTTTCGAAGCGGTCGCAGGGGCAGACAGTCAGTCAGGGCAAGAGGATACCCCAGTTCATCCACAAGGAGGCAGAATCCACTAGGGCCGGATGGTAGGGTAACAAGGTGCATGATACGTGACTCACGATTCCATTGGGTCAGGAACTGTCCAGATGCTTATGAAAATAATGGAAGTCGTGGGGGTTCTGCAGCTGTAAGTGGCAGTCTTGAGGGAGATACTGAGACAGCATATTTATAATTATTTTTAGGTTATGCTGGAGACAGAGATACTGATGTTAAATTGAGTGGCCTTGTGAAAGAGGCCAAGGGCTGTGCAGTACTGGACTCGGGGTGTTCTACTACGGTGTGTGGGACTGGGTGGCTTCATGGTTTTCTGAGTAGCCTTAGTGATTATGAGCGGGATAAGATTGTGGAAGAGAAGTCAATCTCCACGTTTACCTTTGCTGATGGTGTCACTGTTCCTTCCATTAAACGTGTCACACTGCCTTGTTCTATTGGAAATATGAGTGCAAGAATTGTGACGGATGTGGTAGATTGTAATATTCCAATGCTGTTGAGCAGGCGTTCGATGAAAAAGGTAGAGATGTTAGTTAACTTTGCTACAGACCAGGTCAAGATTCGTGGAAGAGTAATTGATCTACAGACGTCAGCATCAGGTCATTATCTATTGCCGATATCAGCGTGACTAGGACGGAAGTTAGGGGGAATGATTTTGTTGGCTGCTGTGAAGGGGAGGGATGTGAAGAGGACAGCTTTGAAACTTCACAGGCAGTTTGGACACCCTACATCAGCAAAGCTTATCAAACTCATTAATAATGCTGAGATTGAGAATTCGGAACTGGAACGGGCTGTACAAAAGGTAACCGAGGAGTGTGAGGTCTGCTTTAAGTTTAGGAAGGCTAAACCACGTCCCATAGTTAGCATGCCTATGGCGTCTAAATTGAATGAGGTCATTGCTATGGACCTAAAGGCCTGGGGCAATAAATATTTTTTGGTTGTTGTTGATTTGGCAACTAGATACTGTACGGCAACAGTGATTGGAGATAAACGTGCGGCCACCATTATCAAGGCTGTGTTTCAGAGCTGGATAGAATAACAAATGTTGAGCTGAGGAGACGTTTAGGTATAAAGAGTATTAGCGAGGTGATGCGTACAAGTAGACTGGGATGGTATGGACATGTGGAGAGAATGGATGAACAAAATTGGGTGAAAAAATGCAGGTCTGTGATTGTGGAGGGAGCTGCACCAAGGGGTGGACCGAGGAAGACCTGGGATCGGACTATACGTGCCGATCTCAAATCCAAGAACTTGACAAGTGAAGCAGCCCTTAACAGGGTTGCCTGGAACGCCGCCATTAGGACAAGAGACTGAAACTGCACTTATGTGTGGAACACTCAGTCTTAAAATTTTATGTATGTATGTATGTACAGTATGTTACATTCGGCGCGCCTGGAAAGATCCTAACGGACAATGGCTGTGAGTTCAGCAATGAAGATATAAGGACACTTGGATAGGCATTCAACATTAACCCACTGAGCCCCAGCGACACAATGTTTGCGTCGGCAATGTATGTAACGCTAAACCCCAGCGACGCATACGTTGCGTCAGTGTTAATTACTCCAGTCCTATGGCTCCTAGAGGGCTCAGATTTGTATGGGAACTGTAAGTATCACACACAACCATGCCGATGGTTGAAAACTCAAAGTCCAACCGCGTCCGTGTGGGTGCGCAAAAACCTGTTTTGGGGTATTTTTGCCTTCAATTTTCCCCTCTTGTAAATCCGACTTTCGGGCAAACCGTAGGACACCTTAATGAACTAGGGGATCGTTTTTTTGTGGGTTTTCCTTCATTCCTAACCCATTCCTAGTGTTTTCTGGATTTTTTGTTTTCTTTCAAAACCTGCCGGTCCCTGGTGGTACTGTACATTTATTCTAAACTAGCTGGGGCTCAGTGGGTTAAGATTACCGCAGCGGAGAGTCCCTGGAGCAACGGTGTGTGCGAACGGTTAATGCAGTGATCAGTGACATCGTAAGGAAAATTATGGCAGACAGCAAGTGTGAATTGGGTGTGGCCTTGGCCTGGGCAGTGTCAGCGAGGAATGCCCTAACCAACTTTACGGGCTTTTCCCCTAGTCAGCTAGTTTTTGGTCACAACCCTGGATTGCCTAATGTGTTTACGAATGACCCTCCAGCTTTGGAATCTGCTTCGGCATCAGACATTGTGAGAAACAATTTAAATGCTCTTCATTTGGCAAGACAAGAGTTTGTTAAAATTGAATCAGGTGAACGAGTGGCGAGGGCTTTGCGACACAACATACGTTCAAGCGACCTTAATGATGTGCAGAATGGAGATGAGGTGTTCTACAAAAGAAACAACAGTAGGGAGTGGCACGGCCCTGGCATTGTAATTGGCAAGGATGGGAAGCAGATTTTGGTGAGACATGGAGGTGTCTATGTGAGAGTTCATGAGTGTCGGTTGGCGCGTGCTCCGGGTAGGAACTCGACAGCTGGAAGAGATATTGACACTATTCAGACTGTGCAGGAAGAGGACAAGGAAATAGGGCCATCATCAAAGGGGAGTATCCACCTGATGAGGGGTCGGAGAGTGGAGATGGACCGGGTGAGCCTGAGGTCGTTGATGATTCAAGTGAGTCGAATGAACCAGGGCTTGAGTCAGCTCCAAATCAGCCTACAAGACACCTCCGGTCAACGGATACAGGGTATACGAGCTGAGAGCGGTGAATTGGTGTCTAGGCGTGTGGTGGGTAGAGCTGGTAAGGCCACCGGACAATATAAGGACTATTATAATTTTAGGTGGGACTTGGATGGAAGCATTTCCTGGGCAGATCTGAAAAGGGACTTTAACACGTAGGAGGTGGTCGATGATACTGCAGAGATGATGGTTCTTTTCAACTCAGAGGAGGTGTGTGCCAAGGAGAAAGAGATTATAAACTGGCAGGAAAATGATGTATATGAGGAGGTGGAGGATGTTGGACAGGTGGCATTCTCGGTACAGTGGGTTGTGACGGAAAAAGTCAAAGGAGGGCAGACAGTGGTGAAGGCACGTTTGGTCGCGAGGGGATTCAAAGAGGACACAGGTGAAATTCGGAAAGATTCGCCTTCATGTTCTAAGGAAGCGGTACGTTTGGCACTAGCAATTGCTGCTTCCACCGGTTAGAACTGTCACTCCCTAGATGTGAAAGCTGCCTATTTGCAGGGTAACGAGATTGGAAGAGTTGTACATCTACGCCCTCCGCCGGAGTTTGCTGATGGACAACTATGGAAGCTGAAGAAGACTGTTTACGGTTTGTGTGATGCGGCTAGACATTGGTACCTGGGAGTGAAAAATCAGTTACTGGATCTCGGAGCTATGGTGTCTTCACTGGAATCGGCGTTGTTCTCCTGGAGATGTAACGGCAAGGTTGAAGGCGTGGTGTGTATTTACGTTGATGACTTTCTTTGGACTGGGACTCCTGATTTCAAGAAACAAATGATAGACCCGTTAAGTCAAGTTTTCCTCATCGATAGCACTGAGTCCAAGGCATTTAAGTATGTGGGTCTGAACATTGTCTCCTATAAGGATGGAAGTATAACATTGGACCAGATTCAGTATGCATCGACCTTGAGCCCAGTACCAGTCTGCAGACAACGGGCAACTGTAAAATCGGGCGAATTGTCGGAGTCAGAAAGGTCGGAGTATAGGGCTCTAGTGGGCCAGTTAAATTGGATAGCCACGCATACCCGGCCAGACATAGCCTTTGATGTGTGCGAGTTGAGTGTGGCATATTGTCGGGCGATCGTGGCTGATTTTCTGCGGCTTAACAAGGTGATAGCAAGAGTGAAGACAGATATTGTGAAGTTATATATGCCAAAGATGGAGGAACTGGGAGATTGCTACTTGGAGTGCTTTTCGGATGCCTCGTTTGCCAACTTAGCGGGCAATGGGTCACAAGGAGGTTTTGCTATATTCTTACGGGACGATGGTGGGAAGAGATGTCCCGTTTACTGGCAGTCAAGGAAGATCAAGAGAGTTGTTAAATCCACCCTGTCCACTGAGGCCCTGGCGCTGTTGGAGTTTGCTGAGACAGCAGTGTATCTGGCTAAGCATCTACATGAAATCTCCGACAGTGGGATTCTTAAGATAAGGTGTTTCACCAATAACAAGAGCCTGGTAGACGCTCTTCACTCGTGTATGAGTGTGGAAGATAGGAGACTGCGGATTGACATTGCTGTGTTATGTGATATGTTGGAGCGTGGAGAGGTTACCGAAGTGGCTTGGGTGGATAAGTCGGGACAACTAGCTGATTGCCTCACCAAGAAGGGGGCATCAACTGAGCGACTGAGCGCTGCAGTCGGCCGGAACTAGAATACCTGTCCAGGGGGATGAAGCTATGGCCCGCAGTACCAGATAATCGTGCGATCCCTTCGACGAAGGATTCGCACGTCGGATTCGCACGTGAAGGTGGTACCACCAGTTGCTTCCTTGTGAGAATCTCTCGTGCGATGCCGTCGGACGTATGGTTGGTAAGCCCGTCAAACTCGCCGCGGTGCATTTCTTATGGTTGGTATACCTGAGGAACGTTTTGTTTACAAATTACTGCCTCGGGCAGCCTCACGGGAGTACAGACGGAATCGAATCGTAATAAAGTGATGGTCCCTGGTGTATTATTTACCCAGTTTATTGCATTAATATTATTATTCTGTATTTAGGACATTCTCAATTGACGAAAATAAGGTAGCCTAGGCCTTAGTGATTCCCCAGAGGACCATTGAATTTCTCTAGCCTAATTTCCCTTCAACCACCAATCAATTTTTGAGTTTAGGAATAGCCATGGGGTTGTGGTATGGATTTTCGCTGAATAATTGGGTTGTGCTTGGCTCTCTGGAAAAGTGGCTTGGTTGTTGTTGTTGTTGTTGTTCCCTAAGCTGCCTGGCCGAACAGCCCCGAGTCCCTGAGAAAGGCCATGGCCACGATCGGGCTTTCCCACAGAGCTCTCATTGAGTGTAGATTGTGTTGTTGGCGTAAGTGGTTGTGTGAAATGCAGTCTTCTATGATGTGTTTAATGGTATGGGGTGCTGTGTTACATCCCGGGCAGGTGTCGACAACGGAGTCATCCAGTCTCTTCTGATAGCTCAGGAGAGCTGGATGGTGTCCGCATCTCAGCCTGGCCAGGTGGACTCTGTCCTCGCGAGGAAGGGAGGATTCGGAAGGATGGATTTCGGGAGGTCGTGCATGCAGCTGCGTGTTGTCTGTGAGTGAGTGGATGGATCGGTGAGAGATATGAGTATGGATGTGCTTCTGGAAGTTGGTTCGGGGTGGGCAGGGAGGGAGAGAGGACAATAATTGTGTGTGATACCGTGTGCTGGGTGTTGTTTTGATATTTCTTGGTGTCTGTGGGTGTGTTGCCATGTAGTTTAGTGGGTGGTCTTGGTTCGTGGAGGCTGCTGCCAGGAATTGAGTGCCTCTCATGTCCAGATGGTCTTTGACTTTGAGGATTTTGGTTTCTTGATGTAGGTGATCTGTGGGTGCAGTAGCTGTGCAGCCTGTAATGATCTTCAGGGCTTTGTTTTGAATAGTCTGTAAGGTCTTATGATGTGTTTCAGCTAGGTTAGAAGCCCAGGCTGGGCTTGCGTATTCCATCACTGATCTTATGTATTGTTTATATACTGTGGTGGTAGTTTCTTTGTTGTGTCCAAATTTTGTGTGAGCAAGTGACCTGAGGGCGTTAAGTCTGGGTGTCAGTTTCTTTTTAATGTTTGTGGTGTGCTGTTTGAATGTCATATGAGTATCATATGTTACTCCTAGGATTTTGGGTGTGTGTGTATGTGTTAGGGGTGTATGTTTATGGTGAGTTGAGGGATGTATTCGTGTTCTCCTGTCCAACTTGTGAGCAGGGTTGCGGTGGATTTGGCTGGGGCTAGATTAAGTCTGTTTGTAGTGCACCAGCCATGTAGTGTGTTGAGATAGGGTTGAAGGAGATCTGTTGCTCTTTTTGGGTCATGGTGTGTGCATGTGAGTGTTATGTCATCTGCATAGGAGGCTAAGTTTATTTGGGGCGTATTGGGTGTAGTTATATCGTGCATGTACAGATTGAAGAGTGCGGGCGATAGGACGGATCCTTGTGGGACTCCGTTTGGAAAGTTTCTGATTTTAGAGGACTGACCGGCAAAAGATACGTGTGCACATCTGCCTGCTAGGAAGTTGGCCAGCCACCGTTTTGTGTTGTTGTGCATGTTTGTGTTATAGATTTTGTTTGTTAGGTTGTGGCGGGGGATGGCATCGAAGGCTTTACTAATGTCGAGTGTGGCTAATAGTGATCTGTGTGGTGGTCTAGCTGAATTGATGCCGTCGAAAGCTCTTTGTGTAAGGTCTGTGAGAAGAGTGTTTGTGGAGTGCAGTGGCCTAAAGCCATGTTGTGTTGGAGCTAGGGGTAGGTCAGGTGTAATTAGTTGTAATACTAGGCGTTCCATGACTTTGGAGGGGGAGCAAAGGAGTGTGATGGGGCGGTGCGAGGAGGGTAGCGTGGGGTCTTTGTTGGGTTTGGGGAATGTGATGATGATACCATGCTTCCAAATGTCTGGTATTGTGTTGTGTGAATAGCTGTAGTTTGATATGTTAGTGAGTGCTTGTATGCCTTGTGGTCCCAGGTGTCTGAGGTGTATGTTGCTTATGTTGTCTAGGCCACAGGCGGGTGAGTGCTTGAGATTGTTGATGATATGCTTTGTCTGGTGATTGGTGAAGGGTGTATAGTCAGGGTCTGTGGGGAATTGTCTCTTACGTCGGATGACACGTCGGTCGTCTTTGTGAGGTTTTAGGTGGCTGACATGTGAGAAGTGATTGATGAGAGTGTTTGCTTGTTGTTTACATGAAGGAGTAGAGTCTGTTGTTGTGATTGCAGCATGTGATTGTGTTGTGTTGCTGTTGGAAAGTGTGATGCTGTTTAGTGTTTTGTATAGTTTTTTGGGGTTTGTTTTATGATCAAGTGTTTGTAGGAAGTTATTCCAATTTAGTTTTTGTTGTTCTTGTATTTTGTTGTTAGTTTGGGTGTTGAGTGCTTGAATTTGTTGTGTGATGTCTTGTGTGTGGGGTGCTGGGGAGTGTTTCAGTATGTCGCGTTGTCTGATGAGGTTTTGAATTTCTGGTGTGAAGTTGGGGTTGTGTCTTTTTCTGTTACCTCTTGGAATGTGTTTCTTGTCAGCGTTTTGGATAGTTTTATTGAGTATGTGTACAGCATTGTTGATGTTAGTGATGGGTGTACTGTTTAGAGTTGTGAAGTGTTGTTCTGTCTCATTTGTGAATGCTTCCCAGTTAGCTCTTTTATAATTGGTGTATGTGTGTTTGTGGCTAGCTGGGGTGAGTCTGGTTTTGGTGGTGATAATGATCGGGAGGTGGTCAGAGCCTAAGGTTCTGACCACTCTCCAGGATGTTGTGGGGGCGAGTTCTGGGGAGCAAAAGGTGATGTCTGGAGATGATGGGTTATAGAGGGCTTGGTGAGGAATATGGGTATGTTGATGGATGTCGTTAAGGATGATGAGGTTATCGGTTTGGTTTTGTAGTACCAGCCCTCTGTCTGTGTCGGGGTTGTCGACAAACCAGGCCGACGTCTTGGCGTTGAAGTCACCACCCAGGATGATGTGTGGGGTGTGTGGGGTGTTTGTGATGTGTTGTAAGTGTGGTCTGTATTCATTTGGTACTGTAGGGGATGTTTGGGGAGGGATGTATGTGTTTATGATGGTTATGTTGGAGTTGTTACCAGTGCGTATTTTAATTGACTGTATTTCTGTTGTGTTATCATTTGGGGGGAGGAGTGATTTGGTTTGTACATTGGTTACTATGTATGATATTTCTTTGTGTACCAGGGTGATGAGTCCACCGCCCCCGCCGACAGCCCGGTCTTGTCTGATGGTGGTGAAATTATGAAATGTGGCTTGGTTATAATATCAAGCAAGCTTTTCTGTTATAGGCCTATTCAAGCCTAGCCTGTTCACCTGTTCCAAGTAGATCTAGGCCTATGGCCATGAATCGTGAAATCTAACCTAGCCTATCTCTAACTCAAAAAGGGCCAGAGCTAGGATAGTGGGCTGTAAATTGCCATAGGCTATCTATCCCCTGGCTGACCCTTCCCAAATGGGAAAGGTAAAGCTTTGAGTCCTCCATTTCATAGTAAGAAATGCTTAAATTGGACATAGGCTATGAGCAATTTTGATGAGAATTTAGTCTAGGCCTATATTGTTAAGTAATTAGGCTATCTTGATATATTAAAACTACTGAAAACAGGGTAGGCCTAGCTTAACCTTAAGAGGTTACCAGGGTTGGATTTTGGACGATGGGTTAGGCATGAGAGGCTAGTGGATTATTTAGTTTATAATAACCATGGTAACCTAATAAAAATAATCTATTCTAGCTATCCAAGCGAGGTAACCTCCGACTCTCCGAGTTTTTCCAAAAATTTAGCAGGGAAAGTGTTTGGATCACACAATTGTTCTCATCGGCTTTAGACATCTAGGGATAGTCTCCTATCCTAGCCTAATTATAGAAAAAGATTTCATGGCTAAATAGTATTTTTTAATCTCCATGGGACTTGCATATTTAATCAACATGTAGCCTACTCTTTAAACAATGTAAAATTGTTGGCAAATTAATATAGCCAAGGTTAGGTTAGCTAATGGGGAAAGCAATTTCGGAGTTAACCTAACCTACAAATTTGGAATAGGCTATGATAGGTTTCTTGAAGTAGTGTGGCCTAACGATACTCCTTACTTTTGAGTATAGGACTATCCCGTAAATTTCAGAAGCCAGCCGAAGCAAATCGGCTTCTAAAAGTTGGGGGAAGGATGTACGGCAGTATTCAAACGTATCGCCTTCCTTGTTTACACTACTCGCACGCTCCTTTATATTTTGACTGCCGTGGGATACAATAATAGGTTGAAGGGGGGCTTTTCCCCCCTAAGCCACCCCATGAATTAATTGTCATCTTATATATTGCCAGCATGGGGTCTGTAAGGTTAGTTACCGTATATTAGGTAAGTTAGGCACAGTATAGTATTGTAGCAATCCGATTGTGGGATTGGGTTGAGTTAGTTTAGCTTTATGAGGCAGAGTTTCTCAACTGAATATTACTGAGATGCGGTCTCAGGATGATAAGACCGCATCTCTAGCTGCCACTAAAACCTGCAGCCAACCCTACTCCTGCCAGCCAGAGTCCAGGCGTGCCACCCCCAGAGCCACAAGGACATAACCACCACGCGCCAAACGCCCTTGATCCTCTCAAGCCGGGCGCCTTAAGTAGGGGCAAGAAGATTGCCTTATACTCACTCAGCCTGGACATCATTAACTAAGCTTGCCATTTGGTATTATTTAGTTCAGGGTAAGAACAGCCAGAGATAGCTGGTGTTCAACTTGTCAGTTGTGTGCTGTGATCGAAGATCTACCAGGTCGGGTTCCCCCCATCAGGAAGAGGACTAGCTTGGGCAACCCACTTTGGGCTCCCCCTTTCTGGCCTTCGATGCGGTGCACAAACCAAGTACCAAAGGATTCCTACCTTGTTTTGTTCAAGGGATTATGAGGATAGTGTAATAACTAGAGATCTACCAGATCGGGTTCCCCCCATCAGGAAGAGGACTAATTTTGGGCAACCCACTTTGGGCTTCCCTTTCTGGATTCTCTTTTTGCTACATGGTTCTGATAGTTCCACGAACTAGCAAGGAAGGAAGACACTTACCTTGACCCCCCTTAGACTACCTATAATGTCACTATCTAGACTGCTTGCCACTCTAGGTAGATCATTATGCTAGTCACCCTAACCCCCCAAACCTTGTAGCAGAACTCCAGCATATCCGTTGGGGATCACTGCACTGTGGGAGTGCAAGAGGAACCCGGTTGTCCCGTGGTAGGCGCCAAGGTCTAAGGAATCATCTTGTGACTCACCCTGGACCAGTAGCTGGAGTCATCACGCCCAGCCGCCCCCCCCCCTGGACCAACTTCCAGAGTCATCACGCCCAGCTGCCCTCCGGACTACTGGATCCTCCCTCGATCTATGGGCCCTCCTCTTCACTACAGCTCTCCTTTAAGTGCTTTTGTACCGTTTATGGGTATAGAGTTGACTCAGGGTTGTGGTAGAAGTTATCTTCAGGGGTTCTCATTAACATTACGTCTTTCGAGAGGTCTTTCTTCTCCCTACTTAAATTGACGTTAATTAGCCCACTTGCCGGGACCCATTATACATACCTATCAGGGGATCCTTATATATGCACCTTCCCGGGTTATTGGTCTCCCATAGCCCGACAGAGGGGGCGTGCTTATATAAGACCCATAGCATCAAACACAAACACATATTTACACGTAATCTAGTCCCTTTGTATAACTTCTAGCCTAATTCATTTAACATTCTGTCAGGTTCATAACTCGAATAGATTTCACTCTATCTCAGCTCCCGACGATTGTTGCCTCAGCCTTCAGCACCTTGCTAGTACACAATTAGAGTTAAGGATTAATCTTTGCCAGGTGAGATCTAGCACACCTATAGTATTAATATCATTTGTGAGCCTTTCCGAGCCCACTTCATTGTTGATGACCACTTGGCCATTATTGCTTTAGAGTCAGTTAACGTCACTATATGCCGGGGACATCATTGCATGATCCAGACGGCATTTGCCATTACTGCACTCTTGTCTTTTGTTGAGATCCTCTCTGAGATCTATTTGGGTAGGAGGTGTACCTCCACCATTTTGGATACCTTATAATTGTATCCTAGGAGTATTATTATTACCTTGAGTCTGGACCCATTGTCCAACTCCTATTGCTTACTTGATAACCTGAGTTTTGTATGTCTTAATTATTCTTATTGTTGTTGATGATCTCCAGGTTACAGGTATAAAATATATGTCTTGCTCCTCCATGAACCAGGTGTTAAACTGAATAAAACCCATGTTAACTTGTTACCTGTGTGCTTACTATCCTGCCGTGTTGTCTCTTTATTTAAAGTTTAAGGTATACCTATCCAGTTAGAGAGCTGCTCATTGTACAAAGAATATCTCGCGTTCCAATTTGGACCCGGCATAACACTGGTGGCAGCGGTGTCTCTTTCTCGAAGGTAGCCTTTCAGGTTTTTCCTGCTTTAAATATTTTGAGAGTATCACGACAGGGATAAGTAGTCAGGATGGCAGGGAAAGCACTGGATATTATTCCTTTCAAACCAGAGGAAACTGACATTGCCACCTATTTAGAGGTTGTCAAGCCAGTGCTTGACATCATATTTAAAGATGAAGTTGCCCCTAAAATACATTCTGTAGTCATGAAGCTAGGGCGGTCTATGGCCCTAGTTTCCAGTTATGTAAAAGAGAACCCCGGAATGACCTGGGAACAGTTTGAAACATACACTAAAACTGCCATTAACCCCGTCTTAGGTACTGTAATAGCCGACCAGCAATTTCACGCCATCACCTACGACGGGGACCTCGACGCCACCATCAGCAAGCTTACCAGGCTGGCTTCCACCGCATTCACAACGGCTACATCTGCAGAGAGGAAGGAGAACGTCCGCCGGACCCTGATGAGGATCCTTCCGCGTGCAGTCCGGGACCACTTTGCCATCACAGAACCGGCCGGATATGATACAGACCTCCCTATCATACGCCGTATTCTGGCCCTGCAAAAATCCCAGGAGCAAGGAAAGATCGCGGGTATCCAACGAGCTCCCACTAAGCCACAAGGACCTCATTCCGGACCAACCTACCACCCTAGCCGCAACCAGGACAAGCCGGAAGAATGGGCCAGAGTCAAGCCTGGAGACTGGAAGCCCTGCGGGTCCCAGTGCCCTATTAATGGGTTGAAGAGGTCTTTTGCCGAGTTGCTGGCCAAACGCTCGAGGGTTCCACTGTTCTGGGGACAGATTCCCTGGCTGAAGCCCTCCAGAAGAGTTGCCACCATCCTAGAAGACGGCACCGCAGGAGCTGAGGACTACGACGAGGTTGGTGACCCGGACGACCACAGTACAGTCGAGCCGGAAGTCATCAAACCGGGTTTTTAGACCGCCCCCGCCCACCAACTTGCAAACTGGCGGGGGCTCGAGATAGGGGCAGCTATGATATGATAAAGCCTCCCATTTACACCCACCTGACCATCCAGGGAGTCAACTCTCGACTCCTTGTCGACACCGGAGCTTCAAGATCCTGTATTTTTTCCTCTTACCACCAGAGACATCACAACACTTTTGGACCGATTCAACACTCGTCCACCACCCTCATTGATGCCAACGACAACCTTATTCCTAGTACTGGCATCACGGCCCCACTGTATGTGGCCACCCCTCAACCTAACCACGGCCATCACCACGCTTTCATGGTATTTCCCTCCCAAGAAACCACCTATGACGGATACCTGGGATTTGACCTTCTCACGGCCCTTCGCACTACTATCCAGTGTGTTGAAAGAAGATTGTTATTTTCCACCAAACCCCCAGGACTCACCACTCCGAAGATTGCCACACCGCTCCATGACCCTCCTCAAACCTTGAAAGCCATCCGTGTTGCATCGGCCATCACCATTCAACCCATCACCTTGCTGCCACATCATGAACATTGGGTACCCATCCATCCAGCCCTCAACGGAGAACTCATTCACACTCCCTCTCTTCAGAGCCCTTTTGACAGGGATTGTCTCACTGCTCCTGCCATTTTAAAACAAAATGCAGTAAGAATAGCCAACATCTCCGACCACCCTATCACCCTACCCAGGGGTCTCACCATCGGAGAACTAGAGACTTATGATGACCAGCCTTCAACCGACACCACCACCTCCATTCCTGCATCAACTCCATCACTCCCAGACGTTCCTACTCACCTCACCCCTCAACAAAAGGACGATCTGTGCCAGTTAATGGCCGAATACCAGGACATCTTTGCCACCAACTCCCAAGATGTAGGCCACACCCATTTCCTAGAACACCACATTCACACTGTTGGACCCCCAGTCAGACAGGCTATACGAAGAAAGAACCCCCTTCAGCGCCAAGAAGAACAGAAGCAAGTTGCAGAGATGTTAGAAGCTGGCATCGTCAACCCCTCAACTAGCCCTTGGTCCTCTCCAGTGGTACTGGTCAAGAAGAAGGATGGGTCATCTCGATTCTGCATCGACTACCGACAACTCAACGATGTCACCATCAAAGATGCGACCCCACTACCACGCATCGACGACTCCCTAGACTCCCTCTTAGGGGCCAGATGGTTCTCCACACTGGACCTGCAATCCGGATACTGGCAGGTCCCCGTCGCCCCCACCGACCAAGAAAACACAGCTTTCTCCACCAGCCAAGGGAAGCTTTACGAGTTCTCAGTGCTGCCATTCGGATTATGTAACGGTCCCGCCACCTTCTCCCGACTGATGGAATCCGTACTTCAGGGATTAACTTGGGAAACATGTCTGGCATACTTGGACGACATCATAGTATTTGGTCGTACCTGGGCAGAACACCTCCAATGCCTCAGCCAAGTTTTCCAGAGGATCCAACAAGCCGGATTAAAGCTGAAGCCTACTAAATGCACCATGGCTCGACATCAGGTCCAATTCTTAGGACATCTGGTGTCAGAAGAAGGACTTGCACCTGACCCCAAGAAACTCCAAGCCATCCAGGAGATCCAACCCCCGAAGTCAGTAAAAGGAGTAAGAGCTTTCCTAGGCCTTGCCTCCTACTATCGGAGGTTTGTGAAGAATTTCGCCACCATTGCCAGACCTCTACATGACTTAACTAGGAAGGAAGAACCTTTTGTGTGGACCCCCGACCGTCTCCAAGCCTTCACCTCCCTCAAGGATCTACTCGTGTCTTCCCCTGTCGTCTCTTTTCCGGACTACCAACTACCCTTTAGACTCTACACCGACGTGTCCCTTCTCGGCGTCGGTGCAGTCCTCTCCCAAAATCGAGAAGGACGAGAGCACATCATTGCTTGTGCCAGCCGGACCTTAACCCCAGCAGAAACCAACTACCCGGTAACTAAAAGAGAATGCTTAGGCATCGTTTGGGCCCTCCAACACTTCCGGGCCTACCTAGCTGGCGTCAAGATCACCATCATCACTGACCACCAAGCCTTACAATGGCTCAGGAAATCTGATTCTAAGAATGCCCTAACAGTCCGTTGGCGAGAATCACTTGAGGAGTTTGATTTTGAGATTTCCTACAGGCCGGGAAAACTCCATACCAATGCAGACGCCTTATCCCGGCTCCCACTGGCACCAGAACAACTCAACACCATCCAAGAACCTCGACCACCACCTACTACCACTCCCCCTCTCATCCAGGCCTACCTCCGGAACGACAAACCAACTTGGATCTCCACCCGACTTTTTGGCCTCTTACAAAGAAGGGGTGACGCCCTCTTTACCCCAGAAGGTCAGATCGTACTAGGGCCTGAGGATGCTGAACAAATGATGTCTTCTTTGCACACCAACAACGGGATCCATTTAGGCCAAAAGAAGTTGGTGAACACGTTCAAAAACATCTACTGGACTCCTCGCCCCTACACCACGGCCAAGAAAATCACTGAAGCTTGATACCGCTACATCATCACCTTCGTGGACACGTACTCAAAATACGTGATCGCCTGCCCTGCCAGAGAACACACTGCTATGGCCGTCACCGAGGCATTATTACAACATGTCTTTCCCTATTTTGGATTGCCACAGGCAATCCACTCCGACAATGCCCCTGAATTCACCGGGCAAATTTGGACGCAGATCTCCGAAATGTTTGGATTTCACATCAGCCACTCTTCACCCTACTGGCCAAAAGGAAACTCCATCTGCGAGCGATCTCATAGAACCATCGCCAATCAAATCCGGACACGCCTCCAACAGATGAACTCATCGGACTGGACCAGCCAAATTCGCATCATACAATGGGGAATAAACACCTGCCCCAGAGACAACGGGATCACCCCTCATGAGATGGTTTTTGGGAGCCCACCTCTCCTCATACCACTACGTCACCTAGCTGCCCCTACTGAGGCCTCACCAGGTCTAAATACCAACCTCGTCCACCTCAGGAACCGCCTACGTCAGCTCCAGTTTTCCCAAGATCTCCAGCCTGATGAAGCCCCCAAGAACAACCCTCACCAAGTAGGCGACCTAGTCATGGTTGCCATCTTACCTGTACCCTCCAAACTGAAGCCACGGTACAAGGGTCCATTTGAGGTCCTTAGGATCCCAAACTGTTTCCAGGTCATAATTAACTATCATGGGGAATCTCGCACTTATAGGAATAGGTTTGTCAGAAGGTTTCAACCTATTAATAAGAATATTACTGTTGTAGCTGAGCCTGATCAGGATGTTGACTGTACCCCTGTTTCAAATCTTCACCCTCAAACTTCCTGTCTTTCCGGACCTGTCCCTCTCAACCATGCTGTCCCTCTCCCTCCACCTCTTTCCACTCCCCCTCTCAATTCTCCTTTGCCTGCCCTTCACTCTCCTGTACTGCAACCTCCTGTCACCCTTCCCACTCGCCTCGACCAGTTCACCCCTTCTAACCTTCCTAAACATCGACCTCCTCCTGTTCTCTCTACTCAAACCCAAACTTCCCCCTCTTCTCTTTCACCTCCTGTCACCTTCACCCCTTCCCGCATTCCTAAGCCCAAATCTTCTCACATCTCCTCTCCTCTCGTTTCACCTCCGCAACCTCCTTCTCAACCATCACCTTTAATTAACCTTGCCACGTCTAGTCTTCCCCCCTCGCCACCACAACTCACCAACATACCCCCTACTTTGCCTATCACCCCCAGCTTCCGTCCTAAAAAACCCTCACCTACTCCTCCTTCTCCTCAATCTATTTCCCCTCCTTTTCAACTTCCCAGGCGAAAAACAATATCCAAATTTCGCTCAATGTCACCTCTAACTCCATCTCCCCCATTTCCCAGACTGCCTTCTCATACCCGCTGTGGAAGACCTGTGAAGCCACCCACCAGATGGGAACCAGCCCTGTCTCAGCCTAAAGCGAGAAAGGTTAAGGATCAAGCGTCTCCAAGCTCCTTCCCCCAACCTGGTACTTCGGCGTCCGCACAACCTCATGACCTGGGCCAAGCCAGGCTCTCTGTCATCACTCTCCAACCACCTCCAGCCACGACACCGCCCTCGCTGACGACCACCACCAAGATGCGGATTGACATGATAACCCTGGCGCGGAAGGACTCCACCAAAGTGATCAAGTCACCTCACCACCTCCTCGACCATTTGAGGTGCTATGACTCCTCTTCTCTCCTCACCCTCACCGGAGACAAGATGGCCACCCCTAACAACCAGGGAGTCATTTATTACCACTTCCTCCAGCACCTGACCCCTGTCTACGAAGATAATACTTCAAGACATTACCATCTCCAGTCCCGGGGTCAGGACTTTTCTCTACCAGACGGTAGTGAGATGCGGTCTCAGGATGATAAGACCGCATCTCTAGCTGCCACTAAAACCTGCAGCCAACCCTACTCCTGCCAGCCAGAGTCCAGGCGTGCCACCCCCAGAGCCACAAGGACATAACCACCACGCGCCAAACGCCCTTGATCCTCTCAAGCCGGGCGCCTTAAGTAGGGGCAAGAAGATTGCCTTATACTCACCCAGCCTGGACATCATTAACTAAGCTTGCCATTTGGTATTATTTAGTTCAGGGTAAGAACAGCCAGAGATAGCTGGTGTTCAACTTGTCAGTTGTGTGCTGTGATCGAAGATCTACCAGGTCGGGTTCCCCCCATCAGGAAGAGGACTAGCTTGGGCAACCCACTTTGGGCTCCCCCTTTCTGGCCTTCGATGCGGTGCACAAACCAAGTACCAAAGGATTCCTACCTTGTTTTGTTCAAGGGATTATGAGGATAGTGTAATAACTAGAGATCTACCAGATCGGGTTCCCCCCATCAGGAAGAGGACTAATTTTGGGCAACCCACTTTGGGCTTCCCTTTCTGGATTCTCTTTTTGCTACATGGTTCTGATAGTTCCACGAACTAGCAAGGAAGGAAGACACTTACCTTGACCCCCCTTAGACTACCTATAATGTCACTATCTAGACTGCTTGCCACTCTAGGTAGATCATTATGCTAGTCACCCTAACCCCCCAAACCTTGTAGCAGAACTCCAGCATATCCGTTGGGGATCACTGCACTGTGGGAGTGCAAGAGGAACCCGGTTGTCCCGTGGTAGGCGCCAAGGTCTAAGGAATCATCTTGTGACTCACCCTGGACCAGTAGCTGGAGTCATCACGCCCAGCCGCCCCCCCCCTGGACCAACTTCCAGAGTCATCACGCCCAGCCGCCCTCCGGACTACTGGATCCTCCCTCGATCTATGGGCCCTCCTCTTCACTACAGCTCTCCTTTAAGTGCTTTTGTACCGTTTATGGGTATAGAGTTGACTCAGGGTTGTGGTAGAAGTTATCTTCAGGGGTTCTCATTAACATTACGTCTTGCGAGAGGTCTTTCTTCTCCCTACTTAAATTGACGTTAATTAGCCCACTTGCCGGGACCCATTATACATACCTGTCAGGGGATCCTTATATATGCACCTTCCCGGGTTATTGGTCTCCCATAGCCCGACAGAGGGGGCGTGCTTATATAAGACCCATAGCATCAAACACAAACACATATTTACACGTAATCTAGTCCCTTTGTATAACTTCTAGCCTAATTCATTTAACATTCTGTCAGGTTCATAACTCGAATAGATTTCACTCTATCTCAGCTCCCGACGATTGTTGCCTCAGCCTTCAGCACCTTGCTAGTACACAATTAGAGTTAAGGATTAATCTTTGCCAGGTGAGATCTAGCACACCTATAGTATTAACTCTCCCAGACATATATGACGCGATCGAGTCATATGGCAGAGTGAACCAAAAACTCATATGACGCGATCGCGTCATATGGACTTATTATATTGCTAGAAAATAAGTTTATGACGCAATTGAGCCGTTTTTTTGGCTGGTAAGTCCGATAAGTTAGATGTACATGTGGAAAAATCTAGCAACCCCCTAGCGTCCCTGTGAGGGCCCCGCGGTGGTAGAGAGAGTCAGTTTCTTCCCATCAGCCAGCCTAGTAGGTGGGTGTGTGCAGCCATTTAAACCAAGGGGCCTCCATTTTGCCCAGCCTGGCTGGTATTACCGCCCTAATATAACCCAAACGAAGTGCTATATCGTTGGGTTATCGATGGATTATTGTGTTATTCTTATTTAGGGTATAAAAACCATGTTAGTGAAGTGTTTTGCTAGTCTGGTGTACGTGACCAAGGTGGGCTCCACGAGGGTCCATGGTTTCGCTTGTTTGTGGATCACTTTCATACCATATTGAGTCAATTATATTGCTATTTATCACTTGAAGTAGTGTATTTTACTTGTATAAATGTTTATAGTGAAAACACTTTTATTACTGATCGAGCATTCTCTGGTGTAGGCTACGTGACCAAGGTGGTGGAGGGAGGGGCCATGCTTTTTGCCAAACGTTTTGCTTGTTTGTGGAACACTTTCATATAAATATCAGTCAATTATATTGCTATTTATCCGTTCAAGTAGTGTTTCTTACCTTGTATTAGTGTTTCTTAGTGAAAAAACTTTCATTACTGGTCGAGCATATGTCGCCATGCTCCCTCAGCCCTGTGCCTTTTTGCTCGATAATTTAGTGGTGGAAAGTGCTTGCATTTTTGCTCGATAATTTATTGGTGGAAAGTGCTTGGGAGGTAAGTTTTTTATGGGCAAAAGCACTCTACATATACGGCTTGGTGGCCACGAGGGAATCTCAGCAGTGTGAGTAAGTACAGTCAACATTTTTGGTGGTGGTGGTGGTGGTGGTGGTGGAGATGGTGGTGGTGGTGGTGGTGGTGGTGGTGGTGGAGATGGTGGTGGTGGTGGTGGTGGTGGTGATGATGGTGGTGGTGGTGATGGTCGGGGTGGTGGTGGTGGAGATGGTGGTGGTGGTGGTGGTGGTGGTGTTGGTGGAGATGGTGGTGGTGTTGACACCAATAGGGTAGGGTCCCTTTTCTGACCGTGGGCCAGGTCAGAAAATGAACCCAACCCAATTTGTGTCAACACCACCACCATCTCCACCAACACCACCACCATCTCCACCAACACCACCACCATCTCCACCACCACCACCACCATTTTATTATTTTTATTATTTTTGTGTTTAGGCCTATTTTATTATTTGTATTATTATTATTTATTATTATACCTGTTATTCCTGTGTATGGGATCACCCATAAAAAAGTATTTATATTTGTATTTCATTTATATTTTTGCTTTATTATATTATAATTTATTATTATTATTATTATTATTATTATTATTATTATTATTTATTATTTATTATTATTTATTATTATACCCAACATAAATGTCCCCCCACCACAAACTCTTATTATATATAATTATATATAAATATATTTATATTTATATATATATATGTTGGTAAAGCCAGGTAATAAATTTTCTTTAATACATACGAGGTTGAAAGAAATGGCAATTTCTGCGTTGGAAATTTTATTATTCAAAGTTTCCAGGTCTCTGATGAGTTTTCGCTGGGTGGCAGGAAGTAGATGAAGGAGATGAGCAAAATTCATGGTGGTACAGGGTTACATTAAAGTACATGATGATACAGGATATACGACGCGTTTCACTGGACAACCAGCATTATCAAGTAAGGAAGGAATGATATAAAAGGTAAACAGGAAGGGTATATATAGAGGGTGGAGGATCAGAGGAGGCGGAAAACAGGGGGCAAAAGTCTGCTATTGGTGGAAGGGAAAACTAGGAGAGAAAAAGGGGGTAACCGCTTCACGCATGCGCACTGGATGCGGGATGGTGGTCGATAGGTGGGGTCGAAGCTGATTGGCTGCGTGTCGAGGGGCGTGGCCTAAGTTGTGTGGCGCCTGCAGAAGACGAAGCTGAAGGAGGTAGCGCGGGGGGCTGCGTCAAGGGCACCGGGGGGCGAGGAGGGGTGTTAGGTCCTGTAGGGTAGTGCCTTTTGGCAGAAGGAAGGATCTGAAGGTCCAGAGTTTGGTTGTTGATGTTGGGATGTAAGGCTTGGATATATAAAGCTTCGAGTATAGGTAATCTCCTTGGGTCACTTTCTTTATCGAGTATGGTGGTGTGTTTCTCTAACTCGTTGCGTGTGAGGTGAGGGTGGTTAGGGGTGAGATAGTGGTCTTTGATGGCTCCAGCCTGAAGGTGAAGAGTTAACCGACGTGAAAGACGAGTCTGCGTCATACCAATATAGGAATGAGGTCCACAGTCCTCATAATTACAGGTATGTTGGTAAATGACGTGATCGTCGGTCATCGGGCTCTTTATCTTGGTGGAGGCTGGTTTGTTGCGGAGAACGAGGTTGGAGGTCTTGGGGGATTTGTAATAAATTATTAATTTGATTTTGTTTTCCGGGTTGGTTGGGTGGACATGCTTGGAGATTATTTCTTTTAAGACGGCCTCGTCATTTTTGTGTTCAGAGGACATGTAATTGCGGTAGAAGATCTTAATTTCATTGGGGGGGTCAATGTTGGGAGGGCTTTGGGTGTACCATTTTTCAAGATGGTGGTTGATGGTGCTGGAGATGTCGGAGTTGGAGTATCCGTTATTTACTAAAACTTGGGATAGTCTTTCTAGTTCCTGGTGGGTGTCGGCCCAGGTAGAGCAGTGCGTGAGGGCTCTCCTAACATAGGCGGAGATGGAGGATAGAAGATAACGGCGGGGGCATTCACTATCACCGTTGAGGCATTGTCCTGTGTTAGTTGGTTTTAATGTAGACGGTGGTTTTGAACCCATGGTTGTTCAGAGCTACGAGGATGTCGAGGAAGGGGAGTTGTCCATTGTTAGATTTTTCAAAGGTGAAGTTTAAGTCCGGAGGAGGTCATGAAGCGACGCTGGAGTTCCTGTAGTTCGTGGAGGTCCTTGATTTGCACGAAGATGTCATCCACGTATCTACAGTAGACGGCGGGTCGTTGGGCAGCCAGGAGCTCTTCCTCGATGGTACCCATGAAAAAGTTCGCAAAAAGAACTCCTAGGGGGCTGCCCATCGCCACACCGTCTATCTGCTTGTACATGTTTGCCCCGGGGGCAAAGGAAGGGGGCCTCCTTGGTACATAGCTCCAGTAGTGTTTTCAGGGCCTTCTCCGGGATGTCCAGTGTAGGAGTATCAGGGCAATGATAAATTCGACGTAGAATCATGTCAATGGTCCTATCCACTGGCACGTTGGTGAACAGGCTTTCTACGTCGAGAGAGGCGATTGTGTGGTTGTTGTTACGGGGGCGTCTCGTAAAATTTCCAAGAAATCGTGGGCTGAGTTAAGGTTGAATTGGCTGGGCACGTAGGGGGTGAGGAGGTTGTTCAGGGCCTTGGCGATCTGGTAGGTGGCAGTGGGGATCTGGGAGATGATGGGGCGGAGGGGGTTCCCAGGTTTGTGTGTTTTGATGGTTCCGTACGCATAACCATCAAAACGGAACCATCAAAACACACAAACCTGGGAACCCCCTCCGCCCCATCATCTCCCAGATCCCGAGGAAGAGCTCCTGGCTGCCCAACGACCCGCCGTCTACTGTAGATACGTGGATGACATCTTCGTGCAAATCAAGGACCTCCACGAACTACAGGAACTCCAGCGTCGCTTCATGACCTCCTCCGGACTTAACTTCACCTTTGAAAAATCTAACAATGGACAACTCCCCTTCCTCGACATCCTCGTAGCTCTGAACGACCATGGGTTCAAAACCACCGTCTACATTAAACCAACTAACACAGGACAATGCCTCAACGGTGATAGTGAATGCCCCCGCCGTTATCTTCTATCCTCCATCTCCGCCTATGTTAGAGAGCCCTCACGCACTGCTCTACCTGGGCCGACACCCACCAGGAACTAGAAAGACTATCCCAAGTTTTAGTAAATAACGGATACTCCAACTCCGACATCTCCAGCACCATCAACCACCATCTTGAAAAATGGTACACCCAAAGCCCTCCCAACATTCACCCCCCAAATGAAATTAAGATCTTCTACCGCAATTACATGTCCTCTGAACACAAAAATGACGAGGCCGTCTTAAAAGAAATAATCTCCAAGCATGTCCACCCAACCAACCCGGAAAACAAAATCAAATTAATAATTTATTACAAATCCCCCAAGACCTCCAACCTCGTTCTCCGCAACAAACCAGCCTCCACCAAGATAAAGAGCCCGATGACCGACGATCACGTCATTTACCAACATACCTGTAATTATGAGGACTGTGGACCTCATTCCTATATTGGTATGACGCAGACTCGTCTTTCACGTCGGTTAACTCTTCACCTTCAGGCTGGAGCCATCAAAGACCACTATCTCACCCCTAACCACCCTCACCTCACACGCAACGAGTTAGAGAAACACACCACCATACTCGATAAAGAAAGTGACCCAAGGATTACCTATACTCGAAGCTTTATATCCAAGCCTTACATCCCAACATCAACAACCAAACTCTGGACCTTCAGATCCTTCCTTCTGCCAAAGGCACTACCCTACAGGACCTAACACCCCTCCTCGCCCCCGGTGCCCTTGACGCAGCCCCCCGCGCTACCTCCTTCAGCTTCGTCTTCTGCAGGCGCCACACAACTTAGGCCACGCCCCTCGACACGCAGCCAATCACCTTCGACCCCACCTATCCTCCACCTTCCCGCATCCACTTCCCTTGCCTGAAGCGGTTACCCCCTTTTCCTCCTAGTTTTTCCCTTCCACCAATAGCAGACTTTTGCCCCCTGTTTTCCGCCTCCTCTGATCCACCTCCCACTATATAATACCCTTCCTGTTTACCTTTTATATCATTCCTTCCTTACTTGATAATGCTGGTTGTCCAGTGAAACGCGTCGTATATCCTGTATCATCATGTACTTTAATGTAACCCTGTACCACCATGAATTTTTGCTCATCTCCTTCATCTACTTCCTGCCACCCAGCGAAAACTCATCAGAGACCTGGAAACTTTGAATAATAAAATTTCCAACGCAGAAATTGCCATTTCTTTCAACCTCGTATGTATTAAAGAAAATATATATATATATATATATATAATTTATATATAATTTATAGATATAATATATATAATCTATAATCTATATATATAATATAATTCGTGTTTATGTATTTATCTATGTTATGCCCCCTCCCCCTCCCTCCCCCCCCATTATACTCCATCCCCCTCCCCCCCTCCCCCCTCACCTCCCCCCCTCCCCTCCCTCCCCCTCCCCCTCCTCCCCCCCATTATACTCCCTCCCCTCCCCCCCTCCCCTCCCCCCCTCCCTCCCCTCCCCTTCCCCCTCCCCATATATATATATATATATATATATTTTTTTTTTGTTTTTATTTTTTTTTTGGGTGGGGGAGGGTTATTTTTATTTTAATTTTTTTTTTCTAATAGTAGATTGATATAATATATATATATATATATATATATATATATATATATATATATAATATAATTCGTGTTTATGTATTTATCTATGTTATGCCCCCTCCCCTCCATTATACTACCTCCCTCCCCCCCCCCCCTCCCTCCCCCTCCCCTTCCTCCTTATACCTCCCTCCCCCCTCCCCTCCCCCCCCCTCCCACCATATATATATATATATATAATTTTTTTTTTTATTTTTTTTTTTTTTGGGTGGGGGAGGGTTATTTTTTATTTTTATTTTATTTTTCTAATTGTAGATTGATATAATATATATATATATATATATATATATATATATATATATATATATATATAATATAATTCGTGCTTATGTATTTATCTATGTTATGCCCCCCCCCCCCCCCCCCTCCCCCCCATCCCCCTCCGCCTCCCCCCATATATATATATATATATATATATAATTTTTTTTTTTTTTTGGGGGTTGGGGAGGGTTATTTTTTATTTTTATTTTATTTTTCTAATTGTAGATTGATATAAATATATATATATATATATATATATATATATATATATATATATATATATATATATATATATATATATATATATATATATATACATATATAATATAATTCGTGTTTATGTATTTATCTATGTTATGCCCCCTCCCCCCCATTATACTCCCTCCCCTCCCCTCCCCTCCCTCCCCCTCCCCCTTCTCCCCCCCCATTATACCTCCCTCCCCCCTCCCCTCCCCCCCTCCCCCCATATATATAGATATATATATATATAATATATATATATATATATTTTTTTTTTATTTATTTTTTTGGGGTGGGTAGGGTTATTTTTTTATTTTTATTTTATTTTTCTAATTGTAGATTGATATAATATAATTTGTGTTTATGTATTTATCTATGTTATGCCCTCTCTCACCCTCCCTCCCCCCCCCCCCCATTATACCCCCCTCCCTCCCCCATTATACTCCCTCCCCCCTCCCCTCCCCCCTCCCCCTCCCCATATATATATATATATATATATATATATATATATATATATATATATATATATATATATATATATATATAATTTGTTTTTTTTTGGGGGGTGGGGAGGGTTAATTTTTATTTGTATTTTATTTTATTTTTCTAATCGTAGATTGATATAATATATATATCTATATATATATATATATATATAATATATATAATTCGTATTTATGTATTTATCTAAGTTATGCCCCTCCCTCCCCCATTATACACCCTCACCCTCTTTCCCCATTATTCCCCCCTCCCCCCATATAAATTCATTCATTCATTCAATCATCACTTCCGAGGTTCGGGGCCCACCTTCATTCACCCATCATCATCACCATCATCATCATCATCATCATCATAAAAATAAAAACAAAATAAAAAAATCAATTTCTACTACATTTTGCACTACAGTGGATATAGGCCTCCTGGGAAACCACTCTAAAAAATAACGAGTCCAGTGCAGTACCTCTTTGGGTGGCTTGGAAATTTGCACATATTTCTCTGGTTTTCCCATATATATATATATATATATATATATATATATATATATATATATATATATATATATATATATATGCTATATATAATATATATAAATATATCCACACACATACATTACCATCACCATTTACCATTCTTTATATTTTGTTTGACACCTTGTATATTTATAATTTAATATATATATATATATATATATATATATATATATATATATATATATATATATATACTGTCTATATATATATTAATATATACTGTATATATATATATATATATATACATTACTTTATTTTTTACGTGTACAATAGAATTATTTCTGAATTTATTACCTGAAGATTACCTGGCTTTCTTATTTTGTTTTTTCAGTGTCAACCCAGGAGCCATTTCCCTTCTCGTTGGAAAGGGTGTATATTGTGGCAACGATATACAACTGTATAAACATTCTCATATATTTTCATAACAATAACAATGCATGGAAACAATTGCGCATAGCTCACGAACCAATTACTCTATATTATTTTTGTTTTCACCATTGGAAAGAGCACAATTTTCCGATTCCGGTGATATATACAGTTATATACGTATCCGACCAAATAACGCAACCACGAGGTGGGGAACAGCTCGGAACCCGGCTAGCATCGCCGGAACAGAGACGGGTGAAGCGTAAATATTCGCATTTTGGCTCTTCATTTCAAATATTCATAGCGCAAAAAGTATTTGTCCTAGGAACTTCTAGTTTATTTTATACTCATTAGCATTATTTGCCGTATTCATTCAGCCTAAATTTAAAACCATACACTTCGTAGCAACGAAATAAATCGAAAATGTTATAAACCATATCAATCAAAATCAGATTTTTTTTTTTTTTCGGTCACTGCATGGAAACAATTGTGCATAGCTCGCGATCCAATTATGCTATATTATTTTTGTTTTCACCATTGGAAAGAGCACAATTTTCCGATTCCGGTGATATATACAGTTATTTACGTATCCGAGCAAATAACGCAACCACGAGGTGGGGAACAGCTCGGAACCCGGCTAGCATCGCCGGAACAGAGATGGGTGAAGCGTAAATATTCGCATTTTGGCTCTTCATTTCAAATATTCATAGCGCAAAAAGTATTTGTCCTAGGAACTTCTAGTTTGTTTTATACTCATCAGCATTATTTGCCGTATTCATACAGCCTAAATTAAAACCATACACTTCGTAGCAACGAAATAAATTGAAAATTTTATAAACCATATAAATCAAAATCATATATATTTTTTTTTCGGTCACTGCTTGAGAACTATTGAAGATAAACAATTTATGTTTTCAGATTTGGAAAGAGGAGAAAAAATACTATTATTTGAGCAAAAAAAAAAATATGGTCATCACTCACAATTTAGAGCTAGGACGGTGTAAAGACAATTGCATGGGAAATAATTGTATTCCGGACTCATTTACACTTTCATATTTCGATTTATTTACATTTTTTTTTATTTTATCATGTACTATAAATATTCCTCTTTCCATTGATATATGATACATCACAATAAACAGCATTCTGGTGGATGGAAATCGCGAAAAATGTAAGGCTTCGACAACACTCATGAGCCAAATTCAAGACCCAAAATACTTGTCAAGCGCCTCCTTGGACTTATTGGAACATAATATGTCGGAGGGAGTTAATATCATTTGTGAGCCTTTCCGAGCCCACTTCATTGTTGATGACCACTTGGCCATTATTGCTTTAGAGTCAGTTAACGTCACTATATGCCGGGGACATCATTGCATGATCCAGACGGCATTTGCCATTACTGCACTCTTGTCTTTTGTTGAGATCCTCTCTGAGATCTATTTGGGTAGGAGGTGTACCTCCACCATTTTGGATACCTTATAATTGTATCCTAGGAGTATTATTATTACCTTGAGTCTGGACCCATTGTCCAACTCCTATTGCTTACTTGATAACCTGAGTATTGTATGTCTTAATTATTCTTATTGTTGTTGATGATCTCCAGGTTACAGGTATAAAATATATGTCTTGCTCCTCCATGAACCAGGTGTTAAACTGGATAAAACCCATGTTAACTTGTTACCTGTGTGCTTACTATCCTGCCGTGTTGTCTCTTTATTTAAAGTTTAAGGTATACCTATCCAGTTAGAGAGCTGCTCATTGTACAAAGAATATCTCGCGTTCCAATTTGCACCATGCATAACAATTACCATAGCCTAATACTCACAGATGTTTTTTCTGGAAGAGGCCTAGGCCTGTGGCTCCAGTTCAGTAGCCTGGGTAAGATTAGGAGTAGTGGGCGTACCACTACCAACATACTGTACAGCATAACTCCTCTATAAAGCATTAACCTAACCAAACAACCTAACCTAGTATTCATGTAGTACTAGGTTAGGTTAGGTTAATGTTTTATAGATGATTTATGCTGTATGTCGGTTGTGGTACGCCCACTACTCCTAATCTTACTGTAGCCTGGTCACCAATTTTACCCTGGCTTCCCCTGTCTCAACTCTTATGTATTCCCTCAAAAACAAATACCTGTATGTATAAGTTCAGAATAGTGAATCCTATACAGATCACTTAGTAGGTACCGAGTACTGTATACTTTATGGGGTTATTTACCACAGCTGCACCAATTTGCCCAAGTTTTATACTGTACAGTTGTGCTACATAAAAAGTGCCAGGTTTTAATCCAGTACCATTCAGTGGCAGTGCAGCAATATCATAAAGTTTCGGGTTTCAAGTTAATAGTAATGTGATCACCCCCTTTGACTAGGCTAATATAAAAAAACATTTATTTTCAATACTTATTCTGCATCAAATTGACACCTGCCCTGTCTACAGTACTATACGGTACCAAAAACAGAAAGTCTAGTAGGCAGGTTTACTTATATAAATGACTAAATATAATTATGATGTTTGGACAATTATAGGTACCGCATAGAGAATGAACAATATATTTCACATAATTTATTGCAATTCTTACATACATAGGTACCCGTTATATAATATTGTATCATCTAATCACAACTCCTGTTGTATGCTTCCATATGGATAGGTCCTTAACCCGGCAAGCGCGATAGGCCTCACGGAAGGCTTCCTATAGGGAACGCGATAGGCCTCACGGAAGCAGGACCATAAAAAAAGCCTTCCATAAAAAAAAAGGGCCTATCAAAACAAAGGAATTTGTCTCTAGGTGAGATAATTCCCCTCCAGTACTCATCCATGTAAATCTCACCCACCCCCCTCCCCTCCTTCCCCACCTTATTCCCCCCTCCCTCCCCTCCTCAATTATCACCTATTTTTCCTCTTATTATCATCATTTATCGGTTATTTTTCTCTCCCGCGATAATGTAGCACAAGTGGGTTGCATAAAAGATCGTTATGCAACACCCAGACACCGGCACACACCGCCCCGCTCTCCTCAGTTGACTCCCAGACAGCGAGAGGGGAAGGCTGCCTGTCTCTCTCTCTCGCCTGAGATTATGACCGGGTGGCCAATATCTTCGTTTTTCACCACCCAAATGCTTTTCCCACTTATTTTAGCACTCTTGAAGGTTCATATATACATCATATATGTAAAATAAAAGCATACCGAAAACAAATAATGGTTTATATTGTAAATATAACGAATTCTGTCAGAATCCAGGGCTAGAAATGCACAAATAACTACCCTAGCACCTACTGTCATATCGCGCTTGTCAGGTTAAGACCGCTTCATCAGATTTTATTCGCCCAATTAGCCTACTACCCAGGTAAGAAAATTCACGACATTACATTATACTTGCTTGTATTTTTGGCTTGGAATCCTCATTTGGTGACCATTATTATCTATCTATTTGAGGCATAGGCCTATTTCCTGAAATAAGTCTTGCAATTGACGAGGATGGGTGTGAATGGGATATGCCGTGTGTGGGCCAGTCAGCTCTGCAGACTCGTTATCTTATGTTCATTTATGGAAGTATTTCAAGTAGGCCTAGGCCTAGCCCAATCAGGGAGAACATGTTAGTCCCTATTTATAGCCTACTTTAGTAGGGTAGGCTGGTTAGGCCTATAATTTTTTTAATCCAATAGGTCTAGCCTATGTTAAAATAGCCAACAATAGGGTACCTAGGTTAACAAGTCCCAGATATTGAAAGAAAAAGTGGTAAAAATTGAAGAGACCTCAGACAGCCTTTTAACTAGGCCTAGGCTAGGCCTATAATTATGTTTTGTTAGGTTAGGTAAAAAGGCTGTCCAAGGTCTTCAATTTTTACCACTTTTTCTTTCAATATCTGGGACTTGTTAACCTAGGTACCCTATTGTTGGCTATTTTCACATAGGCTAGGCCTATTGGATTAAAAAATATGGTTTAATTCTAGTTTCGCTTTCACAGCATACTCATAAATTTGTATGGCTACTTTAGAGTTGTCATATACCATACTTAATTCCTATATACAGTAAACCCTCGCCATCTCGGACCTCTAGAAGTCGGAAACCCGTACTAGTCGGACTGGCTACGGCCTCTCGGACATGCACTTTGGTATTTCGGACATTTCCGTCATCGTTCCGACAGTCTCTGACGTTGTCTGACTTTATATAAGTATTCGGAAAATGTCCGATATTATATTTTTCAATTCCATTGCATTAGAAATGATTCAAAGATTACAAGAAGTCCAAATAAGACATAGTTATGTTAATGTATAAGGGAGTTACATAGATGCATTAGAGAGATAGATAGATAGAAAGAGAGAGTTACAGAGGGGGAGTGAGCGATAAACAGGAACTATTATGAGACGGACTTAATTGGTTCTGAAAAGACAAAGGAGACTTTTATATTGACTCTTTTTCATGTTATTATTTGTGTGCTAGAAGGATTATATTGTTTTCAATTCCATTGCATTAGAAATGATTCAAAGATTACAAAAAGTCCAAATAAGACATAGTTATGTTAATGTATAAGGGAGTTACGTAGATGCATTAGAGAGATAGATAGATAGAAAGAGAGTTACAGAGGGGGAGTGAGCGATAAACACGAACTATTATGAGATGGACTTAATTGGTTCTGAAAAGACAAAGGAGACTTTTATATTGACTTTTTCATGTTATTATTTGTGTGCTAGAAGGATAATATTGTTTTCAATTCCATTGCATTAGAAATGATTCAAAGATTACAAAAGTCCAAATAAGACATAGTTATGTTAATGTATAAGGGAGTTACGTAGATGCATTAGAGAGATAGATAGATAGAAAGAGAGTTACAGAGGGGGAGTGAGCGATAAACACGAACTATTATGAGACGGACTTAATTGGTTCTGAAAAGACAAGATAGATAGAAAGAGTTGCAGAAGGGGAAGTGAGCGATAAACACAACTATTATGAGACGGACTTAATTGGTTCTGAAAAGACAAAGGAGACATTTTTATTGACTCTTTTTCATGTTATTATTTGTGTGCTAGAAGGATAATATTGTTTTCAATTCCATCGCATTAGAAATTATTTATAGATTACAAAAAGTCCAAATAAGACATAGTTATGTTAATGTATAAGGGAGTTAGTTAGATGCATTAGAGAGATAAATAGATAGAGAGAGAGTGGCTAGGGGCGAGCGATAAAATACTAACATATACGAGACGGACTTATGTTTCTGAAAGACAAAGGAGGACATTTTTATTTACTCTCTTTTTCATCTTATTATTTATGTGTTAGAAGGGTAATATTGTTTTCAATTCCATCATATTAGAATTGATTCATAGATTAAAAAAATACCAAAATAAGACATAGTTATATATATGTATAAGGGAGATAGATGCATTAAATAGATATATAAAAAAAAAAAAAAAATCTCTGGTGACGCGGACTTTCCTCTTCTAATTCGGAATTTTCCCTCTCTTAAGTCGGACCTAAGTCGGACTTCGGACATCTCGGATTTTCGGTCATCTCGGACTGGGTCTCCCCCCAATTAGTCCGAGATAGCGAGGGTTTACTGTATGTCCAAAGCGGCGGAAATGCATTATAAGGAATTATACCTACTGTAAAAAAAAAAAAAAAAATCTCCCCATATGCGGCACCATAGCTATTACATAATACTAGGTTAGGTTAGGTAAGGTTGTTAGGTTAGGCTAATGTCGTTAATGTAGTTTATTATCATTATATTACGTCTTTTACCCAGCAATTTCCCTGATCTTCATAGTTGGTCGGGAAGCTATGCCTTTACAACGGCGCCTCCCTTTTGTCGCTGTGTACGTGAAACTAGAATTTTACCAAAAATATAGGCCTAGCCTACCCTACTAAAGTAGGCTATAAATAGGGACTAACATGTTCTCCCTGATTGGGCTAGGCCTAGGCCTACTTTAAATACTTCCATAAATGAACTATTTTGCAGAATCTCTCAGTAGATAAGGCTCCTGGTCCAGATGAAATTCCTCCAATAGTACTTAAGAATTGCTCCTTGGTGCTCGCTCCTGTATTGGCAAAATGTTTCCGTCTGTGTACTCATACCTCATGCTTCCCAGTACCCTGGAAAGAAGCAAACATCCATCCAGTTCCTAAAAAAGGTGCCTCGTCAGATCCATCAAACTACAGACCAATAGCTATAACTTCCACTCTTGGCAAAGTTTTTGAAATTATATTAAATAATCACATAATTAAGCATCTGGAGAATAATAAATTAATCAGTGATAGGCAATATGGTTTTAGACGATGTCGATCAACTGCAGACATTCTTTGCCTTCTTACGCATCAAATCAACCAAGCTACAGACCAACATGGTGAAACACATACAATAGCACTGGATATATCAAAGGCATTTGATAGAGTCTGGCATCAATCCTTATTTGTCGAAGATGTCACACTACGGCCTTGCATCATTAGTTCCACTAATTTCTTCTTATCTTCATAACAGAAAAATACGTGTAATGGTAGATGGCCTTTATTCTCAATTTCACTCAATAAATGCTGGTGTTCCCCAGGGATCAGTTTTGGCCCCAACTCTGTTCCTCATTCATATCAATGATCTCATATCTACCACTCATAATCCAATACATTCCTACGCAGATGACTCAACACTCCACAGTTCCTTTCACATTTACCAATTCTTTCACCCAACCCGATCTTATAAATTCAAAAATGAACACTGCAATTTCTCTGAACCAGGACCTTTCTAGAATTAATGAATGGGGACAAGAGAATCTAGTTTCCTTTAATGCACAGAAAAACCAAGTACATTCAATTTTCTAACCGACAGAATCTCACTGACTCCCATATATTTTTTAATGATGTAAATATTCCCACTTCCCCTAGTATTGACATTCTCGGTGTAACATTAACTACTAACTTGAGCTGGACACATTATGTTAGAAGCATTGCTAAGAATGCCTCTAAAAAACTGGGACTCCTGTACAGAGTTCGAGAATTCTTCACTGACGAGCAGTTGGCCGTAATATATAAAAGTCATGTGCGCTCTCAGATGGATTACTGTTCACCTCTGTGGGGTGGAAGTGGAGTGGTTGCATTGAGGCAGTTGGACAAAATTCAAAATAAAGCTATTAGATTAATCAATAACCCTGCAATCACACAGACCTTCCTACATTAGCCATACGAAGAAACGTTGCATCCCTTGCATTATTCTACAGATATTTTCACAGCAATTGTTCCGAGGAACTTGCTTCAATTGTGCCGCCTCTCCACATCTTTCCCCGTAGAACTAGGGCAGCTGAGAGCGCCCATGAATTTACACTTTCTCCTCCACAATGCAGAACTTCTGCTTATCAGAATTCATTTATCCCCAGAGCTACTACTCTTTGGAATTCACTTCCCTCGAATTGCTTTCCACAAACTTACAATCAACAAATGTTTTAATCCAGTTGTTACAAACATTTTATGAATGGAGGATGCCTTTAGGCACATGGACCTTTTTGTTTTATCTGTGTTTTTCCTTCCTCCGTTCATTGTCTCATAAAAAAAAAAAAAAAAAAAAAAAAATATATATATAACTAGGCTAGTCTGCAGAGCTGACAGGCCCACACACGGCAGATCCCATTCACACCCATCCTCGTCAATTGCAAGACTTATTTCAGGAAATATGCCGGTAAAATTCTAGTTTCACGTACACAGCGACAAAAGGGAGGCGCCGTTGTAAAGGCATAGCTTCCCGACCAACTATGAAGATCAAGGAAATTGCTGGGTAAAAGACGTAATATAATGATAATAAACTACATTAACGACATTAGCCTAACCTAACAACCTTACCTAACCTAACCTAGTATTATGTAATAGCTATGGTGCCGCATATGGGGAGATTTTTTTTTTTTTTTTTTTACAGTAGGTATAATTCCTTTCTGAGAATGGCTACGTGGAATGTTAGTGGCATAAATGATGGCACAAAAGAGAGAGAGGTTCTGGAAGTGTTAGTGAATGCCAGGCTGGATGTATGTGGAATGACAGAGACCAAATGGAAAGGTTCAGATGTGAGAGAATGGGAATGTGGAATGGGTGTGTGTGCTGGAGTGAGTGAAGGAACAGCGAGAGAAGGTGCATGTTTGTTTGTAAGTAGCAAATGGAAGGAATGTGTAAGAGAGTATGGGTTCAAGGATTGTGTGGGTGAGAATGAAAGTAGGAATACAAACGTGGGTGATTGTATGCGTGTATGCCCCGACAGAGGATATACTTGAAAGAAAGAAAGAGGAGTTCTGGATGAATGTGGAGGCGTGCCCGGAGAAGTTTGACAAGAACGAAAGAATATTTCTGATTGGGGATATGAATGGTAAGGTGGGTGATAGGAAAGTTGAGGGAGTGGTGGGAGGGTGGGGGGTACCATCAGAGGTGAATGGGAATGGTAGTGCACTTGTGGACGTATGTGTGGGAAGGAGGCTGTGGATAGCCAACACCTTCTTCCGACACAGAATGATCCACAGGTACACGTGGAAACGGATGTTGACGATGAAAGATAAGACAGTGGTGGAACGAAAGTCATTGATTGATTATGTATGTGTGGATGAACGAATGAAGAAATCTGTGAAATCTAGGGTGTATAGGGGTATTGGAGGGGGTCTGTCTGATCATTATGTAGTGGTAGCTAAGGTTAGGATACAAAAGAAGTGGGTGAGGAGAGCGGGAGGGAGGCGAGAGGAGGGTGGAATGGTGAGGAGGGTGGAGAGGTTGCAGGAGGAGGAAGTCAGGGAGGAGTACAGGAGAGCAGTGGAAAGACGACTAGGTGGGTTCGACCTGGAAGTTATGGAGGAAGTGGAGGAGATGAGCAAGGTGTTTAAGGATGAGATCTGTGCAGCATGTGAGGAGGTGTGTGGAGTGAGGAGAAGAGGGAGGGGAGTGAAAGGTACAGCATGGTGGACAGAAGAGGTAAGAATAGCTGTGGAAGAAAAGAAGAAAGCATATAGAGAGTGGTTGGGTAGTAGAGGGAATGAAGATTCCGAGAGACAGAAACGAGCGAGGTACGTGGAGAGTAAGAGGGTGGTGAAGAGAGTAGTGAAGGAAAGTAAGAGAAGAGTAGATGAGGAATTTGGAAGGAATCTGAGTGTAAAATGGAGGGAGAGTAAGAAACTGTTCTGGAAAGAAGTCAAGAAAGTTAGGGAAGGTAGCAAGGGAAACAGTAAGGGTGTGAAAGATAAGAATGGGAGAATGCTAGCCGAGAAGCAAGAGAGAGTCGAAAGATGGAGGGAGTACTTCAGTGAGTTGCTAAATGAAAGGAATGAAGAGCCAGCAAACATAGCTGGATATGGTATGGGAGGGAGAAGAAGAGAAGTAGTGGAGGAGGAGGTGGGGATCAGGAGGTCAGAAGTGTGGGAAGCCATGAAAAGAGTGAAGTTGGGGAAAGCACCAGGAACAGAGGGAGTGTGTGGGGAAATGTTGAGGTATGGTGGTGAGATAGTGATAGAATGGGTATGGAAAATGTGCAAACTAGCATGGGAGAAGGGGAGTGCACCCGATGACTGGAAGACTGGCATAATAGTCCCCCTATATAAGGGCAAAGGGGAAAGAGGAGTGTGTGGTAACCACCGAGGAATATGTCTTCTAAGCGTAGTAGGGAAGGTATACAGTAGGGTAGTGATTGAGAGAGTGAGAGTGAGAACGGAGAAATGGATAGGCGACGAGCAGGGAGGTTTTAGGAAGGGAAGAGGATGTGTAGATCAGATTTTTACCCCGAATTGTGTTGTGGAGAAGTATCTGGAGAAGAAACAAAAGGTGTATGTTGCCTTTATGGACTTGGAGAAGGCCTATGACAGAGTGGATAGAGAAGGTTTGTGGAAAGTACTTAGAATATACGGAGTAGAGGGCATGTTGCTGAAAGCAGTGAAGAGCATGTATGAGGGTGCAAAGGCGGCAGTACGTGTGGAGAGTGAGCAGAGCGAGTTCTTTGACCTGAATGTTGGTTTGAAACAGGGGTGTGTGATGTCCCCGTGGTTGTTTACTGTATATATGGATGGAGTCATGAAAGAAATACTATCAAGAGCAGTGGATGTTGGTGTATCGCTGAAAAGGGAGGGAATTGAGTGGAAGCTACCTATACTGCTGTTTGCGGATGATACAGTTCTGATGACTGATAATGAATGGGAGTTGCAGGGTCTGGTAAATGAGTTTGGAACAGTGTGCGAAAAACGGAATTTGAAGGTAAATACGGGGAAGAGCAAGGTTATGGTCTTCGAAAGGGGTGAAGTCACAGAGTGTGAGGTGAAGCTGAACGGTCAGGCTATGGAGATCGTCAACTCTTTTAAGTATCTGGGCAGTGTGTTGAGTAAAGATGGGACTATGGATGAAGAGGTGCGGGAGAGGGTACAACAGGGGAAGAGGGTTGTAGGAACGCTAAAAGCAGTAACAAGAAATAGGGTGGTCAGTATGGAAGTGAAGAAGTCCTTGCATGACAGTGTGGTAATCCCGACACTGACTTACGGAAGCGAAGCATGGACGTTGGTTGAGAGACTCAGACCAAGAGTGAGAGCAGTGGAAATGAAATTACTTAAGGAGTGCGTGCGGAGTTACATGGAGGGATAGACAGACTAATGAGGAAGTAAGAAGGAGGTGTGGTGTGGAGGTAGATGTGCTGGAAAGTGTGAAAAGGAACAACTTGAGATGGTTCGGCCATATGGAACGTATGGAAAGCGAGAGAATGACTAAGAGGGTGTACGAGAGCGAGGTGGAGGGACAGAGGGGGAGAGGTAGACCGAATATGAGGTGGAAGGATGGAGTGAGGAACTACATGAACGAAGGCGGTGCTGGTTGGGGGGAGGGGCATCGACTGACTGGGGACAGAGGTGCATGGGGGCGGTTCGTTCGTGGCCACCCCTTCGGGGATCACGGCGTCAGGCAATAGATAGATAGATAGATAATTCCTTATAATGCATTTCCGCCGCTTTGGACATATATAGAAATTAAGTATGGTATATGACAACTCTAAAGTAGCCATAGAAATTTATGAGTATGCTGTGAAAGCGAAACTAGAATTAAACCAATATGCCTCAAATAGATAGATAATAATAGTCACCAAATGAGGATTCCAAGCCAAAAATACAAGCAAGTATAATGGAATGTCGTGAATTTCCTTACCTGGGTAGTAATTGGGCGAATAAAATCTGATGAAGCGATCTACAAGTTATCAAGGCTGGCCGACATAGGCCTCAGGTGAAGGTGCCTGTACAACGGCTCCTGTCAAGTTCAACATCGTCATTGAAGATATATCGAAAGTCTTTGGAAATGTGCTAATTGTAACCCATATTAATATATATTAATAGTTTCGTACATTATGCAATTGATTTGCATTAAAGAATATCTTCTGTAACCTTTAATTTACGAATTGAAACAATAATACAAATAATAAAATTCAATTAGCAAACGAAGGGATCCGACCACCATCGAAGAGGAGGGTCGAAGGTCCTCTTCAGATTCCAATAATATTGGACGTAAACGGTCGCGGCGACCGTTTACGAAAGCATTCGCTCAGCCAAACAAATTCCAAAGAATGTTTCTATACTACGAATTTTGAAAGGAAGGATACCTTCGAGGGAAGGGAACGTTTGGTACTGCGGGCCTATGTATTTGGATACATATTCGAGGTCCTTCACAAGAACTGGGAAGAAGAAGCTATGTATTTTGGATACATATTTGAGGTCCTTCACAAGAAGAGCTTCATTTAAGACCCTATACCCATTAATCCAATTGTAACTCACCCAGCTGATCCACACGTTGGGCGGCCCAACGGAAACGCAGAAGACCCCAAGCTGCTCCCTCAACTCACCACTATTCCAGCTCCAAGTGTTAGCTTAGGAGTAGGGTAAGGTGGGGGTATAACGAACATGGGGGTGTAACAAACAGCGTTATAATTTCAGTCCTATCAATATTAAAATAGTTTCCCCAACACCTCAAAAGAAGAAAATGGGTAGCTTGAGGATGGCGGCAAAGCATTGTTTAGATTGCGACGGACGGAGTTATCAGGTCAGTTTTTCTATTTTTTCGGTGATCGATGTTATATTTCGCGTTTCTAATATAGTGCTTCTTGACTGTGAAAACGTGCTGATTCTAGTGGTGTGATGCTTAATAGTGAAATGTACTTGGCTGCAATGATATCTGGTGAGAAAGGCTTCCATTCAGGCATTTCCTTCAGCATCATGCATGTGTAAACATTTATGCCACGACGGGGGTATACCGACCGGGTGTGTACCGAACTGTTCGGTACACCACCACATCTGTTTTAATATTTAATAATCAGATTTGCTTTCTAATTATTTATTTACTAATGGCAATCCCCATGATTTATTTGAACACTGTCCCAAAATATAATATAGCCTAGGCCTATGCCCCTTGGTGGAGTGTGGAGGGAGCTGCACCTTAGGTGTAGCCTAGGCCTAGACCTAGAAAGACGTGGGATCAGACTATAATTGTATGCTCTGATCTTGAACTAAAACAATTGACAAGTGAGGCAGCTCTAGACAGGGCTGCCTGGAACACTGTATGTATGTACGTATGTTATATCTATCCTACGATAATTAAACAAGGATTATATTGGCATTGCAGGATGCCTTCAAGCGGTCGAGGGAAAAAGCAGACGGGAAGACCTTTGTCCCACTTAAGGACAATGCGCACAAAGTTTTCACGGCCAAACAGGAGGAGTTACTGTCGACCTACGCCATCAAGATCGCCAAGATGTTTTATGGACTGCCCAGAAGCGAGTTCCGAAAGTTGGCATACAGATATGCAATTGCCTGCACATCACCCAGCATTCCAGTGGCGTGGGCGAGGGAGAAGGCAGCAACAATTGACTGGTATTATTCATATATGACACGGCATCCAGAACTTGCACTGAAGTCTCCTGAAGGTATGGCAATTGCTAGAGCGATCGCATTTAACCAGAACAGTTAATGCCTTCTTTAATGCATTCACAGAGGCAATGGAGAAGCATGAATTTACCCCAGATCGCATCTTCAACCTTGATGAAAGCAGTCTTTCTACAGTGATGAAACCCATTAAGGTTGTCTGTCAGAAGGGGCAGCCAGTGGCAGCACAGATATCCCATGAACGAGGTGCCACCATGACCTTTGTTGGGGTGATAAATGCAGCAGGCCATTATATTCCACCTGTCTTCATCATACCCAGGAAGAGATGGACTGAAAGCTTCATGAGGGGGACAATTGATGGTTCCAAGGGTATTCTGCACCAAAACGCCTGGATGAATGGCGAGTGCTTCCTTCAGACCCTCCAGCATGTTCAGGTCATGACCTATTGCAGTGTGAACAATAAAATAATGTTACTTATGGACAATGCAGAGTGCCATATGAGCATACATGCCATAGAATTTGCCATAAACAATGGCATTGTGATTGTGACACTGCCTCCCCATACCACTGCTAAGCTACAGCCACTAGACGTTACTGTCTTTGGCCCATTCAAAACTCATCTACGTGCACTCATGTCCGACTTCTTCCTTATGCACCCACACACACATATAACCGAACACATGCTGCCTGAGTTTGCCTCAAATGCATGGATAAAGGCCTGCACTCCTTCTAATGTTCTCAGTGGCTTCAGGGTAACCGGTATCTGGCCTATCAATCGAAACATATTCTCTAAGGATGACTTCATAGCATCAGAAGTGACAGAAAGACCTGAACCAACCCAAGACGCACCTGATGAAACAGACGACGAGGCAGATGAAGAAGTGCAGTCGATAACTCCAAGCCTATCTGGTAATACCCCAACTGATGATGGTGGATTGGTAGTGACTTCTGTTCGTCCTGTAGCTGTGGTTACCCCTAGTTCTGATGGTCTCTCGCAAGAAACCCAAAGTGGATCGGCAGAACCGACTGCAGGCACGTCACAATCTGTCTCTTCAGAGGAAGCCGCTGCCACGCCTATTAGGCCTAATCCTGTTGCCTCTCTTCAGCCTAACTCCGAGACACCGAATCCAATGTTAAGCCCAAACTCTGCTACATCTGACAATATCAATACCCCCCCTACTCCAGAAACAGTTCGTCCGTTTCTTAAAGCTCCAGCTAGGCCACTTGGAAAAGGGAGGAAGAAAGTAAGAGCATGTATCCAAACAGAAAATGTAAAGGCTATATCCAATTTAAGAGACAAGGAGGAAAGGAAGAAACGTAAGTTACAAAAGGAACAGAAAAAGACGGGAACGAAGAAGGGTAAGAAGATATCCCGTGCCAAACAAGCTGAAACCCAAGACAGCTCGGAGGAGGAGGATCATGGAGAACTGCATCTGGACGATTCGTCAGAGTACTCAGATGAGGTACAAGATGAGGACTTTGAGATGCCAAGCCCATTCCAGGACAAGACCCCAGAGGCCAACGACTTAGTATTAGTTGAGCTGGAGTTAGAAGAAGGGAAGAATGTCGGATGTAAGGTGTTTTATGTTGGTAAGATCATAAGTTGTGACAGTATTGAGTATAATATTTCTTACTTGAGAATGTGCTCTAAAATTTGAAATAAAGATACCTTCTATTTTCCTGAAATAGAGGATGTAGCTAAAGTGAAGGGGGATAAAATAAAAGGGATCTTGGGGGAACTTGTTAGAGCCCAAACTAAGAGATTTGCTCGATCTATAAATTTCAAGTGCCCTCTAACTACCTTCAATATGCGGTAAGCAAAAAAATCACAAGGTAGCCAAATATCAGCCCTTCTGTGATGTCCTACGGTGTAAGTTTATAGGCTTTACTTTTGTAAGCATTTATAATTTATAATGACAAACTGTTTTTGTTTTACAGCAACAAAATGTTGGATTAAAATTAAGACATACGTAAGTGGTAAATATACCCATATTTGTAGGGCAGGAGGTTGTTGTTGTTGTTGTTGTTGTTCCCTAAGCTGCCTGGCCGAACAGCCCCGAGTCCCTGAGGAAGGCCATGGCCACGATCGGGCTTTCCCACAGAGCTCTCATTGAGTGTAGATTGTGTTGTTGGCGTAAGTGGTTGTGTGAAATGCAGTCTTCTATGATGTGTTTAATGGTATGGGGTGCTGTGTTACATTCCGGGCAGGAGTCGACAACGGAGTCATCCAGTCTCTTCTGATAGCTCAGGAGAGCTGGATGGTGTCCGCATCTCAGCCTGGCCAGGGGGACTCTGTCCTCGCGAGGAAGGGAGGATTCGGAAGGATGGATTTCGGGAGGTCGTGCATGCAGCTGCGTGTTGTCTGTGAGTGAGTGGATGGATCGGTGAGAGATATGAGTATGGATGTGCTTCTGGAAGTTGGTTCGGGGTGGGCAGGGAGGGAGAGAGGACAATAATTGTGTGTGATACCGTGTGCTGGGTGTTGTTTTGATATTTTTTGGTGTCTGTGGTGTGTTGCCATGTAGTTTAGTGGGTGGTCTTGGTTCGTGGAGGCTGCTGCCAAGAATTGAGTGCCTCTCATGTCCAGATGGTCTTTGACTTTGAGGATATTGGTTTCTTGATGTAGGTGATCTGTGGGTGAAGTAGCTGTGCAGCCTGTAATGATCTTCAGGGCTTTGTTTTGAATAGTCTGTAAAGTCTTATGATGTGTTTCAGCTAGGTTAGAAGCCCAGGCTGGGCTTGCGTATTCACTTGCGTATTGCGTAACCTGGGCAGGAGGTTAACCCCTCCAACCCGGAAGGGCTCTTGAACGCCCATAACAACCTCGGCCCGCGCAACCCGGAAGGGCTCTTGAACGCCCATTGCTTGTGTGAGTGCTTTCGAATGCCGCGCTTACATTTTCGGTATCGTGGGACGGTAGGTGGCGCCACCAGGCGTAAACTACGCCACAGCAACAGTATCTACCCCGACGCCATCATGGACAGTACGCCAAATAGTGATTCCGCTGTGTCCGATACCGTGCTTCCTACGACGCCCTTGCCAGTTCGTCGCGCCTTACCCCGACGCCATTGCCTAAATGTGTTATCTCCCGGAGGTATTGAGACGACATTGAGACTTTATGAGCGAGCTGATGCCAAGCATAATGTTGATGATGAAGTCAGTGACGACTCCAGTAATTATAAGTCGAGTGATTATGGCCATGAGAGTGACAAAGAAGAGCAATTCCTAGGATTTGCGAAAGAACATGACAGTGATGAGAGTGATGAAGGTGATGTACCAGTTGTTGAGGAAGCTGGTTTACCTAAAGACAGTGAACTTGAGAGAGTGAGTGAGTGGGAGAGTTCAAGGTCACTCACCAAATTTCGCATAAGTGACACGACGCCAAGCCCTTCCCCAGGTAAATCGCCTTTCAAGCTACATTTGTATAAGCAGAAAATACTTGAGAAGGCGGCCGCGGCAGCTAGGGAACAAGCAAAACTACTTGGTGAGGATGAGGCTGTGAGTGAGGGTCAGCGTGGTGACCCTTCTCGTCCGCCATTGTCTCCCTTATCTACCCACGCCACCCAAGATGACCCGGATGCCCCGCATTCTTCCCCACCACCCCCACCATTGCCAAGGGTTGAGGACCCCCCACTTTCGGCCTATTTGCCTCCTAGGTCCCCGACAGGAGACATACTGCTGTCGAAAAGGGGAAAGGTAGGAAATATACCAAAAAAATTAAGAAAAGTAAGAGAGTTTTGTTCGAGGCTCCCGCGACGTCCACCCCGGCCGGCCCCAGCCATACGTCCCCGCAACTTTCCCCACGGTCCTCCCCACCTCTCCCGCCTTCAACATGTCTTCCTGAAGAAGTCTTTGAGCTCGCATCACCAATACCTGGGCCTAGTGACAGTGAAACATTGCTTTCTGTCACTCGTCGCAGGCCATTGAGCCCAGGACCTCGGGGGGGACACAGCCTCACCTGCCACTCCTTCCCCACCTCGCCCACCCGCACGCCGCCCACGCATCACTGGTTCCCCGCCAGATTATGTGGGGGCCACTGATGATGAAGGGCACCTCTCTGAAGACTCTGGCCATGATTACATAGGTCCACCGTCAGGGCAAGATGACCACTCTGACGATGACTATATGGACATCGACGACCCTCGACCCATCCGCTTGGCCCGGCGTCGTGCTGCCCGTCGTGCTGCCCGCCTCCCTGGCCGCCGCCCTCGCCGCCCTAGGGCGCGCGCCTCCCGAGTTGGCCGTGGGCGTGCTGGGCCACCAGTTGCAGCTCCTCGTCAGCGTAGACAAGACCCAATTTATTAGTGGCCCCTCCATCATTGACGAACATGCCTATTACATAAGGCATCCTCTTCAAACACTAATCCGCCGTAGTTTGAATCTACCGCGCAGAGCATTTAAAAACTGAGGAGCCTTCATCATGAGCGCACGCGACCTCACTCATGGCTTCAGTCATTATGAATTGGGTTCTCACTACGAAAAAACTTCGTAAAAAATAAAAACAAAAGAAAATAAGAATAACTATCCAATAAGCTTTCCATCATATCGTGGATGTACTTGTGTGGATTTCTGACCAGACGCTGAATCAGGCGTCATTCCTCCTTCTTTGCTCTGCGCTCAGCCTGCCCGGACGTACCTTTCAGGCTCCGCTGGTTCCGCATTCGTTGCGTCCCTAGTGAGTTTTTTCTCATTTGTTTACTCTGGGATGTATCGAGTAAGGTTAGGATAGGCGTAGCAGGAGTGTCCTGGGCTGGTTGCCCGCAGTGCAGTGTATTTTGGGTCGTATGTATGGGGCATCTATTTCGGATGTACCCTCGTGGTCCTGTTGTGGACTCGTGAACTTTTCACAGTTGTGTTAGTTGGTGATGCAGGCGGCTTTCATTACGCGTTAATTATTGCTGCCTTTTATCCTTCTGATGAGGTAAGCTGTGTGTTTGCTGACGTTCCCAGCGTATTTTTCTTCACTTAGTGAAGTTTTTTCTGGGTCCGTGTCAGGCTTCCCGGGGTGGGAAGTTATCGCTTCGGTGGTGTGTTGGCGGTGGTTCCTGTTGTGATATTCCAGTGTGTGTTTATATTTCAACTATTTTCATGCCGTCTACCTAGGCCTAGCCAGCCGCTCGTAGCTTTGCCACATGTCTAGTGTTATTATTTATTTTTAAATATGCCCTACTGTGTCATGTGTATCCGGGTTTTAGTTGTGTATTGGCTAATTCCTCGGACTATATTTGTTTCCTGGTTTAGTTGTGTATTGGCTAATTCCACGGATTATGTTGTGACCTTGGTTAGTCGTGCGTGTCTCTCCTCGTGTCGTATTGTTCAGATGGTGTCTGTTCAGGGTGGGGTTTGCCTTCCGGCGGGTTTTTCTCGGTTTCACCATGAAAAATCCTGACCGATGAGCAGTGTTGGGCCACACGTGGTTTTTAACTCTGGCTGGTTCCCCGGCGTGGGGAGGTGTCTGTGGCTCTCCAGGACTGCGTCTCTGTGGGTGCCTGGTTTCAGGCCTCCTTTAAAATTCCCGGCGGGATGGCTGTACCCATCCTTACATATATTTAGATATATATAAAGAAACGACGTTCTTGAGAACACTCGTTTTTTATAGGTTTTTCTACCTGGTTTACGACAACCACATGGAAAACCTAGCTGTTGTTTAGGCGTTCCTCCCCGGCGATCTTTTAGAAAGAAGTGGGGTCAGGAATTGTGGGGTTAACTTTTAGACTTCTCACCCGGCGGGTGCACCTGAGCAGGGTGGGATAAAACGACTTAGGTCTCTTATAGTTAACCAATCCATTTGAGTGATACTCTGTGTATCGCTGCCTTTACTCTTACGGCAATTGAAGGATCAGTGAGGTTTAACCAAATCGATTCCCACACCCGGCGGGTGCCCCTAAGTGGAGGAACTAAGGAATTTATAAACAAATTCAATTTCGATTAACCTTAATTGGGTGATACTTTCAGTATCGCCGCCTTCTATTTTTACGACGATCGTTTGGGACAATTCGTTAAAAAATCAGATCTCGTATATTCCTGCCCTGGGCTATTCTACTAAAATATTTCAAGGGCCGGCGTCTTTATGAGGGGGGGCTTTGTTACAAAATTGAATCTTGAGACAGTCACCACCTCCTACAGACTATAAGTGCCATACTGGACCATTATATCAGAGGGTATTCTTCATGTTCTTTAGCTAAGAAGATTTGTTTAGCCTCTTTACACCCAGCCGCGTAGCGAGATGTGTTAGCTGTGTCTTTGCATCCCGTTACCCGGCGGGTTATTAACACTTGTATGCGAACACTTGGGTTAACCTTATGAGCATTAATTCCTGGAAATTTTTCTTTATTTTTCCAGAGCTGAGCTCCGGCGGACCAATACAGACCCGGCGGTAGTTTCCTCACACCAGTCTCTGTCATGGCTAATGTGGCCCCAGTTTTGCCCTGTGCATTACCCCTACTTGCGCGGGTATCCCAATTTTTGCGCATACCCTTTGCATAAGGTGTGTTAGATGTCTAGACCGTTCAAGGGGTCTCTGGGTTACACTTAATTGTTCATTTTGCTCCCAATTAGCCAATAAAGTCCTGTGTGACAATGACAAGACCGCGGCGGTAGCGTTGAGAGAGGTCAGACAACAAATGTCGGCCTATACTACCATTGTCGCACATAAGTCACTTCAATGTGACAACGTCCCACTTTGGGATAAGTTGCTGTCAGAGCACCCTCCCCCTAAACGTACCTCTAGAGTAACGGGTTTTAAGCCGACAGAGACTAGCCAGGGTTCTGTATCGTCTGTGGATACGTTTAAACGCCCGAGAGAGCCTACTCCCCCGGCAGCCACCTCCTCGTCGCAGGCGAGATCGAGGTCAAGGTCACCCCTCAGACAACGGTCTTCAAGTCGGGCCTCTTCCCCGGCTAGTAAGAAGTGTAAGACTGAAGCTTCCCCCAGTGGCCATGGTGGTGATTCTTCCAAACCTAGGTCTAGTTCGCGGTCACACCGTAGCCACAAATCCTCCAAAAAGGATTCCCATAAGAAGTCCTCTCGACATTCTACTAAGTCTAGTGCATCTCATCGTACCTCTACACCTGAAAATGTTTCTGTTACAGCCTCAGAGTATAGTGAAGCGCCTGTCCCTAAACAAGATTTACCTATTGATATTTTCAACCCTAGAAGCGGAAAGTTCAGGAAATTCAATAATTGACAATGTTTCAGACTCTCAAGAGAGCGTAGGCCAGAGCCTCGGTGTTTGGCGGTTTGCTCAGCCAGGGTCTGACCATCCACGTCCGACTCATACGAGTCACACAGTAGCCGATGTCCACAGGGACGCGGCGACCCCATCCTCTATCCCTGATTTATCTTGGAAACAAGGTGCCCCTGCCTCGGCGGGGTCTTCTCAGGAGGATCGGGAGGAACAAGATGAAGTGTCATTAATTTCAGATAGGGAGGGACAAGGGTCAGGCTCAGGCCTGGATGCCGCCCATGATAATACTGATTCACCTGAAAGTTCTGCATCTAACCAGTTTGTTACAGCACAAGAAATTGATGGGTTACTTACTCATGCTCTATCAAAATTCTTTAATCAACAACGAGAAAACCCCACAATGGACTTGGGGGCTCCCTTGACAAGTTCTGCGGTACGGCCTCTGATAACGTCAATCGATTTATCTAAGATTCCTAACCCTCCTACTCTGTCACCGGCAGGGAGCTCTAAGCCAGCTACGGCGGCATTCACTACGTCAAATGTCAGGGTCATTACGGATGTTAATCCACCCCCTCTAGACAAAGCGCCTCTTAGAAAGGTAGCTATGCCCCTGCTTTATGGGCCAGACGAGTCATGGGTCCCTTTGAACCCCTCTAAGCCAGAGCTTGCCCAGCCTACCTTGTCAGGGGAACTCCCGGTACCACGTGAGTGGTTTATCCAGGGAAATAAGTCTAAGAAATTAAGGGCATTGGATGCCTTGGGTAATGTTTGGGACGTAAATATCAAGGCTATACCTAGTTATTATCATCAGGATTATTTTGTTTATGCATCTAAGCCTGCTTTACCCCCTGCCTCAGCTTCAAAACTTTTTCAGACTGGTCTAAGCTGGATGGGTTTAATGATATTAAGGCTCTGTCGGCTCTTACTCCTGAACTAGATTTACAGACCGTCACAGACGAGACAGCTAATCCAGTGTTGAAGGTGGGACAGTTGGGACCAGGACCTTGGGTGGATTGGGAGGTAGAGGCTCAAAACTTTGCAACCACTTTCACTTCTAAATCTTCCCACCAGATCCCTCAGGATACACATTCATGGTTCTCCATGCCGGTAGGTTCTGCTGGCGGAGTTCCGTCAGCTTTATTTTCTTTTTTAGCTGCCCCTAAGATTAATCTTTGTGAACTAAAGGAACCATTCATTACCCCTACCCCTTCTCACCTAGACAGAGAATTTAGGCTAAGGGGAAAAGCTTTCCGCCTGTTTTCACAGTACATAGTTTCTCAACAGGTGGCTAAGTCTTTACTCAGGTCTACTCAGGCAATCGCAGACGCGGATGCTCGAAGATCAGTTGAGTTATCCCGGCGTCTGATTCTTCAGTCGTCGATTCAATCCTTAGGTGACATACGCACAGCCTTACTTGAGGCGGTGCGAGCACGACAGGATCTTAGGATGTCATTAGTTCGCAAGCTGCCTGATCGCATTGCTAACCAGGTGGTAATGTCCCCCAGTACTTACACCTTCTTTAATGTCCCCTGATGTATGGCGAACAGTGTTTAACATGGCACAGGCCGTGAAGCACAGTCCCGCACAGGCTAAGAAACCGCATTTAACTTCCCCAAACCTAAGCCTCCTACTAAAGCTCAGCCAGGGGGTTCTAAGCCGTTTCTTCCGCCTAAGTCCTCCCAATCCCCCCTGGGTCAGTTCAGGCATAGACAGAGAGGGTTTTCAGGACAGAGGGGACGCGGCCAGTATAAGCCGGGGCAGGGCCAGTCTTCGGCCCACACCAGCCAGCCGGCGAAGCGTCCAACACCACCAAACCCACCATCAAAAAACTAAAGTCTTTCTCACTCCCAGTGCCTATCTTAGAGCCGGAGGAACCGAGGGAAGTACAGCCGGCGAACCCTTGTCTGCTAACTGGGTCGTTCCGAACGTGTCACCAAGCATGGCCGTTAAAAAACCTGGGCACGGATGGTGGCACGCAAAGGCATCACTTGGCAGTGGCTCCGGCGACCTCGCTTACGTCAGCCGACAACGGCAAATTGTGTTTCATTAGAGGTGGAGTTGCTGGTCCAGGAGATGATTGCCAAGAATGTCATCATCCCGGTACCTCCAGATTACCCTGTATTCACGTCAAAACTGTTTTTGGTTCCCAAACGGGACAGTGTTCAGATGAGGCCGGTCGTAGACCTGTCGTATCTGAATCTTCACATTTACAACGAGTCTTTCAGAATGTTAACAGTTCATCAAATCAGGCTAACACTTCCGCCGGGTGGCTGGATGTGTTCCCTAGACCTGACAGACGCCTATTGGCACGTGTCGGTCAACAAAAGATTTCAAAGGTTTCTGGCCTTGAGGATCAGGCACCAAAATTTTGTTTTTCAGAGGATGCCGTTCGGTTTGAACCTAGCACCTCGATTATTCACGAAACTAGTCCGGCAAGCCCTGATGCCATTGTTAAAACAGGGAATCAGAGTGTTGTGGTATCTAGACGACTGGCTGGTGGTGGCAGAGACACAACAATTATGCATAAAACATGTCAATATCATTTTAAATCATGTCAAAACTCTAGGCTTCAAGGTAAATCTGGTAAAGTCAAACCTTGTTCCCTCAAGAGTAATTCAGTGGATAGGGCTGGTCTGGGACACCGCCGCTCTCACTCTGAGTCAGAGTGTGGACAATCGCAACAGGTTTCGCAGGAAACTGTTCAGGTTTCTTCACAGTCTGACTACGACACGAAGAGTCTGGGAGTCTCTGGTCGGCTCTCTCAACTGGATTCAGCTAACTGTCAAGTTGGGCCGGTTGAAAGTAAAACGATTAATATTGGAAGGCAACAAATATTTCCCACTCTTACCGGCGGGAAAATTATGGCCCATACCAAAATTAATCCACACCTTACTAGCGGTCTGGGCGAAGAGGGAAACATTGCACTCAATCATGTCATGGACCTCTCCTCCTCCAACGGTATGGGTAGACACGGATGCGTCAGGCACCATAGGGTGGGGATTTCAGTCAAATCAGGGGCACCAGGGTCAGGGACTTTGGTCCCACTTAGAAATCTCTCACATAAATGTCAAAGAGTTACTAGTCCCTTGTATTTCCTTCAGGCTCACGGCCCGGCGTTACGGGGCAAGTCAGTGGCCTTCAGAATGGACAATCTGAATGCAGTTCACTGTATTCAGAAACAAGGGTCAACGAGGTCAAGGAAGTTGCTACTCGTGTCGGAAGAGATTTTTGTTCTAGCCACCAGTCTAGATATTTATCTTCACGCATCTTATCTCCCAGGCGTAGCGAACGTCTGGGCAGACGCTCTGTCCCGGAGACAGAGCACGACAGTAGAATGGGAGCTCAAGCAACCCTTTTTCGACCTAATGATTGCGGAGCTCTCCCATCCACAAGTGGATCTTTTTGCGTCCGACGAGACTCACAAGCTCCCTCTATACCTCACCCGCCGGGCGATAACGCCGGCAGGGGGGCCAGACGCCCTAGTGACAGACTGGAACAGATGGAGCTCCATCTATCTGTTTCCGCCGCCAGATGCGTCACTAATGTGCCACGTAGTGAACAAACTACGAGTTTATCAAGGCTTAGTCTCGCTAATCGCGCCCCTGTGGCCGGCGCAGGTGTGGTACCAGCAGTTAATAATGTGGTGCCCGGACCCGGTATCGCTCCCGGTCGGGTACTTCCACTTAGGCACGATTGGCAACCTAGAGACCTCGCTGACTTTTGCATTATGGACATTCAGGAGGCCAAGTGGCTAGCACCATACGGTAGGGATGTGACCAATAAATTGCTCAATCAATATACTCAGTCTACTAAGCGACAATATCAATCTCATTGGAAAGCTTTTACTTCTTGGATTGTTAGAACGGAACAAACTGTACCCTCAGTGGCATTGGTTTTTAATTACTTGAACTATCTGTTTGAGCAGAAACGTTTATCTGTGGTTACTTTGAAGAATCACTTAACTGCGATTAGAGTGCCCTTTTTCGACCTTACAGGTCTATCCATACCGGTGGCGGAGGAAACAGGATTTATGAGAGCGTGTTTTAAACTCCGCCCACCTCCCCGTCAGCTCATGCCTACTTGGTCTCTGGACAAAGCTTTGTCTTTACTTCATTCTCGTCTGTATCAAAATACTGCAGACTTTGCTTTAATCTTAAAGAAGGCAGTTTTCCTTTTGGCTTTGGCCACCGGAAACAGAGTGTCTGAGCTGGCAGCGATGAGCAACACACCTAATTGTCTTAGGTTTGGTAGACTTAATGATTCAATTTCCATTGCACCCTCCCCGGCGTTTGTAGCCAAGAATGAGCATAGTGCACACGTGTTTTCTGAGTTCACGGTGCCGGCGTTAAAAAGGGGAAAGGTGCATCATAATTTATGTCCAGTGCAAGCTCTAACCAAATATTTGAGAATAGCTCCTCATAACCCCCAAGGTGCTTTATGGGTAGCGAGTACGGGTAAACGCTTACTTAAACGGCGATTAGCCTCTCTTCTGGTAGAAGTCATTAAAGAGAGTAATCCCGGCGTTGTGGGTAGGGCCCACGATTTACGCAAGGGGGCGGCCTCTTTACGTTTCCTGAAAAACTTTTCAGTTGAAGATATTGCGTCCACACAGTTGTGGGCGTCTAATCATACGTTTCTCTCTAGATACTTGTCAGTTGCTCTAGACAAACCTTCCTTACCATGTATAGCTTTAAGGCAGAGGGTCTAGGTGGCCCTGCAGTCACTTATGTTTATTTTCAAGGAAGGGGGGGGGGGGGGGGTGCAGTCAGTTGACATAGGACACCCTAGACCCCGCCGGAGTATGAGAGCTGTGATACAATTTAAGGTTAAAATGTGATATGAAAATTTCTCTGCGAGAATTTGTGCTAGTACAAAGTTTAGTACAAAACAACGGTGTTGTTATAGTAGTTTTAGCTGCGAAAGCAATGTAACATTAGTTCAATGGAGTTCATTAGCAATTGATCTCCACATGTATTTTGGGGTTTATGATGTGCACATATAAACTTATAACTTATTATTTTTGTCACCACTCGTTGAGTGGGGTGCCTTTTGTAACTACAGATCTGTGTTCAGAATCTTCAGGGTTACCTATTTTTGTCGGGCAGGCTTCTTTGAAGCACGCACCTGCCTGAACCCCTTTTTCTTGTATATTTCCGGCCTACGCCGTATTAAATACATTTTTCAAAAGTAAGAATACTATGTGGTTGTTTTATTATCTGCTTTTCTAGAGTTATGATATGATTACGAATGTCCCCCTCCAGTCTTAGATATCAGGCATGTTCGTCAATGATGGAGGGGCCACTAATAAATTATAGGTTTGACTCCTGTAAGGAGATAAAGAAAACCTAATATTTAGTAGTGGCCCCGTAATCATTGACGACTGGGGCCCTCCCGACCGTCCCCTTCCCATTCGTTGATGTATTAAGGATTTTGGTTTACTTGATATGTCAGTGAAGGAGGAATGACGCCTGATTTAGCGTCTGGTCAGAAATCCACACAAGTACATCCACGATATGATGGAAAGCTTATTGGATAGTTATTCTTATTTTCTTTTTGTTTTTATTTTTTACGAAGTTTTTTCGTAGTGAGAACCCAATTCATAATGACTGAAGCCATGAGTGAGGTCGCGTGCGCTCATGATGAAGGCTCCTCAGTTTTTAAATGCTCTGTGCGGTAGATTCAAACTACGGCGGATTAGTGTTTGAAGAGGATGCCTTATGTAATAGGCATGTTCGTCAATGATTACGGGGCCACTACTAAATATTAGGTTTTCTTTATCTCCTTACAGGAGTCAAACCTATATTCTACGTTTTTCAGTGGCAAGACGTAGTTGATGAGGATGGATACAACCCTGATGTGTCAGCTTTTGATGAGGTACTGGAGGGTTCAGGCATTACCCCAATTTTCCTGCAGGCCCCAATGCTCCACCACACGAACTATTGAGGCCTTCTTTGATGAGGAGGTGGTAGGCTATGTTGTCAAAGAGACAAATAAGCAGCACCAATTCCAGGTCCACTTTTTGGGAAAGGTGACCAAGGGCCACATGAGGCAGTGGACCCCAGTGACTCATAAAGAGTTCATGGTGTTCCTGGCACTCACCATGCTAATGCCTCATGTCAAGAAGCATAGGTTGCCTGACTATTGGATCACCAATGATCTGATATCCACCCCTGCCTTCGGGAAATATATGTCTCGCGACCGGTACCTTGATATCCTCGCAGCGCTCCATCTTGTCACCAACCTTGACGTCCACCTCCCAGACAAGCTGTGGAAGATTAGGACGTTGTACGAGATGATGCGAGAACGCTTCACCTCCTACTTCAAGCCCTTCCGCAAGGTCGTCATTGACGAGTCTCTTGTGCTGTTCCGGGGAAAACTCAGCTTCCGGCAGTACATCCCCTCAAAAAGACATCGCTTGGGCATAAAATTCTTTGTGCTGTGCGACTGCCAAACTGGCTATGTCCTGGACTTCCTGGTCTACAGCGGGAAGGAAGGGGACTTGCTTGTGGACCCCCTCATTGGCTTTGGCGGAGCAGTGGTGCAAGCCATGATGGACCGCTACTTTCACAAGAATCACGTCCTCTACACGGACAATTATTACACGTCCCCCACTCTCTCACAGTACCTGCATGAGCGCAAGATGGGGACTGTAGGCACAGTACGAGGGAAAAGGAAGGGCATGCCACCTTTCCCTCCAAAGACCAAAAAAGGTGATGTGTTCAAGAAGAAGTCGGGGCCCATTCTGGCTATCCACTGGCACGACCAGCGGAAGGTCAACCTCCTGACCACCATCCACAAGGGGGAAATGGTGGAGACTGGCAAGGTGGATCGCCGCACCCAGGCCAGGGTGACCAAGCCCGATGCTGTCCTGGACTACAACATCAACATGAGGCTGGTGGACAAGTCCGACATGCAGATAGGCTTCATTGACTGCCTGCGTACCTCGTGCAGATGGTACAAAAAGTTCTTTCTGCATATGGTGGACATGTCAGTTCTGAATGCCTACAACATATACAAGCTTCGGAATGTGAACACACCCATGAAGTTCAATAGCCTGCGGAGGTTCCAAAAGCAGGTGTTGACGGAGCTCCTGGAGAAGTATGCTACGCCACAGAGGGCAGTGGCACATCCTGGGCCCGCCGTTATTGACCGCTTGCAGTGTGCTCAATACTTGATTAGGCACAGGCTTGGTTCCCTGCCTCAGAATGAATCAGGAAGAACACAGCAGAAGCGGTGCCATGTCTGCTACAACAGCAGGGTGAGGCCGAGGTCAGGTAAAAAGTCAACCATGGAGTGTGTGGAGTGCAAGGTGGCACTCTGTGCTTTAGAGTGCTTCTTTGATTACCACTCCAAGCTGGAGTTCTAATAATCATACTGAAATTGCCAAATAAAATGACAATATGTACACTATAATTATATATAGGCACAAAGTGGAAGAAAACCAATTTATTGTAATACAAAAGTCATGTATTATGAGAAAATTGATACAAATACAATTACACCATAATAATATGTGAAAGTGACACATATGTATATACCAAGTGACATTCATATGATTAGAACCTATAGAAATATATAAATCAGTGAAAAAAGACACAATAAATTGTATATAAAACGTTTACAAATCATATAACTAAGTGAAAGTGACACAAGACCTAATATTTGATGGCCAAAGTATAATAAATACCTGTGATAACGAATAATCAGTGCCTAATACAACAATAACCTACCTCAATTACTAATAAAATGTACGGTATCGAGTGAAAATGAGCATTATCAGTGACAGTGACACTCTCTAAAGCATATTTGTCAAAGTGAAAGTGACACAAGACCTAATATTTGATGGCCAAAGTATAATAAACACCTGTGATAACGAATAATCAGTGCCTAATACAACAATAACCTACCTCAATTACTAATAAAATGTACGGTATCGAGTGAAAATGAGCATTATCAGTGACAAGTGACACTCTCTAAAGCATATTTGTCAAAGTGAAAGTCACACAAGACCTAATATTTGATGGCCAAAGTATAATAAACACCTGTGATAACGAATAATCAGTGCCTAATACAACAATAACCTACCTCAATTACTAATAAAATGTACGGTATCGAGTCGAAAATGAGCATTATCAGTGACAGTGACACTCTCTAAAGCATATTTGTCAAAGTGAAAGTCACACAAGACCTAATATATGATGGCCAAAGTATAATAAACACCTGTGATAACGAATAATCAGTGCCTAATACAACAATAAGCTACCTCAATTACTAATAAAATGTACGGTATCGAGTGAAAATTAGCAATATCAGTGACAGTGATACCCTAATAAACATATTTTATATAATTGGCCTCAAAATAACTAGAAAATATCAAATAAACATCACATTCTCAATATCAAACACTAAAATCGTCTAAGGGAGATAAATATTTTGGCGCGACGAGCGGCTAGGTGCGTCGTAGCCATGGCCGGGGCGACGCGTCCGAACGCGGGAAGAATTTGCCGCCGAAAAGCACTCGTCTTCCCGCGCTCACCATTACGCAACCAGAGGGGCTAGAGACCTCTACTCAACGCCATTCGACAGAGGAAGGTTTGTGGAACAAAAATCATTTTTATTGACAAGAATACAAGTCAAATACATTGACTTACAGAGTAGTTAACATAGGCCCAAAGATCGTCAAAACACCCGGTACCGGAGCACAGTCGTCAGCAGCTATAGCCCCCGGGGCTGGAGGGTTCCCATCAGACCCGGAAGGGCTCTGAGGCCCCCATAAAAAACACACCCGAGCTACCCGGTAGGGCTCTGAGGCACCCAGGAGCTTAAAGCCTGTAAGTTTGGTGTGCGAGGCGTCCGTCCGACGCATGTAAACAACAGCCCTGACCGACGCCGCGCATCACCGACCACAAGAAGGAGTGCGTCGCTTGTTCGTGTGTGCCTGTATGTTATTGTTAAGTATCGAAAAGTAGTGTAAAGTGTCTGTTTTGCCATAAAGTTATCTCCAATGAAATCATCATCACTGAACCAGTTGACTTAGAGAGCTCTACTTAACGCCATTCTACAGGTATGAAACACATCTACGCTTAGGGATGCGCGGAATGCGGAAGCAAGCAATAACAAAAATGCGGTAGCCTAGGCGTAGACGTTTTTCAGCCAAAACCCCCGGATTTCGGGGAATATATATGGAATACATAGCCGGGGCTGGAGGGTTAAAGTTGATTTTTTTTTTCTCTGACTCTTAAAGAGTCTTCCCGCAGTCCGCCGGGGAAACTCTTAAGAGTATTCCCGCAGTTCCCGTTAACTGGGCAAAATGTACTCTATTTCAGGCTAACCCCACTGGTATAGCCTGATAACAAACAAGATGCAAGTTACGTTAAAATGCATAAAAAGGAATCAATGGAAAGATCAATTAAATCACTGCAAGATTTAATACAATAAAAAGATGCTTTAATACAGTTACTCTAAACAACAATAAACTCTTCACTCCTATCTGGAAGAAAGTGAAGTCTACAGCATAGACCTGGAAACTTCTGAAGAAAGTCTGATGCTCATAAGATGCTCGTATCTTAAATTATATAAAGGCAGGAGGCAGGACACCACACGTGTAGACTGAATACACTAAAAGATAGGACATATATGTTAACTGACATGAGAATACTATAAATGCGCAACGGTAGTAATGCTCAAGACTAAAAGAAGTACTTCCTCATCAACGAAACAGTCTGCTATGGTGTGCGGCTCAGCAACAACCTAGACTAATAAATGCTGTGAATAATAATGCGTACATATCAAAGAGCTTATATTAACCCATAACTAGCGGCGCGCAACATAAGTCGAGTATAATAATCTGGACTATCTGGCGGCGCACAAGGTCGTGTGGCAATTTCAGCACGTAACGTTGCTGAGAGAGAGAGACAAGTGGTGCGAGGAGAGTAGCGAGCGTATGACTGCTCCAGACCACCGCGGCGAACCTACTGACACGAATCCCACCTCCTCCCTCCCTCTCTCACTCGCTACATACGGAATTGTATGGGGAAAGTGCCGAATTACATGCTTTTTGCACTCGCGTTGCGCGGTTGTTGCAAGAAAACTAGCCATCATAAAAGGATCGTTATGGTGTCATTGGAAAGCTCTGTTTATGCCCTTTCAGGGATAGATACTTGTTTTACGCTCTGGGTCTTATTTAGGCATGAAAATGATCACTAAACAGCCATTTTGGCTAACACCCCGCTGGGCGGTACATATAAATAAACCGCTAGCCCGCTAATCTAGTGTTAAATACTAATAAGTGTCTACTCAATTAATAATGTCTAGCTGGAATACTCTAGGTAAGGAACTGTGGTTGAGCAAGACAGGCTCGTAGCCTAGCGATGTCCTTAAGACTGCATCCTTTACGTTACGTTAATTGACTGGGTGCTCTCTTGATAGATCCAGATCACAAGTATCTGGTTCTATCCTGGCGACCCTCAAAAGATAAGCAAAGAGGCAGCAAAGTGTGGAACTGGAGCAGGCCAAAGCCCTCAGTCAACACAATGTTGCACTAAAAAACGCAAGCGAAAAGACAACACAGGCTACCACAGTACCGGTCGAAGTCGTGTAGGTATAAGCCAACCATACACACATCGGTGACGACGACTACAGTTACTTTATCCCAGTCTAGCATTAAATCAAAGAGCAGACCACTAAATCAATAATGGAGACACACACCGAGTTCTTAACCTCTACTAACTAAGAACCCTCAAGCCTATTCTAAGTACATGTAAATATCTCAGAGGACGGCGCATGCAATACAATGGGCCGGCTATGGAAACCGTATGCAGAACCCAAGGGGATAAGTAATTGAATAAAGGTGAGGAGCAATGGAAAAGTAGAAGGTCAGAGAGAGAGACAGTGGTAAAGGGGGATATCGGGAGAGAGTATGCAAAGGGATGTTAGAAGCATGCACGCCAAGCCTGTCCTGAGGAGGGCAGCTCCTCGGGACTCTCATGCAGGAGGTTAGTTACACAGGAGCTCGCAAGGGCGCGATAGTCGGCCAATCACGGGCCGAGACGTCACAAGACAGCAGGCCCCTAGGACGCGCCAAGGATCCGCCAGCCAATCAAGGGCGGGAAAACTCCTCCGAGCGAGGGAGGCAACATACATACGTACGCACATATTACCACCACGCTCTCGCCTCTCTCTCTCTCCCTCCACAATTCATCTACATTCTACTAATGATATAAAATACTTCCGTTGTCACAGACAAAAATAAAGACCACCACTGGACTGTCTGTAACAATGCAAGTACAGTGGAATCTCGCATCTAACGCATTTTGATCTAACGAATTTGCATCTAACGACCCTATTGGAGCTCTACCGATCTCAATCTACGAACCAAAATCTATCTAATGGCAATTATTCTGGGTGTCCGGTATCGAATTTACAAATTTCCCGCCAATCCCTAAAAAATTTCCCGCCAATTGCTGATGCGTTAAACGCTACCTAGCGTCCCTCCCCGCCACTGTTCAGGTCAGTCAAGTTTGCGCGGCGCCATAGTTGACCTGTTCTAAAGTTGTGCTCGTCTCGCTCCAACATTTTGTTCTACCTTCCGAAGTTGGTGGGGTTACGCCTTTCATGATGTCACCCAAGCCTCAGGTACTGGAGAAAGTGTGAGAAATGGAAACATGCATGAAAGGAAGACAAAAGTTCCAGTGAAGAGGGCTACGCGTGTTGGAAAAAAACTGAATAAATTACGGCAGAGGATAAAGCGAAAGTGATTGAAATAATTGACAAAGGCCTAAAGAACTGGAGATAGTGAAAATAACTGGGTTTCCCGAGGGGATAAAATAGCACTCGGAAGGTAAAAATAGTGAAAATGGGACTATAAATTTTGGCACCAATTACCATTTTCCCCATTAGTTTAATTCATATCTATCGAATCTGGATCTAACGCGATTGTCGGCACCTATTATTCGTTAGATACGAGATTCCACTGTACTATGAAAGAAAGAACAACATTCTCTGATATCTGTAGCCCATTTCACTGCCCTGGCGAGCGCTAGTGGCTAACGAGAGCTGATTCTGCCAACGCTGGTAGGCGTCACACCCCGCCCAAGATATGGGACGCTCAACATTAGGCGAGCACCATATCTGACAAGGCAGAATGCCGACAAGACCCACCACACCTAGCCACTCCACCAGAAATGAAATGCAAAGCTCAATCTTAAATAAAACAACATTTTAGCATAAAGAAAATCTTATAACCCCTCCCAAACATAATAGTATAATTTTAGCCTGCTATGCTCCCTGAGCGAGCTTCACAGAGCCCAGCCTACTAAGTGAAAGACAGGTTCAACTTAGGACTTTAGCTATAACATTGGCAACTTACAATTAACTATAAAAAAGAAAGTTTTTATGTGATTTTTTTTTATTTAATTTTAATGTTGTTTTTGACGGCTGCTCTACAGGGGCAAGCCTGATTTTTCTCCACTCTCAACACACACTGACTGAACGGCAAGGGTTCTCCTGCAAACAAACCCTCCCGTGACAAACAATCAGCCAAAACATTATCAGTGCCCTTAGCATGCCACACATCCAACTTGTGTTCCGGCAGCAAAACAACACCTGACACTGATAAACTGCCCAGTTCATCACAAGACTGGCACTTCTCTTCGCTCTTTCCGGCAACGGGGCCTGCCAATAACCTTTCACTAGTTCTACCTTCGTGACGAGCGAGGCAGCCCCGATGCGGTCTATGGTATCGTCAACTCTAGGTAATGGATAGGCGTCTGTCAGGGATAATGCTTCCACACTCTTGCAATCACCATACACACGGATCTTGCCACTCAACTCAGGTTGCAAACTCACTGGCAACGACCACTCACGATATCCTGTATCCCTCAGACCCTCATTCCACATGTCGTCTAGCTCTGTTTTCACGACAGGCTGTTGAGCAGGATTTATACGGTAGGGAACTAACTTGAGCCTTGCACTGTCTCCAGCCTCCATGTCGGATTCTACCCCGTACATCAGGCCTGGAGAAGCAACAAACATGCGGATGTACTGCCACAGCCTAGTAAACAACTTATCTCGCAGAACAACATGCCTAGTGCCCTCCCACAACCCAGCCGAGACCGCAGCTTCTAAACTATAGTCTCCCTCCTTCTCCACCTTCATCCCTAGAACAGCCAGGTCATGAGAGGGACAATCAGTACCACCTGTGCAGTCACTCCCATAGTTCATAATTGCTAAGGCTTCCCCGCCGATACCGTACATGCGCACCCCCGCATTCCTTGCGACTACATCTGCCTGCGCAGCATCACCGCCTTCAGCGACATGGCCAGATACAGTCGGTCTATGGTAGGGCTGTTGCATTCGACTAGAGCAGCATTGGGAGGCTATGCGACGACCGGGCACATCCACTCCACAGCCAACCTCACCAATCTGCTCAATGTCCTCCTTCTGACCACCACCCTTGGCAGCCATGGGTCGACCCTGACCTGACAACCATGCCAAAGCCTCGTCGCCCACCTTGAACCACCGAAACAACGAGGCTAACGGTCTATTAACATTCAAGTAACCTGCCAGCGGAACATCGTGCACCGCATGAGTTGTGAGGCTTGGGTGCTCGGCACGACCAGTGGGGTATGAACCGAGCTGGTGCTGGAGCGCTGCACACTGCTGCTCAGGCAGGTGCTCTAGCGCTTCCACAGCCACCAGACTCGTGTGCTCCGCCGAGACATGATACTCCCAATTCTCCTCCACCTGTGCACCACTGCCCCCCTCTCCTTCTCCACCTTGGCTGCTGCAGACCAACGCAGGGACAGTAGGCTGCTGAGGTGGTTGCCTCACAAACTCCCTTAACAGGTTCACATGACATGTTTCTCCATCCTCGTGTTCAATAGCCCCGTTCCCACAACTCTCCTCCACCTGGGAACTACTAAGTCGCGGAATGCCATCACGCCCAACCATGTCACTAGGGGTGACAGGTTCTGGGGCCACTCCGGAGCTCACCTCTGGGTCAAGTACTAAGTCGCTAAGAAGAGCCGCTGGAGCAAAACTCACAAAACTCCCAACTTTAGCTTTCTCCTTCCGACCGTTCCTCCGCTGGTCTAGAGACTGAGGAATAGGCTGTGACACTTTGGATGCACGAGATCGGGTGACAACACACGCCCTCTACTGTGGTTGACACCTCTCGACCAACTCCTGCCCCTCCCTACTCACGTCGGCCGCCCTCTCGGCACCGACTAAGGGTGGAACCTCAAAAGTAGGCACTGCAAAGTCGTTGCCGAGAAGAAGGTCGACCCTCTACTGGCAGTTTCTCCACGATTCCAACATCCAACTCTCGTGTCACACCTTCAACCTCCAGCTCTACTCGAACCAACGGGTATGACCTTGTAGCATTAATACCCTGCACCACAACCACCCGTGCCACGTTTATAGGTTGGCCTGTAAAGTTTTTATCAGAGTCTGGGATGCACCTGTATCACGCAACAACTCCAACCCATGCTTGCAACCAGCCCAACTCACGCAGCCACGCCCTCTATGGTCGCAAAAAGCATCACGGACAGGTTTCGAGCCTTCCGGACACCTCTTCACTGGCTGTGCCCCCGCATCTGACATATCACCCCGGGTAAATGCAGAAGACCTCAGAGACACCCCAATGTTGCTGGCCAAAGACACGACTGCAGTAGGTTGGTTACTAGGGCAGGAACGTGCGAAATGCCCCTTGTTATGACACTTAAAACACTCTACTTCACCCTTGGACTTCCCCTGAGGTGGGGAAGGGCCCTGACCTCTCTTAAACGGGACGGTTTTAGGTTTGTGATCAAAATTGGTATCATTGCTCTTACTCTCGTTATTAACTTGTGCATCACTGACTCGGGGGGGTGGAGTGTTGCGCCCCTTGTTAACTGCATCGGTCCGTTGTGCAGACCCGCACCCACGAATCAGTGATATTCTCAGGTCAGCCAACTCGGCTGCCTTTTGTAGAGTTTTAGGCTGTTTCTCTTTGAGGTTCAAAGTCAGGTCACCGCCTGTGCACTTGAAAAATTGCTCTAGAAGGACTAACTGCTCAAGCTCCTCGAACGTCGTCACCTTCTCTGACCTCAGCCAATTTCTCAATGCATCAGACAGTTCCCGGGCATGTTCTAGAAAAGTGCACTCACGACCCTTCGTAACACCCCGGAACTTCAACCTATATGTCTCTGGTTGTAACTCGTACGCCCGCAGAACAGCTTCCTTCAGTATATACCTCATAATCGATGCAAGACTCCAAGGGCAACGCATCATATGCCTTGAGTCCTTTGCCAACCAACCTAGAGGAAACAAGAGGCCCACTTAACCTCGGGCCATTGGTGCTCCCGGCACTTCTTCTCAAAACGCAGGAAAAATTCGGTGACACCCGACTCGTCAAATGCAGGGACTAACTTAATAAGGTGCGATAAAGACTGCTCAAGACCTCGATTCCCAGAACCGAGACACTGCCCTGTCTACTCCACCCTAGACTTCTCAAGATCTCTGTCTGCACAGTACATGGTCTTTCTCTCCTCAGCCTGAATCCTGAGCTCAGCCTCCCGCTGCCGTTGCTCGAGCTCAGCCTCATGCTTTCGTTGCTCAATCTTAGCCTTATGCCTTCGTTGCTCAAGCTCAGCCTAATGCCTACGTTGCTCAGCCTGCATTTTAGCCATCTCAAGCTGGAAGATCATATCTGCAGTTAAACCTTGAGGAGGAGATGCAACAATTGGAGACCCACCCAGTGACAAACCACGCTGCCAGTGACTATCGGCCTGCGGGAACGTACCCGGCTCCGGAGCCCGAGGGGGCGCCATGGTAGGAGTCGAGTGGAGTGGGGGCTGGGCCGAAGGTGCCCCAGCTCCCGCTCCACCCGAAGCCCCACGCACCCCGCCGAGCACACAGGCCACCAGGTCACCTCTCGTCATGCTGCTAGTGCCCACATGCCCCATGACCGTGGCCAAACACTGGAGACCATACCGATCAATCCCCGACACCCGGTCAACAGTAATAGGCATCTCCAGAAACTTCCTTGCATCCTCCTCACTAGTTATTACTCTAATGCCTTCTAACAAACCCCGCTGCTGCACCTCAGAGTCTGCTTCCCGTACTGTGTCCTCACCGTACATAGAACCGTCTTTCGACATAGTGTCCACCGAAAATTCTCAACGTTTATAAAAAAAAGGAGTACCTAAACTCTCATGTAGCACTATTCACTCAAAAATATGCTCGAAGACAACTCAAGTGCTATACTACGTTGCCAAAAAAAAAATCCACGTGTCCAAAATATTCCTCAAAAAACAAATGTCCAACAATCCTGCAATTCTTTCTTAGATACTAGGCAAGGGCACTATTTGTTATTACTGCAATAACAACAAATGGATCCTGGTTTCTACTAAAATAAGATACTAGGCAAGGTCGCCATTTGTTACGACCGGGGCTACGAATAAAACAAGGGCACTTAATGATTGGACTAGTAATAGGGCACTATGCAACAACGGTACGCTAGATCCAAACCCTCGAACTTATATGCCGGCGAACAAAAACACCTATACCCTCCAGAGTTAATCTGCGATAACGGGGTATCCTTAACTGGGCATAAATGTACTCTACTTCAGGCTAACCCACACTGGTATAGCCTGATAACAAACAAGATGCAAGTTACGTTAAAATGCATAAAAAGGAATCAATGGAAAGATCAATTAAATCACTGCAAGATTTAATACAATAAAAAGATGCTTCAATACAGTTACTCTAAACAACAATAAACTCTTCACTCCTATCTGAAAGAAAGTGAAGTATAGTCCTACAGCATAGACCTGGAAACTTCTGAAGAAAGTCTGATGCTCATAAGATGCTCGTATCTTAAATTATATAAAGGCAGGAGGCAGGACACCACACGTGTAGACTGAATACACTAAAAGATAGGACATATAATGTTAACTGACACGAGAATACTATAAATGCGCAACGGTAGTAATGCTCGACACTAAAAGAAGTACTTCCTCATCAACGAAACAGTCTGCTATGGTTGTGCGGCTCAGCAACAACCTAGACTAATAAATGCTGTGAATAATAATGCGTACATATCAAAGAGCTTATATTAAATACTAATAAGTGTCTACTCAATTAATAATGTCTAGCTGGAATACTCTAGGTAAGGAACTGTGGTTGAGCAAGACAGGCTCGTAGCCTAGCGATGTCCTTAAGACTGCATCCTTTACGTTACGTTAATTGACTGGGGTAATTGACTCTTGATAGATCCAGATCATAAGTATCTGGTTCTATCCTGGCGACCCTCAAAAGATAAGCAAAGAGGCAGCAAAGTGTGGAACTGGAACAGGCCACAGCCCTCAGTCAACACAATGCTGCACTCGTAAAGAATGCAAGCGAAAAGACAACACAGGCTACAACAGTACCGGTCGAAGTCGTGTAGGTATAAGCCAACCATACACACATCGGTGACGACGACTACAGTTACCTTATCCCAGTCTAGCATTAAATCAAAGAGCAGACCACTAAATCAATAATGGAGACACACACCGAGTTCTTAACCTCTACTAACTAAGAACCCTCAAACCTATTCTAAGTACAGTAAACTTCCGTTAATCCGAAGGGCAGCGGACCGGCCCTCGTTCGGATTAGTGGATTTTTCGGATTATCGAACTTTACCCCTATGAACCTGTGTATTAATGGCCTGACGAAAACATTGAGGCATTAGGCCACCCAAATGACACACACAAATATCATATGTTCATGAAATCACTTCAAAAGTTTACCATTGTCATTGTAGCCTATTACCTACTTCAAAACATTCAGATTAATGGTCAAAGGAATCTGCTGATATAAACGTAAACACCATATGTCCGCTTCGTCTACTAGCGAGTTTGTCTTGCTCTTGAAGATCAGATCAGATGTGGTTCGGGAAGTAATGCCTTAACAACGGCACTTCCCTGAGAGGTTCTTGTAATTTTCCTTTTGTGATTTTCCTTTTGTGATGTGCTCTGTTATATTATATTGTATTGAAAGCACCCTTGTCTTGTTGTCTTGAAAGCACCCTTGGGACACTCCGATCACTGAACTATAAATAGTAGCGTATCGGAACGTCCAAAGGTGCGTTTTCAAGCTCAAGACTGAATGCGCTTGCAGAAAATGCGGTGCAAGCCAGTAGCGCATCGGAGCGTCCCAAGGATGCGTTCAAGAGCAAAACAAACTCTCTAGCAGACGATGTGGTGTTTACGTTTATATCAGTAGCTTCCTTTGACCATTAATCTGAATGTTTTGAAGTAGGTAATAGGCTACAATGACAATGGTAAACTTTTAAAGTGAATTCATGAACATATGATATGTGTGTGCTCCATTATGTGTCATTTGAGTGGACTAATGCCTCAAAAAGGGGACTTTGGGACTTCTTGAAATTCGGACCATCGGGTGAATTCGGATTTGGCCTCAAATTGAAAAATTCGGACGATTGGGAGATTCGAATCATCGGTCGTCGGATTAAAGGACTTTTACTGTACATGTAAATATCTCAGAGGACGGCGCATGCAATACAATGGGCCGGCTATGGAAACCGTATGCAGTACCCAAGGGGACAAGTAATTGAATAAAGGTGAGGAGCAATGGAAAAGAAGAAGGTCAGAGAGAGAGACAGTGGTAAAGGGGATGATCGGGAGAGAGTATGCAAAGGGTTGTTAGAAGCATGCACGCCAAGCCTGTCCTGAGGAGGGTAGCTCCTCGGGACCCTCACGCAGGAGGTTAGTTACACAGGAGCTTGCAAGGGCGCGATAGTCGGCCAATCACGGGCCGAGACGTCACAAGGCAGCAGGCCCCTAGGACGCGCCAAGGATCTGCCAGCCAATCAAGGGCGCGGGAAAACTCCTCCGAGCGAGGGAGGCAACACATACATACGCACGCACATATTACCACCACGCTCTCGCCTCTCTCTCTCTCTCTCTCCCTCCACAATGCATCTTATATTCTATGATATAAATACTTCCCGTTATCACAGACGAAAATAAAGACCACCACTGGACTGTCTGTAACAATGCGAGTACTATGAAAGAAAGAACATTCTCTGATAACTGTAGCCCATTTCACTGCCCTGGCGAGCGCTAGTGGCTAACGAGAGGCGATTCTGCCAACGCTGGTAGGCGTCACAATATTATGTCACCTTTTTTCCTGGGTTCTTTGGTTCGAGTTTCATCTCTTTCCTGGATCTATAGGAGACATTCTTATTTGTGGGGTTTTTCGGTTCAGGATTAGTGGTCTTGTGCTCTTGACTGTTTTTCCTAGTTTCCGTGGCCCCTAGTTCAGTTTCCCCCGCCAGCCCGGCGGCATAGTTGGGTAATAGGTGTAGCAGTGTCTAGCTAGCAAGCAGCTGCACGACGACGCTCGCTAGAAGTCCAGTTAGGGCCAGTGACACATGTCATAGGTACCGGTAAGCAGTCACGCGTAACTTTCCCCCGATTGAAAAGGGCGAGGGGTTGTTCACGACAACTCCCGGGAGGCGAAAAAATGGTTGGGCTGTGGCTCACTAGTTTTTTCGGCACCGGGGAGTAGGTAGGATGTTATTATCACCTCTCAGGTTATCCTTATGAACATTGATTCCTGGAAATTTCTATTTCCAGACTCCTTCAGATCCGGAGCAGCACGGCTGAGGAACTGCCCCCGGCGGGGAGGGGAGTCGGTAACCATGCCTAACTTCTGGATTTGCTCTACCCCTACTTGTTTGTCTGTCCCAGTAGCGGCGCACAGGTTGTGTATACGCTGTATAAAATGTTTGGACAAAACTAACTTTTCATGGACAGCCAGTAAATGTCCGGTTTGCTCGGA
>CM064520.1:19679631-19826477 GCA_032716605.1 Paralithodes platypus | reverse complement strand
CGTAATCATTGACGACTGGGGCCCTCCCGACCGTCCCCTTCCCATTCGTTGATGTATTAAGGATTTTGGTTTACTTGATATGTCAGTGAAGGAGGAATGACGCCTGATTTAGCGTCTGGTCAGAAATCCACACAAGTACATCCACGATATGATGGAAAGCTTATTGGATAGTTATTCTTATTTTCTTTTTGTTTTTATTTTTTACGAAGTTTTTCGTAGTGAGAACCCAATTCATAATGACTGAAGCCATGAGTGAGGTCGCGTGCGCTCATGATGAAGGCTCCTCAGTTTTTAAATGCTCTGTGCGGTAGATTCAAACTACGGCGGATTAGTGTTTGAAGAGGATGCCTTATGTAATAGGCATGTTCGTCAATGATTACGGGGCCACTACTAAATATTAGGTTTTCTTTATCTCCTTACAGGAGTCAAACCTATATTCTACGTTTTTCAGTGGCAAGACGTAGTTGATGAGGATGGATACAACCCTGATGTGTCAGCTTTTGATGAGGTACTGGAGGGTTCAGGCATTACCCCCAATTTTCCTGCAGGCCCCAATGCTCCACCACACGAACTATTTGAGGCCTTCTTTGATGAGGAGGTGGTAGGCTATGTTGTCAAAGAGACAAATAAGCAGCACCAATTCCAGGTCCACTTTTTGGGAAAGGTGACCAAGGGCCACATGAGGCAGTGGACCCCAGTGACTCATAAAGAGTTCATGGTGTTCCTGGCACTCACCATGCTAATGCCTCATGTCAAGAAGCATAGGTTGCCTGACTATTGGATCACCAATGATCTGATATCCACCCCTGCCTTCGGGAAATATATGTCTCGCGACCGGTACCTTGATATCCTCGCAGCGCTCCATCTTGTCACCAACCTTGACGTCCACCTCCCAGACAAGCTGTGGAAGATTAGGACGTTGTACGAGATGATGCGAGAACGCTTCACCTCCTACTTCAAGCCCTTCCGCAAGGTCGTCATTGACGAGTCTCTTGTGCTGTTCCGGGGAAAACTCAGCTTCCGGCAGTACATCCCCTCAAAAAGACATCGCTTTGGCATAAAATTCTTTGTGCTGTGCGACTGCCAAACTGGCTATGTCCTGGACTTCCTGGTCTACAGCGGGAAGGAAGGGGACTTGCTTGTGGACCCCCTCATTGGCTTTGGCGGAGCAGTGGTGCAAGCCATGATGGACCGCTACTTTCACAAGAATCACGTCCTCTACACGGACAATTATTACACGTCCCCCACTCTCTCACAGTACCTGCATGAGCGCAAGATGGGGACTGTAGGCACAGTACGAGGGAAAAGGAAGGGCATGCCACCTTTCCCTCCAAAGACCAAAAAAGGTGATGTGTTCAAGAAGAAGTCGGGGCCCATTCTGGCTATCCACTGGCACGACCAGCGGAAGGTCAACCTCCTGACCACCATCCACAAGGGGGAAATGGTGGAGACTGGCAAGGTGGATCGCCGCACCCAGGCCAGGGTGACCAAGCCCGATGCTGTCCTGGACTACAACATCAACATGAGGCTGGTGGACAAGTCCGACATGCAGATAGGCTTCATTGACTGCCTGCGTACCTCGTGCAGATGGTACAAAAAGTTCTTTCTGCATATGGTGGACATGTCAGTTCTGAATGCCTACAACATATACAAGCTTCGGAATGTGAACACACCCATGAAGTTCAATAGCCTGCGGAGGTTCCAAAAGCAGGTGTTGACGGAGCTCCTGGAGAAGTATGCTACGCCACAGAGGGCAGTGGCACATCCTGGGCCCGCCGTTATTGACCGCTTGCAGTGTGCTCAATACTTGATTAGGCACAGGCTTGGTTCCCTGCCTCAGAATGAATCAGGAAGAACACAGCAGAAGCGGTGCCATGTCTGCTACAACAGCAGGGTGAGGCCGAGGTCAGGTAAAAAGTCAACCATGGAGTGTGTGGAGTGCAAGGTGGCACTCTGTGCTTTAGAGTGCTTCTTTGATTACCACTCCAAGCTGGAGTTCTAATAATCATACTGAAATTGCCAAATAAAATGACAATATGTACACTATAATTATATATAGGCAAAACGTGGAAGAAAACCAATTTATTGTAATACAAAAGTCATGTATTATGAGAAAATTGATACAAATACAATTACACCATAATAATATGTGAAAGTGACACATATGTATATACCAAGTGACATTCATATGATTAGAACCTATAGAAATATATAAATCAGTGAAAAAAGACACAATAAATTGTATATAAAACGTTTACAAATCATATAACTAAGTGAAAGTGACACAAGACCTAATATTTGATGGCCAAAGTATAATAAATACCTGTGATAACGAATAATCAGTGCCTAATACAACAATAACCTACCTCAATTACTAATAAAATGTACGGTATCGAGTGAAAATGAGCATTATCAGTGACAGTGACACTCTCTAAAGCATATTTGTCAAAGTGAAAGTGACACAAGACCTAATATTTGATGGCCAAAGTATAATAAACACCTGTGATAACGAATAATCAGTGCCTAATACAACAATAACCTACCTCAATTACTAATAAAATGTACGGTATCGAGTGAAAATGAGCATTATCAGTGACAGTGACACTCTCTAAAGCATATTTGTCAAAGTGAAAGTCACACAAGACCTAATATTTGATGGCCAAAGTATAATAAACACCTGTGATAACGAATAATCAGTGCCTAATACAACAATAACCTACCTCAATTACTAATAAAATGTACGGTATCGAGTGAAAATGAGCATTATCAGTGACAGTGACACTCTCTAAAGCATATTTGTCAAAGTGAAAGTCACACAAGACCTAATATATGATGGCCAAAGTATAATAAACACCTGTGATAACGAATAATCAGTGCCTAATACAACACAATAAGCTACCTCAATTACTAATAAAATGTACGGTATCGAGTGAAAATTAGCAATATCAGTGACAGTGATACCCTAATAAACATATTTTATATAATTGGCCTCAAAATAACTAGAAAATATCAAATAAACATCACATTCTCAATATCAAACACTAAAATCGTCTAAGGGAGATAAATATTTTGGCGCGACGAGCGGCTAGGTGCGTCGTAGCCATGGCCGGGGCGACGCGTCCGAACGCGGGAAGAATTTGCCGCCGAAAAGCACTCGTCTTCCCGCGCTCACCATTACGCAACCAGAGGGGCTAGAGACCTCTACTCAACGCCATTCGACAGAGGAAGGTTTGTGGAACATTATTCTTTTTTATTCACAACATTACATGCCATATTCATTGACTTACAGAGTAGTTAACATAGGCCAAAGATCGTCAAAACACCCGGTACCGGAGCACAGTCGCAAGCTATAGCCCCCGGGGCTGGAGGGTTAACCCGGCAAGCGCGATAGGCCTCACGGAAGGCTTCCTATAGGGAATGCGATAGGCCTCACGGAAGCAGGACCATAAAAAAAGCCTTCCATAAAAAAAAAGGGCCTATCAAAACAAAGGAATTTGTCTCTAGGTGAGATAATTCCCCTCCAGTACTCATCCATGTAAATCTCACCCACCCCCCTCCCCTCCTTCCCCACCTTATTCCCCCCTCCCTCCCCTCCTCAATTATCACCTATTTTTCCTCTTATTATCATCATTTATCGGTTATTTTTCTCTCCCGCGATAATGTAGCACAAGTGGGTTGCATAAAAGATCGTTATGCAACACCCAGACACCGGCACACACCGCCCCGCTCTTCTCAGTTGACTCCCAGACAGCGAGAGGGGAAGGCTGCCTGTCTCTCTCTCTCGCCTGAGATTATGACCGGGTGGCCAATATCTTCGTTTTTCACCACCCAAATGCTTTTCCCACTTATTTTAGCACTCTTGAAGGTTCATATATACATCATATATGTAAAATAAAAGCATACCGAAAACAAATAATGGTTTATATTGTAAATATAACGAATTCTGTCAGAATCCAGGGCTAGAAATGCACAAATAACTACCCTAGCACCTACGTCTATATCGCGCTTGTCAGGTTAATGATGTTAGTTAATTTTTCTACATATATTTTATTTGAGATCACCAGTTTTTACAATCTCACTATGCATTTTAATAGTGAAAAGGGTGGTGTTTGGATCACCCCCATGCATTGTTCGGCCCAACCCCTATATAGGGGGTGGTCCGAACAAGGGGTACTTTTTTTTTAAATTTAATAAGTTGACCTTAACTACTCCTTACATGATTAGTAAAAATCACCATGATAGGCCTCGACCCATAGTTTATTGTGATATAACTATTTTTCAATAAAGTTTGTTACCTGATTTTTGGTGATTATTTTTCCACGAATAGTGCGGATCACCCCCACCTCACCCTACATATTGAAAACTAGTAATAAGTCGATACCAGTGACGAGGTATATATATATAAAGTTAGAGTCTGTCAAGAGTGACTCTAACAAATTCTCATACAGTGTAATATCCATAAGAGTTCTTCAGTATTGACTCTTCCTAAATTCCCACTAGTGCGCAAGTGAGGAAATAAATTAGAGTCCACATCTATTGACTCTATTTAATTACGCTCCGGCACTGTGAAGCCAGTCTACAAATATCGACTCTGCATGAAAACCCTCATAGTGTATTCACGAATTAGAGTCTATAAATATTGACTCTGCCTAGATTCCCACTAGTGTTAAAAATGGTGGAAATACCATTAGAGTCTACAATCAATTACTCTGATTTATATTCACCAGTGTGCAAGTGTCTTTAAAATGCCCCAGAACGAGAAGCCCACCACAGAAGCCATGAACGAACACCACACAGAAACACCAAAGGAAAGGTCCACAGAACGAAAGGACCAGCTGACCGAGCCAGCCATTTCAGACAGGCCCAAGCCCGCAGGGCTAAACAGCTCCAGGACGCACCCATTTACCTTTTCTAAACTGACCATTTTCCACACCTCACGTACACTAACCCTCTCGTGTCCTACACTCCTAACTACAAAGATGATGAACAGGAATATACATTCATATTAAAAACACCCATGCCCTGTTCCGACGTTGAGCCAATGCCAACACATCAGACAGCCATAATTATATCTACGTATGTTCTTACATCCGAGAAGTAGATGTTATATATCTTAGAAGTTAAAACGCCCACGCTGTCCCTAGACCTCGTATATCATTTTCCATGACGAGTATAGATATATGTAACCCGTGCTCAGTCGCCCCTTGCATTGTTCCTCTAGTAACTAAGTCTATAATATTAACTGCCACCAGCATTGATACGACATAGCGGCACTGTCCTTGCTACAAAGATGATGAACAGGAATATACATTCATATTAAAAACATGCCCTGTCCCGACGTTGAGCCAATGCCAACACATCAGACAGCCATAATTATATCTATGTATGTTCTTACACCCGAGAAGTAGATGTTATATCTTAGAAGTTCAAACACCCACGATTGTCCCTAGACCTCGTATATCATTTTCCATGACGAGTATAGATATATGTAACCCGTGCTCAGTCGCCCCTTGCATTGTTCCTCTAGTAACTAAGTCTATAATATTAACTGCCACCAGCATTGATGCGACATAGCGGCACTGTCCTTGTGTCATATTGTGCCAAGTACAGATCAACCAGGTTTCATCACCTTATTAGGACGACGACTATAATGTCATCGTTCATCGATGTATGCAATCCTTAGGTTAAGTATTTTTATCCGCCATTGTGTTCACCTTTTTCCATTTACTTTCCACAATTGTCATACGTCTTCCCCTTGCCTCCTTCGTATCCACAGTCCACACTACGCCAATTTACTTCGTGTCTTACACCTCTTACCCCAACCAGAGATTGTATAAGATAACCTGGTTACCAGTATCTGTCATAAGTACCCCGAAACAATAACTAAGTACCCCTATGAACTGCCGCTGTTGTTGGTATATTTATATTTAATAGAAAACGCAGTTCCCAGGGCCAACTAATAGTATCCATAACCCTCGGACTGATCACATAACTCTACCTTTTCCAGACTCATATACCACCCCATAGTTGCATTCCCCGGTAGCATTTGGCTAACGTATTCTACTGCCTTTTCAAACTTCCATATCAATTGTAGCCTAATGCCACCCCCACGCCCAGGGACCTTAGGGGCAAAATTTCCCTGTAGCCCTTGAACTCTCCCCCCCCTCTCATTAAGACACCCGCGCTTCTCGACTCTTGTCCGACCTAGCCTCGCTCTCATACCTCTTGAAGATCCTTGAATTGTCGTTGCTAACGCTCTCCAACCTTTTATATATATACTCCTATCCAGCCTACCTTCACTTAGTAGGCCAGAACAACATTAGAACTTTACTAGCCCCTTGCATGCCATCTATTCTCTTACAACACATTCAAACCCTGCACCCAATGGTCGTCGGTGCGAGGCTAGCCGCCCCGCCAGTAACTAACTTCTATTGCCATACTTCCAGATAAATGTGGCAGAGTTAGCAACCCAGTCTCCACCACATCCAGCAAACCCTACAATTAACAACCAGCCGAGTAAAACCAGCTAGCTAAGGCACCTTCGGTTTTGGTATTAAGGACACCCACATCTGTCTCATACACAGATGGTTATTACAAACACTGGTGATATGGCAAGCCCCTAGCCACAGCCGCCGGACGACTATCACAGAGAGGGCGCCCAGCTCCCCCTTTTTGCCCACCCGAGGAGGGAGACCCCCACCCCCGCGGAGGTATACCTGGCCCCTGTTTTGACTTTCGAGTCATTGCCAGGTAGCACAGGAATTCTTCCTATCAATGAACTAACCATGCATGACTAACACCTTTACTAACCTCTATTAACTCACAATAAACCATTTACCTTTCTTGCATGCTCTGATCACTAAATTAGCACCTCAGCTATACCATAGAATGAAGATTGAACAATCTAGAGAGACGCTCCTATCACAGCTGTCCCCATCCTCCTCGCAAAGTAGATCCAGTCTCTCTCCCCTAAATACGTCCAGTATAGCCAAAATAGTACCTCTTACTAAGGCTCAGTTATATGAAAATATAAAGGCTTCCTATAGCCCTGTGCCACAACAGTAAATACCATCTTACCTAGTCCCCATATCTATTGAGAGCTCAATTAAGTCCATAAGACTCGAGATCCCTACTGTCTACAGGGTCCAGAACCGAGCCTATAAATCTAACTCCCGCACCCAGTCAAATCAGTTGAAAGCTAGACACCAACCAGGGGTCACTACCCTGCAGTTAACTTCTAGCTCTGCCCTTGTGTTGTTCCGGAGTGAGATCCCAGAGCCGGCAGACTCCGTGGCAGATTTGGATAGAAGGACCTGCCCACGTATTTAAGAACTTCACACATATGGGCCCCCTGGACGGCCGCGGAACCAGTCGTTAGCCCCCAACATCATGGACGCAAGATAACCAGGACCAGACCCATCAGATGCTACCCAAGATTCCCTTTAGCAGTACTACATATTACTGTGCTGTTTAGACGTTGACTAATTAATATTTCTACGAAGTGGCTAAGACCTTGCCCAGTGTAATTCATACTTAACCATTCCATTTGGGACGTACTAAGCGATCAGTGCTCTTTAATTAACAGGCGACCTTGACTCTCGTAATTACCTTATTCAGATATTAAAACTCTAGTGATATCTAACGTTCGCCCACTGATTTGCGTTCTATGTATTTCTGAGACAAGGATATAAAACTTAGATCAGTACCCCCTGAGGTTACTAGAATTTTCGTGCTCTAAAATACGCGTGTCTAATCTAGTCTGTGAACTACTACTTGTGCACCAGAGCTACCAGTAATAAATCTAACAGTGAATATGAATCTATAAGTAACATTGATGGTCTTCGGTATATAAACCTGTGGAATCAAAGCCAGTGATCAGAAGATTAATACCTGAACGTTGGAAGTGGGAGACTAGGCTCCATCCAGATCCACTTATGCTAGTGTTGTTCAATTCTATTATTGTCTTACACAAGTATTCTGCAGTGGTATATCAATAAACGTGATCATGTAACTTGCTACCATGTGTTTCTTTGTGTTCTCTATTCCTCATATCTTGTATTGTGCATGCAGCCTTATATACCCAGTCAATTTAGAACTCACATTACCCAAGTTAAACCTGTAGAAAAACAGGGCATAACATTGGCGGCAGCGGTGGTTCTTGATTCGGATAAAAGGTTGCATTACACTGCAAGTTTGGAACAGTAGAAGCATGGCAACATCGCGAAATCTTCAGCCACTCGCACACGTTCCCAAGTATGATGTAAACACGTATGATATCACCAGTTACTTCGACATAATAAAGCCAGTGTACGATGCGGTACTTCATAATGACCGCGAAAAAATCGGCATAGCAATTTTGCATATTATACAGTTGGGAGAAGCCGTTTCCCAATTTGTTGATAAGCCTACCTTTAAAGAATTTATTCACCAAACTGTGGCACAGAATACGCCAGAGTTTACCTGGAACCAGTTTCGATCCTTCGTGATCCGGACCTTAGATTCACTTTTGGGTTCCCCCGTCGCCCCCAAAATAATAAAAGTCGACGAGATCAAGTATGAAGGGGATATAAATGTGACCCTCATACAACTCTACAGATACGTGAGGACCACGTATAGCTATGAAGATTACGACCAACAAAATGAACTCTTATTCACCGCATTGCTAAACATCCTCCCACCCCACATCACCGCCCATCTCGACCCGTATGGCTTATTCGAAGAACATATGCTCTCCATCAGAGAAGAATGCCTACGCAGTTCGATGAATCCCCTATCCAACCCTTCAGCCCCTATCCAAGACTCCGTGCACCCTTCCAAAATGACTTCCGGTGAAAGTCCAACCCCAGTGCACTCTTCCTTGCCTCTATCCTCTCTGACCATCCCTAAATTTTCCCCTGCCCAGCCATCCACCAACGATCATCTTCCATCAATTGTGTTACCCCATAAACCCCATCCTTTTTCTATGCATGTCAAACAAACCCACCAACCCCAGATAACCGCTAACCAGACCGTGACTGCCACCAAGAAGATTCCCAAAATTCGTCCTGTTAACAACCCCAAGTCAATACATCAGTCCTCTACCAATAACCCCTGTTCGACACCTAACTCTTCCCCCACCAACCCTCCGCAGCCCCCCCAACAAGCCCCGTATTCTAGCTATGCCTACCTATGTAGGCCTACCACAACATATTTTCCCCATGACCCCAGAAATGTTCAGCTATCTCCCCACCAACACAATTTCCCTTGTGACAGTTTTCCGTCGGTAGCTTGTGACAGTTTTCAGTCAGTAGCTCCCTTCCACCCCCACACAATTCACACCCCTAGAAAACTTCGAAACCCCACACTTGACTCGCCCTCTCATGTCAAACAAACTCACCAGTCCCAGATAACCTCTAACCAGACCGAGACTGCCACCAAGAAAATTCCCCAAACTCGTCCTGTTAATGTCAAACAAAACCCACCAACCCCAGATAACCAGACCGTGACTGCTACCAAGAAGATTCCCAAAATCCGGCCTGTTAACATCCCCAAATCAGTACATCACTCCTCAATAACCCATGTCCTATGCCTAACTCTGCCCCCACTAATCCTCCCCAGCCCCACATAACCTTTAACCAGACCGAGACTAACACCAAGCAAATTCCCCAAATTCGTCCTGTTAACAACCCCAAATCAATACATCAGTCCTCTACCAATAACCCCTGTTCTACACCTAACTCTTCCCCCACCAACCCGCCGCAGTCCCCCCAACAAATCCCGTTTCCTAACTCGCTCACCTCTCACCACCCTGACCCTCCCACACGCGCCGTTAATCCTCCCCTCACGCGTGACGACCTAGGGACCCAACCATGTTCCCCCCCTTCCCCCAGAAATGCTCAGCTATTTCCCCACCAACAAAATTTCCCGTGTGACAGTTTTCCGTCAGTAGCTCCCTTCCACCCCCCCCACAATTCACACACCTAATAAACTTCAAAACCCCACACTTGACTCACCCCCTCATGACAGACAAACCCACCAATCCCATATAACCTCTAAACAAACCGTCACTGCCACCGACACACTCCACCACTCTGATCCTCCCACACGCGCCGTTAATCCCCCCCTCACGCGTGACTCCCACCAAAGTGATTTCCCCCCCCTCATGCGTACCGAACACCTGCTCACCAGTCGGTCCCCCACCATCATGAGCCCAGCTAAACTTTCAACCTCCACCAATTCCCACCAACAAAATTTCCCTTGTGACAGTTTTCCGTCAGTAGCTCCCTTCCACCCCCCCACAATTCACACCCCTAATAAACTTCAAAACCCCACACTTGACTCACCCCCTCATGACAGACAAACCCACCAACCCCAGATAACCTCTAAACAAACCGTCACACCCCACCACTCTGATCCTCCCACACGCGCCGTTAACCCCCCCCCCCCTCACGCGTGACCCCCACCAAAGTGGTTTCCCCCCCCTCATGCGTACCGAACAACTGCTCACCAGTCGGTCCCCCACCATCATGAGCCCAGCTAAACTTTGAACCTCCCCCTCTTCACCGTTACCCCACCCGCCCCAAATTCCCCCCCCAAAGATCCCCCTCCACAAAATACCACTCCCATCCCAATCCAACCATAAAACTTTTTCCACCTTGGCTAAACCCCAAAATACTCTCTCTCTCGCCCCAAACATAATCAACCTCTCAACTTCAACCACTCCTCAAAATCCCATCCATGTCTCTCCCGAAAATAAAATCAGTCCAAATTCAACCCCTCTCAAACCACAACCCTGCCTGCCCAGACCCCCCCCACCATCTCCCTATCAAATCCCCACACCCAAACCTCCAAACCACCCGATCATAGTAAACTCTCAACCTTCAGCCTTACTCACCCTTCCCCAAACCCCACTCACGACCACAACTCTCTACACAATTCAACCCCTCCCCAGCACCAACCTCTTCCGCAACAACAACCCCGACTTGACCTGCCCATTTCATCTTTAAAACCCCCCTATCACTACCCCCGACCGAAACCACTTAGACCCCCCCTCCAAAACTGGCCCCGGGCCAGCTCGCCCCCAGACCCACATTCCTAACGACAAGAACTAACGGTAGATCCACCCCAATATTCACTTAAAATCAGGATTGGTAGAGGAGGTGGGTCATGCCGGCTCGTCCACAGTCCAGCCTCCCTACCACTCTTGACCTAGATTCCTAGCTTCACTTCCCATTAAAATGTATAATTTTTTCATTCATTCATTCATTCATGATGAGGATATTATTGTACTTGATTTTGTTTTATTGTTTTCAATTCCTAGGCGATTGGGCATGATTCGATAAATTTAAATGTTTTCCATATACTGTATATACTATATTTGTTTTCCTTAGTCATACTACTTTTCTTGTTACCTACACTTTTCTGACTATCTTTTAAAATTGCTTTATACATTGTTAAACACTTTACCTCTTCTTAATTTCCTGTGTTCTTAATTATCTGTCCTTTCTTAAATTTACATGTTTTCCATATACTGTATATTATTTTTTCCCTTAGTCATACTACTTTTCTTGTTAACCTACACTTTTCTGACTATGCTTCTTTTTACTTCACCCTTGAGGCTCGAGGACGAGCCTATAATGAAGGAGAGGGAAGTAAAATGCCCCAGAACGAGAAGCCCACCACAGAAGCCATGAACGAACACCACACAGAAACACCAAAGGAAAGGTCCACAGAACGAAATGACCAGCTGACCGAGCCAGCCATTTCAGACAGGCCCAAGCCCGCAGGGCTAAACAGCTCCAGGACGCACCCATTTACCTTTTCTAAACTGACCATTTTCCACACCTCACGTACACTAACCCTCTCGTGTCCTACACTCCTAACTACAAAGATGATGAACAGGAATATACATTCATATTAAAAACACCCATGCCCTGTCCCGACGTTGAGCCAATGCCAACACATCAGACAGCCATAATTATATCTATGTATGTTCTTACATCCGAGAAGTAGATGTTATATATCTTAGAAGTTAAAACGCCCACGCTGTCCCTAGACCTCGTATATCATTTTCCATGACGAGTATAGATATATGTAATCCGTGCTCAGTCGCCCCTTGCATTGTTCCTCTAGTAACTAAGTCTATAATATTAACTGCCACCAGCATTGATACGACATAGCGGCACTGTCCTTGCTACAAAGATGATGAACAGGAATATACATTCATATTAAAAACATGCCCTGTCCCGACGTTGAGCCAATGCCAACACATCAGACAGCCATAATTATATCTATGTATGTTCTTACATCCGAGAAGTAGATGTTATATATCTTAGAAGTTCAAACACCCACGCTTGTCCCTAGACCTCGTATATCATTTTCCATGACGAGTATAGATATATGTAACCCGTGCTCAGTCGCCCCTTGCATTGTTCCTCTAGTAACTAAGTCTATAATATTAACTGCCACCAGCATTGATGCGACATAGCGGCACTGTCCTTGTGTCATATTGTGCCAAGTACAGATCAACCAGGTTTCATCACCTTATTAGGACGACGACTATAATGTCATCGTTCATCGATGTATGCAATCCTTAGGTTAAGTATTTTTTATCCGCCATTGTGTTCACCTTTTTCCATTTACTTTCCACAATTGTCATACGTCTTCCCCTTGCCTCCTTCGTATCCACAGTCCACACTACGCCAATTTACTTCGTGTCTTACACCTCTTACCCCAACCAGAGATTGTATAAGATAACCTGGTTACCAGTATCTGTCATAAGTACCCCGAAACAATAACTAAGTACCCCTACGAACTGCCGCTGTTGTTGGTATATTTATATTTAATAGAAAACGCAGTTCCCAGGGCCAACTAATAGTATCCATAACCCTCGGACTGATCACATAACTCTATCTTTTCCAGACTCATATACCACCCCATAGTTGCATTCCCCGGTAGCATTTGGCTAACGTATTCTACTGCCTTTTCAAACTTCCATATCAATTGTAGCCTAATGCCACCCCCACGCCCAGGGACCTTAGGGGCAAAATTTCCCTGTAGCCCTTGAACTCTCCCCCCCCTCTCATTAAGACACCCGCGCTTCTCGACTCTTGTCCGACCTAGCCTCTCTCTCATACCTCTTGAAGATCCTTGAATTGTCCGTTGCTAACGCTCTCCAACCTTTTATATATATACTCCTATCCAGCCTACCTTCACTTAGTAGGCCAGAACAACATTAGAACTTTACTAGCCCCTTGCATGCCATCTATTCTCTTACAACACATTCACATCCCTGCACCCAATGGTCGTCGGTGCGAGGCTAGCCGCCCCGCCAGTAACTAACTTCTATTGCCATACTTCCAGATAAATGTGGCAGAGTTAGCAACCCAGTCTCCACCACATCCAGCAAACCCTACAATTAACAACCAGCCGAGTAAAACCAGCTAGCTAAGGCACCTTCGGTTTTGGTATTAAGGACACCCACATCTGTCTCATACACAGATGGTTATTACAAACACTGGTGATATGGCAAGCCCCTAGCCACAGCCGCCGGACGACTATCACAGAGAGAGGGCGCCCAGCTCCCCCTTTTTGCCCACCCGAGGAGGGAGACCCCCACCCCCGCGGAGGTATACCTGGCCCCTGTTTTGACTTTCGAGTCATTGCCAGGTAGCACAGGAATTCTTCCTATCAATGAACTAACCATGCATGACTAACACCTTTACTAACCTCTATTAACTCACAATAAACCATTTACCTTACTTGCATGCTCTGATCACTAAATTAGCACCTCAGCTATACCATAGAATGAAGATTGAACAATCTAGAGAGACGCTCCTATCACAGCTGTCCCCATCCTCCTCGCAAAGTAGATCCAGTCTCTCTCCCCTAAATACGTCCAGTATAGCCAAAATAGTACCTCTTACTAAGGCTCAGTTATATGAAAATATAAAGGCTTCCTATAGCCCTGTGCCACAACAGTAAATACCATCTTACCTAGTCCCCATATCTATTGAGAGCTCAATTAAGTCCATAAGACTCGAGATCCCTACTGTCTACAGGGTCCAGAACCGAGCCTATAAATCTAACTCCCGCCCCCAGTCAAATCAGTTGAAAGCTAGACACCAACCAGGGGTCACTACCCTGCAGTTAACTTCTAGCTCTGCCCTTGTGTTGTTCCGGAGTGAGATCCCAGAGCCGGCAGACTCCGTGGCAGATTTGGATAGAAGGACCTGCCCACGTATTTAAGAACTTCACACATATGGGCCCCCTGGACGGCCGCGGAACCAGTCGTTAGCCCCCAACATCATGGACGCAAGATAACCAGGACCAGACCCATCAGATGCTACCCAAGATTCCCTTTAGCAGTACTACATATTACTGTGCTGTTTAGAGATTCACTAATTAATATTTCTACGAAGTGGCTAAGACCTTGCCCAGTGTAATTCATACTTAACCATTCCATTTGGGACGTACTAAGCGATCAGTGCTCTTTAATTAACAGGCGACCTTGACTCTCGTAATTACCTTATTCAGATATTAAAACTCTAGTGATATCTAACGTTCGCCCACTGATTTGCGTTCTATGTATTTCTGAGACAAGGATATAAAACTTAGATCAGTACCCCCTGAGGTTACTAGAATTCCCGTGCTCTAAAATCTATCTATCTATCTATTGCCTGACGCCGTGATCCCCGAAGGGGTGGCCACGAACGAACCGCCCCCATGCACCTCTGTCCCCAGTCAGTCGACGCCCCTCCCCCCAACCAGCACCGCCTTCGTTCATGTAGTTCCTCACTCCATCCTTCCACCTCATATTCGGTCTACCTCTCCCCCTCTGTCCCTCCACCTCGCTCTCGTACACCCTCTTAGTCATTCTCTCTCGCTTTCCATACGTTCAATATGGCCGAACCATCTCAAGTTGTTCCTTTTCACACTTTCCAGCACATCTACCTCCACGCCACACTCCTTCTTACTTCCTCATTAGTCTGTCTATCCCTCCATGTAACTCCGCACGCACTCCTTAAGTAATTCATTTCCACTGCTCTCACTCTTGGTCTGAGTCTCTCAACCAACGTCCATGCTTCGCTTCCGTAAGTCAGTGTCGGGATTACCACACTGTCATGCAAGGACTTCTTCACTTCCATACTGGCCACCCTATTTCTTGTTACTGTTTTTAGTGTTCCTACAACCCTCTTCCCTGTTGTACCCTCTCCCGCACCTCTTCATCCATAGTCCCATCTTTACTCAACACACTGCCCAGATACTTAAAAGAGTTGACGATCTCCATAGCCTGACCGTTCAGCTTCACCTCACACTCTGTGACTTCACCCCTTTCGAAGACCATAACCTTGCTCTTCCCCGTATTTACCTTCAAATTCCGTTTTTCGCACACTGTTCCAAACTCATTTACCAGACCCTGCAACTCCCATTCATTATCACTCATCAGAACTGTATCATCCGCAAACAGCAGTATAGGTAGCTTCCACTCAATTCCCTCCCTTTTCAGCGTTACACCAACATCCACTGCTCTTGATAGTATTTCTTTCATAACTCCATCCATATATACAGTAAACAACCACGGGGACATCACACATCCCTGTTTCAAACCAACATTCAGGTCAAAGAACTCGCTCTGCTCACTCTCCACACGTACTGCCGCCTTTGCACCCTCATACATGCTCTTCACTGCTTTCAGCAACTTGCCCTCTACTCCGTATATTCTAAGTACTTTCCACAAACCTTCTCTATCCACTCTGTCATAGGCCTTCTCCAAGTCCATAAAGGCAACATACACCTTTTGTTTCTTCTCCAGATACTTCTCCACAACACAATTCAGGGTAAAAATCTGATCTACACATCCTCTTCCCTTCCTAAGCCCGCCTTGGTCGTCACCTACCCATTTCTACATTCTCACTCTCATTCTCTCAATCACTACCCTACTGTATACCTTCCCTACTATGCTTAGAAGACATATTCCTCGGTGGTTACCACACACTCCTCTTTCCCCTTTGCCCTTATATAGGGGGACTATTATGCCAGTCTTCCAGTCATCGGGTGCACTCCCCTTCTCCCATGCTAGTTTGCACATTTTCCATACCCATTCTATCACTATCTCACCACCATACCTCCATCTGTTCCTGGTGCTTTCCCGAACTTCACTCTTTTCATGGCTTCCCACACTTCTGACCTCCTGATCCCCACCTCCTCCTCCACTACTTCTCTTCTTCTCCCTCCCATATAATATCCAGCTATGTTTGCTGGCTCTTCATTCCTTTCATTTAGCAACTCACTGAAGTACTCCCTCCATCTTTCGACTCTCTCTTGCTTCTCGGCTAGCATTCTCCCATTCTTATCTTTCACACCCTTACTGTTTCCCTTGCTACCTTCCCTAACTTTCTTGACTTCTTTCCAGAACAGTTTCTTACTCTCCCTCCATTTTACACTCAGATTCCTTCCAAATTCCTCATCTACTCTTCTCTTACTTTCCTTCACCACCCTCTTACTCTCCACGTACCTCGCTCGTTTCTGTCTCTCGGAATCTTCATTCCCTCTACTACCCAACCACTCTCTATATGCTTTCTTCTTTTCTTCCACAGCTATTCTTACCTCTTCTGTCCACCATGCTGTACCTTTCACTCCCCTCCCTCTTCTCCTCACTCCACACACCTCCTCACATGCTGCACAGATCTCATCCTTAAACACCTTGCTCATCTCCTCCACTTCCTCCATAACTTCCAGGTCGAACCCCCCTAGTCGTCTTTCCACTGCTCTCCTGTACTCCTCCCTGACTTCCTCCTCCTGCAACCTCTCCACCCTCCTCACCATTCCACCCTCTCTCGCCTCCCTCCCGCTCTCCTCACCCACTTCTTTTGTATCCTAACCTTAGCTACCACTACATAATGATCAGACAGACGCCCTCCAATACCCCTATACACCCTAGCATCCATCACAGATTTCTTCATTCGTTCATCCACACACATAATCAATCAATGACTTTCGTTCCACCACTGTCTTATCCTTCATCGTCAACATCCGTTTCCATGTGTACCTGTGGATCATTCTGTGTCGGAAGAAGGTGTTGGCTATCCACAGCCTCCTCCCCACACATACGTCCACAAGTGCACTACCATTGCATTCACCTCTGATGGTACCCCCCACCCTCCCACCACTCCCTCAACTTTCCTATCACCCACCTTACCATTCATATCCCCAATCAGAAATATTCTTTCGTTCTTGTCAAACTTCTCCAGGCACGCCTCCACATTCATCCAGAACTCCTCTTTCTTTCTTTCAAGTATATCCTCTGTCGGGGCATACACGCATACAATCACCCACGTTTGTATTCCTACTTTCATTCTCACCCACACAATCCTTGAACCCACAGACCCATACTCTCTTACACATTCCTTCCATTTGCTACTTACAAACAAACATGCACCTTCTCTCGCTGTTCCTTCACTCACTCCAGCACACACACCCATTCCACACTCCCACTCTCTCACATCTGAACCTTTCCATTTGGTCTCTGTCATTCCACATACATCCAGCCTGGCAAATACGTGTGCTCTAAAATACGCGTGTCTAATCTAGTCTGTGAACTACTACTTGTGCACCAGAGCTACCAGTAATAAATCTAACAGTGAATATGAATCTATAAGTAACATTGATGGTCTTCGGTATATAAACCTGTGGAATCAAAGCCAGTGATCAGAAGATTAATACCTGAACGTTGGAAGTGGGAGACTAGGCTCCATCCAGATCCACTTATGCTAGTGTTGTTCAATTCTATTATATTGTCTTACACAAGTATTCTGCAGTGGTATATCAATAAACGTGATCATGTAACTTGCTACCATGTGTTTCTTTGTGTTCTCTATTCCTCATATCTTGTATTGTGCATGCAGCCTTATATACCCAGTCAATTTAGAACTCACATTACCCAAGTTAAACCTGTAGAAAAACAGGGCATAACAGTCTTTATAAAATTAGAGTCCGTCATCATCGACTCTATAGTGAAATCCTCGTCAAGTGCATAAGTGTCTAGAGTGTTGTCACAAACATATTTAACTAGCACTATATGTGGTACGACTTAGAAAGTTAATCAATAGTTCATTGAGTTAAATAAGAGGCAAACTAAACCTATTGTATACCTGCTTTTCATCCAGATCCTCGAACGTGCTAGGATAGTTTATGTTGTACCGGTATATATAATTACTATTAATCCTTATATACCCATTCATGTCTGTTTAAGTAAGAGCTACAATAATAAAACAACTATTCATAAACTTACTCAGTGTTATATGTATCATCTATTTATCTTCTATGCATGTGTTGTGTGATCTTTGACTTCTCCAGTTAAGTAGAACCTACCAAATCCAATCTCAAAACCTGGTGAAAACCCTGGTATAACATAAATCAAGCAACAAGTCCAGCGACCCCTCAAGGCTGCTTGCCCTCCATAACACTGATGGTCACGTGTCCAAACAGTAGTTTAGAGTGGGTAAGGGAAAAATGGAAAGGGAAGACTGCCCTGGGACAAACGTCCGTGGCAGAGAGAGAGAGAGTGTGTGCGTGAGAGTGAGTGAGACTCGGAGTGGTTGAGGTGGGGGGTAGCTCAAATTAGTCGTAGGGAAGTGAGGCAGCTGAGACACATAGATTATTCTCCCCATAGATCACACTTCCTACGGCCTAAAAAAACATTATTAACTCACTAAGCACTCTAATAACACATAATAGTCTAATAAAGTATAGTTAGAACATGTAAGGCTACTAAATAATACATACAGGCATAAAATTGCAAAAAATGGAAAGAAGAACAACGATATAAATTATGGACTATATCATTTATTTACCTATCTAAGCTGAAGGATTTGTTGAAAAAATCATCTATATGTACAGTAGCCCACATAAATTTGCTCCCATTCCATGATTTTTAAGCATGGGCGTAAAGCAGAGAGTAATCGACTGGCCAGAATCATATATTGTATATCCGCTAAGTAACTACGTAAATGAACTACTGCATACTAATCTACCCTTCTATTTCAATCCAATTATTCTTTCGTCCTTAGAAAATAAAAAATGGGAAAAAACTTTTGAAGCCAACTGTATATCAGCAAATTCCTCCTCACCCAGCTCCTAAAATCGACGAGCTTGGAAAATGCGAAGAAATATTACCTGGGGGCATTTTGGAAAAGTGGCACCGTCGCAATACTAAAAATCTATGAATTATCGCATATATACGCATTCAATCAACGTTTCACCTATGTAGTTGAATTCAGCCACACAATTTCATAACCTACGTATCTTAATTTTTATCATAAACCGTTATTTAAGCATATATTAACAATTTTTTTGTTCAGGTTCGGAAATGTGGCACCACTGTAAAAGGTTGCCAAGTATGCGGAGGTGATTTCGAGAGTAATTTACACTTCTCTGGCCTTCTGATTCCAGCCACCGACCAGACAAGGTAAGTCAAATAGTCTCACTTATATTTTCCATTTTTAGCAGTTTAATTAGAATGTTTCTATACTACGAATTTTGAAAGGAAGGATACCTTCGAGGGAAGGGAACGTTTGGTACTGCGGGCCATAGGCTTTCAGTGCTGCATCTACACAAGGATATTCTCACCGTGAGGTAAGGGTGCTTAGGCCCGCAGTACCAAACGTTCCCTTCCCTCGAAGGTATCCTTCCTTTCAAAATTCGTAGTATAGAAACATTCTTTGGGATTTGTTTGGCTGAGCGAATGCTTTCGTAAACGGTCGCCGCGACCGTTTACGTCCAATATTATTGGAATCTGAAGAGGACCTTCCACCCTTCTCTTCGATGGTCGTCGGATCCCTTCGTTTGCTAATTGAATTTTATTATTTGTATTATTGTTTAAATTCGTAAATTAAAGGTTACAGAAGACATTCTTTAATGCAAATCAATTGCATAATGTACGAAACTATTAATATTTATTAATATGGGTTACAATTAGCACATTTCCAAAGACTTTCGATATATCTTCAATGACGATGTTGAACTTGACAGGAGCCGTTGTGTATCCGGCCCCTGGCACCTTCACCTGAGGCCTATCACCGCCTATGTCGGCCAGCCTTCACAACTTGTAGATCGCTTCATCAGATTTTATTCGCCCAATTACTACCCAGGTAAGGACATTCACGACATTCCATTATACTTGCTTGTATTTTTGGCTTGGAATCCTCATTTGGTGACTATTATTATCTATCTATTTGAGGCATATTTCCTGAAATAAGTCTTGCAATTGACGAGGATGGGTGTGAATGGGATATGCCGTGTGTGGGCCTGTCAGCTCTGCAGACTAGTTATATATGTTCATTTATGGAAGTATTTAAAGTAGGCCTAGGCCTAGCCCAATCAGGGAGAACATGTTAGTCCCTATTTATAGCCTACTTTAGTAGGGTAGGCTAGGCCTATATTTTTTAATCCAATAGGCCTGTCCTATGTTAAAATAGGTATTATTCTATAATTGCACCTATATGAGCTAAACAAATTATTATTGTATTTAACAGGAAGGTACGGCGAGGTAAGTGATGTGGTATAGGTGGCAATATGCGGAAATGGATTATAAAGGCATTCTGCCCCCCTCTTACCCCCTTACGAAAATCTACGGTTATTCACTCCACCCCAACTGGATTTCTACCGTTTTACCCAACCAGCGGGGGTGTGGGGGCGGTAGCCCCCACCCATAATACTAGGTTAGGTTAGGCTAATGTCTCTCTGAAACATTGTAAATCCGTGTCACATCTAGATTGATAGACTTTTGTCAGAGGGGGGCGGAATGCCCTTATAATCCATTTCCGCATATTGCCACCTATACCACATCACTTACCTCGTTGTACCTTCCTGTTAAATACAATAATATTTTGTTTAGCTCGTATAGGTGCAATTATAGAAATTTACCTTAAAATAGCCAACAATAGGGTACCTAGGTTAACAAGTCCCAGATATTGAAAGAAAAAGTGGTAAAAATTGAAGAGACCTTGGACAGCCTTTTTACCTAACCTAACAAAACATAATTATAGGCCTAGCCTAGGCCTAGTAGGCTAGTTAAAAGGCTGTCCGAGGTCTCTTCAATTTTTACCACTTTTTCTTTCAATATCTGGGACTTGTTAACCTAGGTACCCTATTGTTGGCTATTTTAACATAGGCTAGGCCAATTGGATTAAAAAATATAGGCCTAACCAGCCTACCCTACTAAAGTAGGCTATAAATAGGGACTAACATGTTCTCCCTGATTGGGCTAGGCCTAGGCCTACTTTAAATACTTCCATAAATGAACATAAGATAACGAGTCTGCAGAGCTGACTGGCCCACACACGGCATATCCCATTCACACCCATCCTCGTCAATTGTAAGACTTATTTCAGTAAATAGGCCTATGTCTTAAATAGATAGATAATAATGGTCCCCAAAGGAGGATTCCAAACCAAAAATACAAGCAAGTATAATGTAATGTTGTGAATTTTCTTACCTGGGTAGTAGGCTAATTGGGTGAATAAAATCTGATGAAGTGGTCTTAAGGACCTATCCATATGGAAGCATACAACAGGAGTTGTGATTAGATGATACAATATTATATAACGGGTACCTATGTACCGGGTATGTAAGAATTGCAATAAATTATGTGAAATATATTTTTCATTCTTTATGCGGTACCTATAATTGTCCAAGCATCATATATTTAGTCATTTATAAAAGTAAACCTGCCTACTAGACTTTCTGTTTTTGGTACCGTATAGTACTGTAGACAGGGCAGGTGTCAATTTGATGCAGAATAAGTATTGAAAATAAATGGTTTTCTATATTAGCCTAGTCAAAGGGGGTGATCACATTACTATTAACTTGAAACCCGAAACTTTATGATATTGCTGCACTGCCACTGAATGGTACTGGATTAAAACCTGGCACTTTTCATGTAGCAGAACTGTACAGTATAAAACTTGGGGCAAATTGGTGCAGCTGTGGTAAATAACCCCATAAAGTATACAGTACTCGGTACCTACTAAGTGATCTGTATAGGATTCACTATTCTGAACTTATACATACAGGTATTTGTTTTTGAGGGAATACATAAGAGTTGAGACAGGCGAAGCCAGGGTTAAATTGGTGACCAGGCTACGGTAAGATTAGGAGTAGTGGGCGTACCACTACCGACATACAGCATAAATCATCTTTAAACATTAACCTAACCTAACCTAGTACTACATGAATACTAGGTTAGGTTAGGTTAGGTTAATGCAGAAAAAATATCTGTGAGTATTAGGCTATGGTAATATTCAGTTGAGAAACTCTGCCTCATAAAGCTAAACTAACTCAACCCAATCCCACAATCGGATTGCTACAATACTATACTGTGCCTAACTTACCTAATGTAACTAACCTTACAGACCCCATGCTGGCAATATATAAGATGACAATTAATTCATGGGGTGGCTTAGGGGGGAAAAGCCCCCCTTCAACCTATTATTGTATCCCACGGCAGTCAAAATATAAAGGAGCGTGCGAGTAGTGTAAACAAGGAAGGCGATACGTTTGAATACTACCGTACATCCTTCCCCCAACTTTTAGAAGCCAATTTGCTTCGGCTGGCTTCTGAAATTTACGGGATAGTCCTATACTCAAAAGTAAGGAGTATCGTTAGGCTACACTACTTCAAGAAACCTATCATAGGCCTATTCCAAATTTGTAGGTTAGGTTAACTCACAAATCGCTTTCCCCATTAGCTAACCTAACCTTGGCTATATTAATTTGCCAACAATTTTGCATTGTTTAAAGAGTAGGCTACATGTTGATTAAATATGCAAGTCCCATGGAGATTAAAAAATACTATTTAACCATGAAATAGTTTTCTATAATTAGGCTAGGATAGGTGACTATCCCTAGATGTCTAAAGCCGATGAGAACAATTGTGTGATCCAAACACTTTCCCTGCTAAATTTTTGGAAAAACTCGGAGAGTCAGACTGTCGAAGGTTACCTCGCTTGGATAGCTAGAATAGATTAGTTTTATTAGGCCTAGGTTACCATGGATATTATAAACTAAATAATCCACTAGCCTCTCATGCCTAACCCATCGTCCAAAATCCAACCCTGGTAACCTCTTAAGGTTAGGCTAGGCCTACCCTGTTTTCAGTAGTTTTAATATATCAAGATAATTCCTTAACCCGTACAGCCGGCGATGTATGTAACGCACAGCCCCAGAGACGCGCCTGGCGCGTCACCCTAATTGCGCCGACCGTAACCTCAGGTGTAGCCACTCAAGAGGGCTCAGATTTGTATGGGAACTGTGTACGTATCCCACGCAACCGTGCCGATGGTTGAAAACTCTCAAAGTCAACGTGCGTGCGTGCGCGCACAATAACCTGTTTTTTTGGGGTAATTGCCTTCAATTTTTTACTCTTGTAAAATACATTTTCGGGGGCTCTGTAGGACCATTCTTTAAGCTTTTTGAGCGTTTTTTCGTGGTTTTTCCTTCATTCCTAACCCATTCGCTATTGTTTCTGGAATACATTTTTTTTTTGAAAACCGGCCGGGTTCTGGTGAACAAACATTACAAAACTAGCCGGGGCTGAACGGGTTAACAATATAGGCCTAGGCTAAATTCTCATCAAAATTGCTCATAGCCTATGTCCAATTTAAGCATTTCTTTGAAATGGAGGACTCAAAGCTTTACCTTTCCCATTTGGGAAGGGTCAGCCAGGAGATAGATAGCCTATGGCAATTTACAGCCCACTATCCTAGCTCTGGCCCTTTTTGAGTTAGAGATAGGCTAGGTTAGGTTAGATTTCACGATTTATGGCCATAGGCCTAGATCTACTTGGAACAAGTGAACAGGGAGGGCTAGGCTTGAATATAACAGAAAAGCTTTCTTGATATTATAACCAAGCCACTTTTCCAGAGAGCCAAGCACAACCCAATTATTCAGCGAAAATCCATACCACAACCCCATGGCTATTCCTAAACTCAAAAATTGATTGGTGGTTGAAGGGAAATTAAGCTAGAGAAATTCAATGGTCCTCTGGGGAATCACTAGGGCCTAGGCTACCTTATTTTCGTCAATTGAGAATGTCCTAAATACAGAATAATAATATTAATGCAATAAACTGGGTAAATAATACACCAGGGACCATCACTTTATTACGATTCGATTCCGTCTGTACTCCCGTGAGGCTGCCCGAGGCAGTAATTTGTAAACAAAACGTTCTTCATGTATACCAACCGTAAGAAATGCACCGCGGCGAGTTTGACAGGCTTACCAACCCTAGGTCCGACGGCATCGCACGAGAGATTCGCACAAGGAAGCAACTGGTGGTACCATCTTCACGTGCGAGTCCTTCGTCGAAGGGATCGCACGATTATCTGGTACTGCGGGCCTTACATTTTGTATTTTTACCACAAGCTATCTTGGCATATAGTCACCATGTCTGGAAAAGGGAAGTTGAGTAGTGAAATGATGAAGTCATATGATGGTAAGGGCGATGTGGTGGCGTGGCTAAAGAAGGCAGAATTGGTGGTAAAACTGATGGAAATTAAAGACTTGGCTAGTTTTATACCACTGTACTTGGAGGGAGATGAGTTAGCCTTGTACCTTGAGATGAGTGAGAATGATCAATTGGATGCTAAGAAGATAAGTGATAGATTGAAGGAGGCTTTTACACAGGGAATGTTTGATGCATATGGAAGGCTAAAGAGGGTGAGATGGACAGGTGAGCAGGTGGATGTCTTTGCTAACGAGATAAGGAGGTTGGTAGGGCTAGCTGGGTGGAAGGGAGAGGGCTTGGAGAGGGCCGTGAAGCTAGCTTTTATAACTGGTTTTCCGGACAGGATATCGATGGAGCTGCAGCAGGTTAAGGACATTGAGTCGGTGAGCGTGAGTGACTTAATAGTTAGGGCTAGAGTATTGGCGTTAGGAGTAAGCCAAGGAGTTGCAGCAGTTGCTACTGGTGGGCCGGAAGTGGAGGCAAAGTGGCAGGCTCCACGGGGTGAGCCGAGTGGCAGGAAATGGGAGGCACCGCAGGCGCGTGGCTTCAAAGGTCGCTGCTTCAGATGTGGTGGCTCTGTAAAGTCAGTGAAAATAGGCTAGCCTAGACAGACCTCAGATGCGGAAATACCCTGAGCCGAACAGGCCAAGAGGGATATCTCTATTGGTCTAACTGGTAAGGTGTCTGCCTCACACCCAAGGGTCGAGAGTTTGTGTCCTCACCAGGGCATGATATTTTCGTGAGGCTATTTCCGCATTTAACGAAGTATAGGTGTGTTCGTAAAATTGTTCAGATGGTTTAGAGTAAGATCGGAGCTCCATAAATCCTCTTTCGGGCAAGGACGTGTAAAAACCGATCCCCACAGGATAAGGAAGGGGAGAGGAGAGACCAGGGAGTGTATGTGAGATGCGCTTGGGTTGGGTTGTGGAAGTTGCCAGCCGCACAAGCGAGTTGCCAACTGGGCAGTTAGTAGGTGTGTGTAGCATCGCTCAGTGAAGTTGACTCACCATTCCCATTCATCTCTCTGAAGGACTATCGGTCGATTCGGCTCAAGCTTGTTCCTCTCTGTTCGGACCTTTCGCTTCCCGGAAGGTGAAGTAGTGTAAAGTCAGTAAAAATAGGCTAGCCTAGACAGACCTCGGATGCGGAAATACCCTGAGCCGAACAGGCCAATAGGGATATCTCTATTGGTCTAACTGGTAAGGTGTCTGCCTCACACCCAAGGGTCGAGAGTTCGTGCCCCCACCAGGGCATGATATTTTCGTGAGGCTATTTCCGCATTTAACGAAGTTTAGGTGTGTTGGTAAAATTGTTCAGATGGTTGAGAGTAAGATCGGAGCTCCATAAATCCTCTTTCGGGTAAGGTGTAAAAACCGATCCCCACAGCTCTCACATGGCAAGGGAGTGTAAGGAGCCAAAGCCAGCCATAACTTGCTATCGGTGTGGGAAGGAGGTCACATAGCGAGCCGTTGCTGCGCCGGAAGCTACCCCTTTAGTCGAGAAAAGGCGCTCCCAAGCTCCCTGCCAGTGGTGGGGGGGGGAAAGGGTCAAGAGCCCTTGTGGATACTGGCTGTTCGACTACTGTGTTGGCCTCTCGTTTGGTAGGAAAGTGTGAGGGAGAGGACACTAGGCTGGTTGCAGTCGATGGAAGAGAGATAAGGTGTGAGGGTGCCAGAGAAGTGGAGTTGACAGTGCGAGGAATCCGATTGTGGATCAGGGCCATAGTACTTGATAGAGTAATTGACGGCATTGATGTAGTGATGGGGATGGATGTAATCAGCCAACTGGGTGGCGCTACGATTGTAGATGGAAGAGTACCGGTAACGTTTGGGAAGGTACCGGTAAGTTGTTCAACTGTCGAGAGTGGAGAGACCCAATGCGCTGTGGCCATAAAGTCGGAAGGGAAGAGACAGAAGAGCTGAAAGGTAAGTTCGCAAAGGCAGCCGAGGTTGTTGAGCCAAAGAGAGGGGTGTTGAAGATAGGCACTGAATGGGGGGCTGATCCATGCAAGATTGAGGATAAGGACTTTGTTGCGGTATTTGATGGTAGGAAGTGGGTAGTCGAGTGGTTGTTGACAGGAGAGTTGCCTGTTTTGAAGAACAAAGTTGGTTGTTACGAACATGCTATGAAAGAGGGAGTGAGAGAAGATTTTGACAAGGAGGTGGAGAGGTGGATTGATGAGGGCATTCTGCTGCCGTGGGGGGAGGAAGTGGAGAGTGGAGTGTTGCCGTTGATGGCGGTGGTTCAACCGACGAAAAACAAGGTACGGCCTGTATTGGATTTTCGTGAACTTAATACCCACGTGATGAGTCACACAGGCGATGACGTCGCGGATGTGTGCGGCAAGACACTCAGGGAGTGGAGGCAGATGGGTGGGGCCTCGACCATTGTGGATTTGAAGTCCGCTTATTTACAAATTTATGTGACAGAGAAGCTCTGGAAGTACAAGCTGGTGAGATATAAGGGGAAAACGTATTGCTTGAGGTTGGGTTTCGGGTTGAATTCGGCTCCAAGAATCATGGCGAGGATACTCAAGACAGTGCTGGGGAAAAGGCAGGAGATGGAGGCTGCCACGAATTCATTCATTGACGATATACTAGTGGATGAGACTGTGGTGACGGCAGCCGAGGTTGGCAGACGGTTGGCTAGGTTTGGATTGGCCACAAAGGAGCCGCAGCCGTTGGAAGGGGGTGCGGCGTTGGGCTTGAGATTAGAGAGAGATAGAACAGGCGAGCTAGTATTCCAGAGAGATAATGAGGTTTCGGAAATTAGGGAGAATTGGAGTAGGAGAGAGCTATTCTCAGTTTGTGGAAGGCTGGTGGGCCACTATCCCATTGCAGGATGGCTTCGGGTAGCATGTAGTTACGTTAAGTGGAGAGCGGAAGGTGTCAGATGGGAAGACAAGGTCGGAAAAGAGACAGTCACGATGATGCAAGATGTCATAGAAAGAGTGAGACGCGAAGACCCAGTGAGAGGAAGATGGTACACCCCGAAGTCGGAGAAGGGGGTTGTATGGTGTGACGCAAGTAGTATAGCGACAGGAGTGATATTGGAGATAGGTAATGTAGAAGTTGAGGAAGAAGCACGATTACAGTCATATCAACGTGGCTGAGTTGGATGCGGTGTTGAAAGGTATCAATTTGGCCTTGAAGTGGGGTTTGCGAGAGATCGAGGTTCGAACTGATTCTGCTACGGTGTTTGGTTGGCTGAAATCAGTGGTGACGGAAGAGAAAAGAGTTTGAACGAAGGGAGCCTCAGAAATGATTGTGAAGCGTCGTCTGGGAATTCTGAGGGAGTTAAAAATGTGTATAGTCTGAAGTTGTGTTTAGTTTTTGTGCTATCAGAGAAGAACAAGGCAGATGCCCTAACGAGGGTAAAGAAATCATGGATTGGGGTGCCAGAGGAGACAAAGGAGGCGGCTATGGTGTGTTGCATGGGAGCACCAAGTGTAAAGGAGCTACATCAAATGCACCACATGGGAGTCGACAGGACGCTGTTTGTAGCAAGGAAGGTTGACCCTGCAGTCACGAGGGACAACGTTCGAGAGGTGGTGAGACGTAGTGACAGATGTCAGTCGATCGACCCTGCACCGAGTGTACATGAGTCTGGGGAGATTAGAGTGGATAATGATTGGAAAAGGTTGGCGGTTGATGTGACACACTATCGGCAAGGGTTGTACCTATCTATGGTAGACTGTGGACCTGGACGGGTAGCTATCTGGAGGGAATTAAGAGCAGAGAATGCGGAAGAGATTGCAGGTGTGCTGAATGAGATCTTCCTAGACAGGGGCCCAGTTGATGAGGTGTTGATGGATAACGGTACTGCTTTTCGGTCGCAGGCTTTGAAGGACATGCTTGATAGGTGGAATGTCTGACGTTTCTTTAGAGCTGCGTATCGGCCAAGTGGGAACGGAATTGTGGAAAGACATCATCGGACAATCAAGGCTATGGCAGAGAGGGGGCAGGTAGCACCTATGGAAGCAGTATTTTGGTATAATATGTCCCCTAGTAGTGTTGCCAAATGTGTTGCACGTAAATGAGCTAGATTGAAGTCTAAAATGCGCTAGGGAAAATTTTGTCTCCTCCCCTGCATAAAGATCAAACGTTTCACAGAAGTTACATGCCTTCTCAGGTCACTGAGTTGTGTTGTTATCTCGCATTTACAGAACAAACTAAAAAGCTTAGTCTTGTCTTTTTTTAAAGGTTTAAAGCCAATCTTCTAACTCTTGAATGGATTTCCAGCTCTTTCTGAAGGTTTGAGTATACATTGGCCCCATTCTGATCGTTACTCAGGCATTTATTTAACTAGGCTGAATGTAACTGAATGCACTACGTTTGAATGTTTGCACTTTGAAGCTAAGTTGAGCTAACTATCGGAATGCGGCAGGCGTCCGGTCACCGAGTTGTATGACTGACACTTTTAATACAGAGCAGTTGCTTCATAGTCCAATTTTTACTGAGCTTTAATTATATTTAATTACAGTTTCAGGAATTATGATTTATAAGATTTATGATGACAAATAGACGACAATGATACCTATTTTGTAAAGTTTGGACTTACTGCAATCTTACCAGAACCAATAATATTTTATAAGTGTAAAATAGCAACATTAGTTAAAAATAATATTACGAAACAGGACAAACAAAAGTCAATCCGGGAATCCTAATCCTATTGATTTCGTGTGTAACCTAGAGTATACGAGTAAAGATTTCTCTAGCTTAGGAAGAAGTGTACATGTATGCTTAATTTACCTATGATAATGGCTTTTTAGAAATGCGTTAGAACATGCACCAAAACAAAAAGAAATGCACTAGAAAATGCGCTATGCGCAACTTACAAAAATGTATGCGCTATTTGTGATGCCAATGTGCTAGAACTAGCGCATTTTGCGCTAGTTTGGCAACACTGTCCCCTAGGTCAGGTCAGGATGAGAGAACCGTACCACAAAGAGCAGTATTTCAGTATGAATGGCGACATCCATGTGCGGTGCCGATGGCCATTGGGGGAGAGGAAGGGCCTGCCTCTATCCAAATTGGGGAGGAGATTTGGGTGAAGCCCCCAAACGTGAAGTGTACATCCCAGTGGGGGAGGGGTACTGTGACGGAGTGCATTCCAGGAACAACCTCAGTGTCGACGGGATGCCACGTCACATCTTGGACGTCAGAAGAGTGGTAGAGTCTTCAACTGATGATGAGGTGGGTGATGACGAGCAAGAAGAGGTAGAAGAAAACGAAGTGGTACCACGACGGTCGCAGAGAGAGAGGCGACGGCCAGGGTGGATGGGAAATTATGAGACGGGAAGTGACTGTGAAATGGAGTAGGTGGGATAAAGGGACTGCGCGATGTCTAACGTACCTTAGTAGTACGTACTAGGGCAGTATGTCATTAGGTACGGTGCAAATTTTTTATGATTTTCGTTGTTGTTTTTCTCATATAGTTGTCTTCTCTCTTTATTTTTTTTGTTAGATTGATCTTGCGATCAGGGGGGCGTGTGGTGTAATTTGATTTATGTTGGGTAGTTAGTTTTAGGTATATGTAGGGAGCCTAGCGAGGGGGTTTCGGCAGGGGAAAGGGCAGCGTCAGTGAAGAAGAGACGCACTCGTGGGAGGACCTATGTGTGCAGGTTGTAGGGAGCTCCCGTCGTATTTTCTTGAGTGTAGTGTTCCTGTGGTGGGTGAATAGATTCAGCCGAGGTCGGTGGTTCTTGTGGGCATCACTGCAACTGTAGGTTAGGTTGGTTTGTGGTTTGTGGTTTCAGTTTCTGGAGTGCTGATGGTGCTTGGATGGGGAACCGCTTAGCCTAGCCTAGCCCTGGAGATATATAGGCTTTCAGTGCTGCATCTACACAAGGATATTCTCACCGTGAGGTAAGGGTGCTTACATTTTGTATTTTTACCACAATTTGGGAACCCATTAACGCCATCAGACAGTACACTAGGACCATACAGCTGGGAGAGTGTAGATAGCAGAGAAGGGGTGTTGTAGATAGAGGAAGCTGTTGGAATGGCTTTGGTATGTGTGTTAATAATCTGTATACGTCGTCGAGGTGTCCCCCTACTGGGTGCGAACATGATATACATGCTAGGACATAGGCTACTACCACACCGACTAAATGTTCGCCACGGTTGGGATTGAACCCAGGTCAAGCAGATTCACACATGAGTGTGCTCTCCACTCGACCGCCGCAGCTCCCTTCAGTAGGGTACCAGTTCCATCTCTATTAGTTGCTGAAAGGATGTGTGTGTATGTGTGTTTGCTCGCCTTTGGTACAATTTTACAAGACCGAAGAATCTGGGAACAGTGTTCAGTTCAGTTCAGTTGGAATTCGGGAAGTTTAGCCTTAACGTCGGCACTTCCCTAAGAGGTTTTGTTATTTTTCTTTTTGTGACGTGCTCATTTGTCTAAAAATAAATATATCTCATTTTTCATCCCTTTTTCTGAAATCTTCTTTCTTCTCTCTTCTTCCTTCATTCTTGTTTCTTCTCTCTTCAGTCTTCTTATTTCAGTTCTTTCAATTTTTTCTCTCGTACTCTCTACATTTGATAGATTGTCTGTTTCACTCTATCGCTTATTTCTTTGTTAAATAAAAGATGTCCGATTACTTGGTTTTCATTTTCAATATAAGGCTGTTGGAACCCTGGATCCTTTATTCTGCATGCTTTATAAAATGAACAGTGTAGTAGAAAATGTTTTAGGTCTTCTGTTCCTTCCTTACACAGATCGCATTGTGTCTCTCCTCCCACATGCCTATTTCTATCTTTTAGATTTAAGTTATTTGTCCTACATCTGTAAAATATTATAGATGCCTGTGTGTTGTCATAAATATCTTCCTCGCTCTTAATCTCCTTTTTATAACTCCTATACACTTCTAGGCTACTCTTCTCTGCCAACTCCTCTCGCCATCTTCCCGAATCCCAGTCCAGAACTCTTTTTCTAATGTCGTCCTTCTTAATATTTGCTAAATTTGTTTCTCCTAACGTCAAATTCCCTACATACTTTCGAATTTCTGCAGTCCAGGGATCTTTACTATTTCTAAGTTTTTCCTCTGTGATTCTTCTTAGCAAGTCATTACTTTCCTCTCCTACTAAATATTTAAGATATTTTATGTTACCTTCCATAATTCTTGCCTCCATTGATGAGGCTCCTATTTCACCCCTTAAGGTTACCTTTTGGGCATATCTGGGTGCCCCTAATATGTGTCTATAAACCCTATTCTCTATATTTTGTAATTTATTTATTTCTGTTTTTGAAAAACCTATAACATTCGAGCCATACAGGACTGCTGGTATCACAATACTTTTCCAATATGTTTTTCCAATAAGTATCTTATTACAACTTTGTGATATTACCGGGTATGTATGGTTAGCCATCCTATTTGCTTTATCCAAAGCTTCTATTTTCCGGGTTTTAAAATATTTTTTATTATCATTAATTTGTATTCCTAGATATTTAATTTGTTTTACCACTTCTATTTCTCGTATATTGTTTGGTTTGTTTTTCATATTAAATATTAGGATTTTACTTTTGTCTTTATTTATACTTAAGCCACACTCTCCCCCTATCTCTATTAATTTATCTATTACTCTTTCTGCTTCCTGGATTGTATGAGCTAAGAGTAGCCCGTCATCGGCATAAAACAATGAATTTATTTTGAAACACTCATCTACAAACCCTCTTTTATTTTCTAACTGCTTAATGATTTCATAAGTTATTAATTTAAATAATGTTGTGGACCCCGTACAGCCTTGTCTGATGCCGCTTGTTACCTTAATCTCCGTCTCATTTACTTGCCCCTTATTTATAATTGTACTATCTTCTTTATATATGTTACTTACTATGTCTATAACATTTGAATTTATATTGTAATCTTTTAATACTTTTATCAGTTTCTCCCTTCTGATGGAGTCATAGGCCTTTTTAAAGTCTATTGAGATTACTATGAGTGACTTTTGTTTAAATATTTTATCTATACAGTATTTCGATATAAAAAGATTATTTTCGATTCTACCCTTATTTGTAAACCCACTCTGTGTCTCCCTTACCTCTCCATTCTCCCTAATGTGTTCTTCTATTTTATTTTTAATTGCTGTCGTCATGAAAAGTTTATATGATATGTCTGTTAGAGCGATTGGCCTCAATTCATTTACCTTTGGTTTATTTACTTTTGGTAACATAACAGTGTTGCGGAAGATTAGAATATTATTGTCTGCCCAATATATTCGTTTTCTGTAAAAGAAAAGACAATGACATAAAAGAAAATGGTATATTTTAATGGCTAACTATAATATTTTAGCGACGACTCCTATTAAGCACACAATAGCTATAACCTACTGACAACACTCACGACAATTATAAACTCACACATAAAGACATACTCACACTCACATTTACAAACCCATTCAGGTACAATATATTGTTCCTGCGTAGAGGGTGGGTAACACGCATACCTTGCACACAAGTGTCTTTGACATTCAATTCTAAGAATGTACAACCTCTCTGGAATGACGGACATCAGAAGTGCAGTAGACCAGTGTAGCATTTGCAATGTTAATGCTAGCTCCTGATCAGCATGATCGAGCTAGCTGCACACTGGTTACAGATTACATTCACATCCACAGCCATTCCAACACTGCAAACATGTCACATGCACCTCCCACACTGTAGTCTACACTCCAATGAGCGGGTGGGATAGCTAGAGAATCGAATTAATTGCTTCGAAATATGAAGGCGAGACATTTGTTCATGGCCATCCCTCGATCGAGGTGTCTGGCAATAGGCTACATAAATGAATTCTTGAAATAGAAACTGAATAACATTTATTCCTTTACATTCTCTTGAACTGAATACGTCATGCTTAACTCTATATCAAAATAAATGCCTAGATTTATAGTAAAATAGGAAAATGTGATTTACGTAATTAGTATAGGCCTACTGTAGCTTACTTGGAATTTTGATTCGAGTCGCAAAAATATGTTTTAATGTTTAGATATGTTATTGTATGTACTATTTGTTCAATATATTTATATATATAGCCTACAGCAGGGGTGTCAAACTCTTTGCTCTGGCAGGCCAAATTTGACATGGTACAATATTGTAGGGCCGCATTAATATAGCAGGCCAAATGGTTGAGTGACTGACAATGAAAATGTAATTCGCTATCTACAGTACACTATGTGTGTATGTGTATTTATATATATATATATATATATATATATATATATATATATATATATATATATATATATATTGTTACATATCTTGGTCCTCAAGTGGTTAACTTGATGAATCTAGATAGCACAGAGATATATATTAAGGTATCAGTCAGCTGAAGGCAAAACAAAAGTAAAATCTAATAAAATAATTTCCTGTTGTTGCTTCCTTTCCTTTTGGATCTTAGGACTTGGTATCCTTTATTGACTGATCCTCTTTAATTATAAAAATACTGAAACTAATTAAAGTCATGTAGTATTTATAAAGAATTATTATTTAACCGAAGCTTAGTAGGCTATGGTTATGAACCGAATAAGTTATAGCTAAAGAAGGACTATTAATTTTATAAAAAGTCTTGAAAGATAAATATTAAAGTAAGAATATTTCGGTCTCTTACCCTTTTTGAAATGAATAGATAGTTTTCTTCTATGTCCTTTTATTTATATTTAATGTAATTATTCTTGGTTCTTGTCTTACGTTAATAGTATTATATTATCATTATCATCAGGAGTAATATCAAAGTCACATAAAAAGTTAGATATATATTTAATAATTAGTTAAATGTATTTCTTAACCACGTAACATTGAGGTTTGATTATGAGTAAATAAAGTTACAGGATCGTTTCATAGATTCGATTCAGGTCTCACTCAAATAATATGAAAAGCAAAATATAATATTTTGAAGCAAAAGAATTTTCTTCAGCTTAGGAAATCACTAGAAGTAATATTAACACAGCCATGTTAGTCTAAGGCGATATTACTAATACGAGACAATAGCATCACCGTACTAAGCACCATTAAGCAATGTAAGCTTAATTCAAAGAAAATGAAAGAACTCGTAAGTATTAATATAAAACAATAGTATTACTTTCATCATAACCCAATTACTTAAAGAGTTGCTTTAGTCCACAAGTTAGTCAACTAAAATAGTTAAGTACATAATAATAGCGTTAACGTTAATTCCCAATCAAATAGTTAAGCACGTAATAGTAGCGTTCACGTTAATTCGCAATTAAATAGTTAAACACATAATAGTAGTGTTCACGTTAATTCCCAATTAAATAGTTAAACACATTACACACATTAAACACATCACGTTAATTCCCAATCACATATCTCACTAACCAACATAACGTAAGTGTTTACACCGAACACACTTAACACACATTTATATAATCTGACTGACAGTCACAATCCCATTATAATACTTCACCCCGTCTTCCTCCAGCTGCAAGTTCACCTTCCCCAACTCCAAATGAGACTGATTTGAATGCCCACAACTCGGGTCTTATATACCAAACAATGATGGTGTAGGAACGAATCAGGAGGCGGCGGGTGGTGCGCGCTCCAATCATAGCTCCTCGAATCACATAACAGGTGTGTCGTCCACTCACAGCTCCTGGCGTCGATCATACGTCATAGCATCGGTCATCGAGGTATGGGGCGAGCTGGTATGGGGCGAGATGGTTTGCCCACTCGCTCGTTCGCTAGTCTGCTTCACCACTTGGGTAGTTTGGCTCCTTGAACTCTAATTCTAACTCTTAAATTAACATACAGGGCTCCGTATGTCACAATATATATATATATATACAGTATATATATTGTTACGAATCTGGACTTCAGTTGCTTAGAGACGGTATACGAAAATAATGATTAATGCAAATGCACCTTGTCTCTCTACCAAACAACACCACAACGCAACAGGTAAGAGCACTATGAACGCTTCCAGGCTCTTCTCAGGGCTTAAGGTGCACACTGCCCTGCTCCTATTCTGAATATTTAGAACAGAACTAATCATGTAACTTACTAGCTACAAGAACTCGAAACCAACACCGGGATTAGCAATGCTAGGTTGGATAATCAAAACAGTTAAATAATAATAATAATAATAATAATAATATTTATTCAGTTAGCCATTTACAGAGTTGGTACCACATAGTATGTTACAAATATATATGACATGTACCAGCCTTGCATAATTCCAACTAAGGATAGCCCAATAAGGCCGTTAGGCGTATTTCCATTGGGGTCCTTGTGGGATTAGGTTAGCTGGGGAAATGGGGAGGATAAAAAAATAGATACTTTAGAGAAAGTATTTCTAGGGGGTTATTTTAAGATACCTTACATCCTATAGTAAATATCAGTAATCCGTAATCAGTAATAATTTCAGTTTGGTTTGTCTATCTCTTATGTCGTATTTAGTAGTAGACATAAGCTTGGTGCTCCCTTCTCGCAGCTGTCCGGTTCAGGTGTTCCTTCAGGCTACGTCTGAAGGAATACAGTGTTCTCTTTTCACAGACTGACTGGGGTAGGTCGTTCCAGTCTTTGATGGCAGTGAAGAAGAATGTTTGCTTACCCTGTCCTTGGATTCTCGGGACCTTAAAATTAAACATCCTGTTTCTTGTATTATGTCCACTCCTCTCATTTGCTTTAACAAAATCATTCTTTAGATACTCTGGAGCTCTGTCATAGAAAATTTTGAAGGCATTAGTGAGCCTGATTTGTTTGGCCCTGTCAGAGACATTGAGCATACCTAGTGACTGAAGTTGTTCCTGGCCAACATGTGATCTGGGTCCTAGGTTCAGCATGAACCTAACCATTTTATTTTGAGTGACCTGAAGTTTGTGCTGTGCTGATTTAGATGATGCAGAGTACCAGGATGACACAGAATAGTCAAAATGACATTGAACAAGCGCTTGGCAGAGGGTCTCTTTGGTCGCCAGCAGACATCAAAGAAAAAAGAGTGCAGGTGTACTTCGAGCATAACAGGCTATGCGTGCCCTCGACAGTACTAAGCCGTGCGCAAACCAGCCAACGGTAATCCACTCTCAACCCAAGAGAGTTGCACATAATAATATTGCATACATATAATGAACTATTTGTATGTACTATTTGTTCAATATATTTATATATATAGCCTACAGCAGGGGTGTCAAACTCTTTGCTCTGGCAGGCCTACAATACAAGGCAGTGTCCTAATATGACTACTAACCTCGGGGTGATATTAGTGGAGGCAGGGTGCCCTGACCACCTCTAATATCACACCAATATATCCTGCTCCAACCTGGGCCCCCAGTGAGATACCGCCCGAAACAATGAACTCTTAGAGAGTCCACCTCCCACACTCACTTAACTATGGGGGGGTCCAGACTGAAGCTGGATTCCTAATTAATATTAAACACTCCGTTGCCCCAGTTCGAAACCCGAGATAAGGAACAAACAATTGCTGGGGGCAGAACCGTCAAGGTTGCTACCGGGTCCTCAGCACAAACACGGGGAAAATATGTAGGGGTTATGGATGTGTGTGTGTGTGGACTGTATATGGGATTAACGGTGCTTATTATTAAGGACCCCGGCAAGCCTCACAGCTCCTCCCTATCACGGATTCCGAAGTTAGCCACCGGAGGTACAGAATATATAAAACAAAGGGAAATATAATAAACTGCTGATCAGAGGATTAGAAGAATTAAAGGAATGAATGAATGTCTAGGATTCTCTGTTAATTACGTTATGTTACTATTATGCAAGCAAGGACAAACAAAAGGGGCAGACTGATGGGTCACAAGAGAGAGAGGACACCAACTCTACTGTCTGACCGCCTACCAGAGAATGATCATAATGATGAGGCCTGGCGTGGCTAGCGGGAGCCAGCCTCAAACTAAGGGGTTGCAATATATCACCACACGATATGATAACACTAAGATACTTCACAAGAATAACTTATACTAATGTAGCCTATTCCTGTGTTAACATATTGGCTAAAACAGTGTGGCAGATAAAATAAAATATATCTCAATATTGCAACACAACTGAACTTGCAATGGTCATATAATTAAATGAAACTCGTGGTGCTGGCACGATCGCCCCCCCTCCCGAGACAAGGGCAACATTCCTCCCTCCCCCACTTACCTCTAGCTTTCAAATTACAATGTTGCCACTAAAAAACAACTTCATATACGAAACTAATAACACTCTATTGGCTCATTCTACACAAATGTTTATTGAGACAAAAATGCTTAGAGGCACGGCAAAACTAGTCATGTGCAATTGGAAGGGTATCGGGGTGAAACTCACAATACCAGGTCTTTCTAATATACTTGGCACAGCTGCTTTCAGAAAGTCTGGTGCCACTTGAGTCTAGCTACTCCTAAAAGACCCTAAAAGACTGGTCATTGTGACACCCTCATACGGTGTGGGGGGGGGGGGAGATATGGAGCTTTGAAACAAAACTTTCATTAGTTTACAACTGCAAGATATTTACATTGACAGTCTTTTGTATTTTTACATTCATAGATTTTTAAATATGACTTACTTACTAAATGACCTCGTGCTCTCCTATCCTTCCTCAGAGGACTCACGGGACAAACAGTCTGCCAGGACATTATCAACACCACGGATGTGCCTAACATCTCAACATCAAACTCCAGCGAGTAAGTCTCTGGTTTTTGTCCTTGAGCCTATTAACCTGACAAGCGCGATATAGACCTAAGTGCTAGGGTAGTTATTTGTGCATTTCTAGCCCTGGATTCTGACAGAATTCGTTATATTTACAATATAAAGCATTATTTGTTTTCGGTATGCTTTTATTTTACATATATGATGTATATATGAACCTTCAAGAGTGCTAAAATAAGTGGGAAAAGCATTTGGGTGGTGAAAAACGAAGATATTGGCCACCCGGTCATAATCTCAGGCGAGAGAGAGCCACAGGCAGCCTCCCCTCTCGCTGTCTGGGAGTCAACTGAGACGAGCGGGGCGGTGTGTGCCGGTGTCTGGGTGTTGCATAACGATCTTTTATGCAACCCACTTGTGCTACATTATCGCGGGAGAGAAAAATAACCGATAAATGATGATAATAAGAGGATAAATAGGTGATAATTGAGGGGGGGGGGAGGGGGGAATAAGGTGGGGAAGGAGGGAAGGGGGAGGGGTGAGAAACACATGGATGAGTACTAGAGGGGAATTATCTCACCAAGAGACAAAATCCTTTGTTTTGATAGGCCCTTTTTTTTTTTGGAAGGCTTTTTTTATGGTCTTGCTTCCGTGAGGCCTATCGCGTTCCCTATAGGAAGCCTTCCGTGAGGCCTATCGGGCTTGCCGGGTTAAGAAACTGCAGAGGATGATGGTCAGAGTAGATTCTGAGCACGGGCCCATATGGTGGCAAATAAACAGCGAAATGGTGTAAACTCAAAATAATAGCTAGCAACTCCCTTTCGATCACAGAATAATTCTTTTGTGCTCGGTTAAACTTTTTCGAAAAGTAGGAAATGGGGTGCTCAACATCATCTCCGAACTCTTGCATCAACACAGAGCCGGCACCCACATCGCTCGCGTCTACTGCCAAGACGAAAGGCCTGTTGAAATCTGGGGCACGTAATATAGGATGGCAACAGAGGAGGCTTTTGACATATTTGAAAGCCTGCTCACACTCTGTTGTCCATTTAAATGGTTTGTTCTTTTGTAGCAAATTTGTCAATGGGGCAAGCACGGTGGAATATCCTTTGATGAACCGGCGATAATAGCCTATCATGCCAAGGAAACGTTGCACGGCTTTCTTATTATGAGATGCTTGGAAACTCTGGATAGCCTCCACCTTCGCCCGAGGGGGACAGACCTGGTCGTGGCCAACAACATAACCAAGATATTGCACCCGAGCCTGCACGAACTCGCACTTTGCCAGGTTGACCACTAAACCAGCCTCAGACAACTTCCGGAAAAGCTCACCCACACTGGCCAAATGGTCGGTCCAATTTGTGTCATAAACAACATCATCTACTGTATGTAGACTAAACAATTGGGGACATCATGCACAACCCTGTCCATTAACCGCTGAAATGTGGCGGGAGCATTCTTCAAGACGTACGGCATTACCTGGCACTGATACACTCCTCCACCCACCACAACACTAGCAATTTTCTTGGCACGTTCAGTTAGTGGGACTTGCCAATAGCCTTTAAATAAGTCCACTTTTGTGATGAACGTGGCTGCCCCAATCTTGTCTACTGAGTCATCAACTCTCGGTAAAGGGTAGGTATCTGTCTTGGAGAGTAAATTTACTTTGCGAAAATCGACACAGAAGCGGATCTTACCATCAGGCTTAGGCTGCAAAGTTACTGGGATTGACCACTCACTCCAGCCTTGCTTGATGAGGCCCTTGTCAACCATATACCTCAGCTCAGCGTCAAGAGTGAGCTGCTTCTGTGGATTAACTCTATAAGGTGGTAATTTATAGGCTTATTCTCTCCCACATCGATGTCATGCACCGCCCAAGATGTCAAACCTGGTGCATCCCCGAACACGTGTGGATAAGCCTACAAGGTAGTAAACATCTCTTCAACCCTTTCCGGAGGTAAATGGGTCAATTTCTTCCGCAGGGCCAGGTACCCGTTCTCGGCCCATGTCCCAGCCGGCACAGCCTCACCTGGGAAAAGCTCCCTCTCCTCCTCCTGCTCCTCTTTCATGCCTTCTACAACCAGGACAGGGCAACGTGACACGGCATCCTGGTCCCTGGGACCGGAGAATTGAGGAGAGTGCAGAGGGGGGTTGAGAGGCACTGCAGGAGCCTTGCCTGGCGTTCCCACAGTGCATGAACCGCTAGCCCCGGGACCCGGGTTATCCAACCACCATCCACCAGGCCCGGGCTCACCCTGCATCTCCGACTCCAACTCTCCAGTCAATAACCTAGGCAAGAAATTGACCGTATGTGACTCAACTTTTCCCACTGACCCGTTCTGAGCGGATACAGTTGCACAAACTGCCTCAGACAACTCCCCGTTAACACCAGCAGGTGACTGATCGGCGCCCAGGCAACTCTCTCGGCTAGCCCCTTTAGGTGACCTAGCCTGTATGCCCGCCGCATGATAGTACCTCTTCAACATGTTAATATGGCAGAGCTGATGGGTCTTATGTCTGTCTGGAGTACTCTCCCCGACCTTAGAAAACAAGTGTGTTAATGAAGCATCACTCTGCGGCGCCTCACCAATCTCCCCCGGTGCCACGGTGGTAAGATTAGGTATAGCCTCCAAGTCGGTCTGATTCGATGATACAGGATCAACCGGTCCTCCCGTAGGGACCCAATCGCTCCCTTCAGTATCACCTCTGGCACCGGGCGAAACGAGTGAGGAGCTTTCCGCTGAGCCTTCCTCCTTGTCCTGCACACCCTCGGCACCCTGCAGATCAGTCGAATCTATGGGTGATGCAGATTCATTACTGTACATCCCCTCGATCAGATCTGTCTCCTCCCCAAACAATTCCTCCGGCTGTGCAACCTGGGCCATAGTTCTCGTGCCCGCACACACCGGAAACAAATCGGGAGGCAGCTTCTTAGCCTCCTTGTTCCTCTCCTCCGGCTGTACCTGCTCCGACACCACTACCAGAGGTGGAAAGACTCTACTCCCTGCCATATCTGCTCCAAGCAGAAAATCAATCCCCTCCACAGGTAATGTGTCCACGACCGCTACCTTCGCCGTCGCCGTGACTACAGGACACCTAAGATGAACAGGAACGAGGCTATAACAGGCCTCAGTGTTTATACCTCGACATAACACAAACTCGTCAGATTTTATCGGCTTCCCCGTCAAGTTCAAACACATGGACTGCTTAGCTCCCGAATCCCTAAGAACCTTGACTGGATACACCTTCCCACACAGTTCTACTTCACCCTCATGAACAAAAGCCCGGCACCAAGCGAGCGAGGCTTCTGGACCTGCATTGGTACCTAGTTGAGACACTTTGTCGGGGGCAGGCTGTGCCACGGCCGTTGGCACCCCATGCTTCACCCTTCGGTCTGCCTCCAACCTCGGTAACAAAGATTCATCCCCTCCTCCCTGGATGCCAACCACTAACGACACAGGCTTAGCAAGCGCTGCAGAAGACTTTGCCTTAAGACAGTTTGGTTTAATATGTCTGGTCTGTTTACACCCATAACACCTAACAACACTGGAATCAGGTCGGGCTGAATTTTGTGATTTTTGTTTGTCGCCACCGTTATTATCACGTGTGGGACCAGGGCCACTATTACTGTACCCTCCACTTCCACCTGCTCGGTACTTCTCGTCACGTGCAGTCGTGGGGGGGGGGGGGGGGGGGGCATATCTGGCACGATCAGTAAAACCCTTGGTTGCCAACACTCGATCGTCAGCCCACACGGCAGCATCAGACAGCTTGCCGGGGCACTTCTCACGGATCTTTTGGCAAATCTCTTTGTCGACATTGTTGGAAAAGTGTTCTAGCAGGAAAAGCTCAACTGCCTCATTTAAATTGGTTACATTTTCACTCAAAAGCCAACGAGACAAACAATCTCGGAGGTACTTAGCAAACTCAACATGAGTATGATTATGCTTCTTCCTTGCATTACGAAATTTAAGGCGATATAGGCTTCTGGTCTGAGCTCATAAGCCTTAAGGATAGCCTGCTTTAAATTATCATACTCTGCTAAGTCCTCCACTGACATCCTATCATATGCCTCGAGCGCTTTTCCCTTGAAAACATTTGCCACCAATGCCGCCCAGCGTTCCCGTGGCCACTCGAACTCCCGTGCTTTCTTTTCAAATCGCTGGAACCATTCAGTGACTTTTTCCTCGTCAAAAGCGGGAACGAGCTTCAAGCTACGAGACAAGTTTAACTCGCTAGATTCCTCCCTGTGTACCGTGCCCACTTGTCCCCTTGTGTACCTACCCCCGTCTACCTCAACTTTGGTTCTTTGTAACTCTATTGTCATTCTCTGTGTTTCTAACCTCTCCTTCATCTCTCTCTCTTCTCTTTTCTCCTGCATTTCTAATCTCTTCAACTCTAGTTGTACTAGAGCATCACTCGATAGCCCTACCGGGACAAAAGTAGGGGGTGGTGTAGGAACATAAGCGGGACGGTAACGTGGCTGAATCGTAGAAAGTCCGGCTGGGATAAATGGGGGGGGGGAGGTGTAACCTGGTTCTGTGCCGCCCAGCCAGCGGCAAGAGTAGAGTGTAAAGGATAAAAATTGGGTTGAGTAAGTTGGGGCACACCAGAGGGCATGTCAGGCAACAACGGGGGAATAACAGTAGGACATGTCAACTGGGATGATGTTATGCCATCATTAAAAGGACTGGATGTGCGCGGCGGAGAGCGTGCAGGTGTGATATAGCCTCCTGCCGGCACAGTTGTTGGCTCAGCCTCCTCTAGAACATCATAATAATACTGCCATATATACTGCTGACATGCTTCCCTCGTGGTAAGAAGAGACCCCTCTACTCCCAACACCGATGCTATCAACCTCAATTCCTCCACCCGTCTCAACTGCATCAGTTCCCATTCTGGAGAACTCCGAAGGAACACTCTCGCATCCTCCTCACTGGTGATGTGCAACGGCTTGTTGTTCAGACAAAGTAAAATATAAAATGCTAGACACCTATTCTAAAAAAAAATCCTCAGATCAAAATAAATCTTATTAATACTGCTGGTAAAATTCTGATTTTCCTGGGCAAGGTCGCCACTGTTACGAATGTGGACCTCAGTTGCTTAGAGACGGTATACGAAAATAATGACTAATGCAAATGCACCTTGTCTCTCTACCAAACAACACCACGACGCAACAGGTAAGAGCACTATGAACGCTTCCAGGCTCTTCTCAGGGCTTAAGGTGCACACTGCCCTGCTCCTATTCTGAATATGTAGAACAGAACTAATCATGTAACTTACTAGCTACGAGAACTCGAATCCAACACCGGGATAAGCAATGCTGGGTTGGATAATCAAAACAGTTAAATACATAGGCTACCAGCCAGCAGACATCAAAGAAAAAAGAGTGCAGGTGTACTTCAAGCATAACAGGCTATGCGCGCCCTCGACAGTACTAAACTGTGCGCAAACCAGCCAACGGTAATCCACTCTCAACCCAAGAGAGTTGCACATAAAAATATTGCATACATATAATGAACTAACAATACAAGGCAGTGTCCTAATATGACTACTAACCTCGGGGTGATATTAGTGGAGGCAGGGTGCCCTGACCACCTCTAATATCACACCAATATATCCTGCTCCAACCTGGGCCCCCCAGTGAGATACCACCCGAAACAATGAACTCTTAGAGAGTCCACCTCCCACACTCACTTAACTATGGGGGGGCGGGGTCCAGACTGAAGCTGGATTCCTAATTAATATTAAACACTCCGTTGCCCCAGTTCGAAACCCGAGATAGGGAACAAACAATTGCTGGGGGCAGAACCGTCAAGGTTGCTACCAGGTCCTAAGCACAAACACAGGGAAAATATGTAGGGGTTATGGATGTGTGTGTGCGTGTGTGGACTGTCTATAGAATTAACGGTGCTTAGTATTTAGGACCCCGGCAGGCCTCCCAGCTCCTCCCTATCACGGATTCCGAAGTTAGCCACCGGAGGTACAGAATATATAAAACAAAGGTAAATATAATAAACTGCTGATCAGAGGAAAAGAAGAATTAAAGGAATGAATGAATGTCTAGGATTCTCTGTTAATTACGTTACGTCACTATTATGCAAGCAAGGACAAACAAAAGGGGCAGACTGATGGGTCACAAGAGAGACACGACACCAACTCTACTGTCTGACCGCCTACCAGAGAATGTCAGAATGATGAGGCCTGGCGTGGCTAGCAGGAGCCAGCCTCAAACTAAGGGGTTTCAATATATCACCACACGATATGATAACACTAAGACACTTCACAAGAATAACTTATACTAACGTATTCCTGTGTTAACATATTGGCTAAAACAGTGTGGCAGATAAAATAAAATATATCTCAATATTGCAACACAACTGAACTTGCAATGATCACAATTAAATGAAACTCGTGGTGCTGGCATGATTGCCCCCCCTCCCGAGACAAGGGCAACATTCCTCCCTCCCCCACTTACCTCTAGCTTGCAAATTACAATGTTGCCACTAAAAAACAACTTCATATACGAAACTAATAACACTCTATTGGCTCATTCTACACAAATGTTTATTGAGACAAAAATGCTTAGAGGCACGGCAAAACTAGTCATGTGCAATTGGAAGGGTATCGGGGTGAAACTCACAATACCAGGTCGTTCTAATATACTTGGCACAACTGCTTTCAGAAAGTCTGGCGCCACTCGAGTCTAGCTACTCCTAAAAGACCCTAAAAGACCCTGGTCATTGTGACAATATATATAATTATATACCGGTATATACTATATATACTGTATATATATATATATATATATATATGTTTCTAATCTCTCAGTGGGGTTCGAACCGCCGACCGTCAGGACGATAGCCGACATATATATATATATATATATATATATATATATATATATATATATATATATATATATATACACACACACACACACACACGTAAATATAACTCGTACGGAAAGGTACGATTCATGGTGTGACATGTTTCTGGTATTATTTTCCCTAGTGCCTGAGGAAATATTATCACGCTGAATTTCAATTCCTCATAGCTCCTTCCAGTTACCAGGAATTTTAGCGTGGCTGCTAACCATTCCAAGAGTGTAATTGATGGCCTCATTTATGTTTCCTCTTTTTGGATTAATGAGGTTACCCTTCCAAGTAATTCGAAAAATCTAGCTTCACTCATTCTCAGGTAATTGTACCAGTCGTCTGGCTCCCCTGTCAACTAATTTATATGCACAGTATGCAACAGATTTTGTGTGTGTGTGTGTGTGTGTTTGTCAGGTTTTCCTTTAAACAATTCTCTGTTTACGCATATTCTTTATCTTAAATTCGACACATGTTACATAACACATGGTCAATGTCTGCAGCTCTGTGTCTCGGACGATCACACTCATATCTCAACGACAGCTGGAGCAGGACTGACTCTTTTTACACAGGCCGCCTGAACAGTGTGTGTGCTTGTTTGGTCCATGAAGCTCCGCCCCCATTTAGGTGACCGGAAGGCCAAACCCTACATGTATGGGGGCCTTAAAGAACTAGCTGCTTATCACCCCTGAGGCCTGGGTGAAGGGCCTGTCTCTTGGCACCCTTGAGACCTGGGTGAAGAGCATGTCGTGTATCACCCTTGAGGCCTGGGTGAAGGGCCTGCCTCTTGGCACACTTGAGGCCTGGGTGAAGGGCCTGTCTCTTGGCACCCTTGAGCCTTGAGGCCTGTGTTACGTTACGAGCGGAGTTCGAACCCATAACATAAAGAAACATTCCACTAAACACCACAAAACGAGGACTTATTATTTAGCCTCACAAAATGCGGAAAATATGACTATCAGTTTCAGTCAAGAATAAGAGGTATGTTAAACTTCCACAAAAACTAGCAACTCTCTTTGTAGTCACTAAAACCTTGGTAGGTGAAAAGATGTGGCAAGTTCATCAAATATCAGTTGATATCAAATGGCTGTTTTAGCCTAAAAAACCCAAAGTTATTCCTTTCTCATCACTCGTTCAAAATTAGTTATCTTTAGTTACTTTGACTTAGATTTATCCCAACAATCAAAAGAATAATATATTAGCATCTATCTATCTATCTATATGTTCAGGCCCAATCCCCATTTTGGGGGTAGCCGACTCAAGACAGAGCAAGAACAGGGAAAACACAAAAACAACATAAAACAAAAAATAAACACAGATAAAAAACACAAACTCTCACACATCCAGGTCACCCAGTAGAAGACCCAGAGACCAGGGTTACCAAGGTCGCTCCAGCACTCCCCCAGCCCCTGACCACCTGGAGAGGTTCCGATCTCGGCAGGCAGACATGCAGCGGAGCCAAAGCCACAAGCCCTCCCACCACACTTCCAGACACACCCTTCATATTAATCGTCTCCCCGGGCCAGGCGCCTGATGGACTATTATCTAGTCCAACTTGCGCCCGACCCCTTACTCCAAATGACCACGTGTTCACTCAACTATTCACAAGCATTCTCCATTCACTCCTGTCCACCACCACTTCCCCTGCCTGATCTATAGTCATTCCTCTATCATCCAAAGCCTTTCTTACACAGTCTCTCCATCTCAATGGGGGTCTTCCTGCCCTTCTATCTCCCCTTGTACCTGACTCACATATTCTCTTTGTAAGCCTTTCATCTCCCATTCGTTCAACATGACCATACCAGCTCAGCACCCTTCTGTCCACTCTGGCTGACAAATGTTCCTGCTGCTCCACTCTCCTACGTATCTCTTCATTCCTCAATCTGTCTCTACGAGTAACTCCACACATACTCCTCAAGCAGCTCATATCCATCACATCCAGCCCTCTTTTCTCCTTTTTCTTCAGAGCCCATGTCTCAGCCCCATACATCACTGTTGGCACAACAATTCCTTGATACAGTGCACTTTTTACTTTCACTCCGAGATTTCTCGTCTTCCACATACTTCCCATTGCTCCGAAAACCTTCCTTCCTTCACACACTCTCTGTTTTACCTCCACTTCCATACCTCCACTCCTGCTTATTGTTCCTCCTAGATATTTAAAACACTCTACTTGTTCCAATATTTCCCCATCCAGCCTCACATCTAGATTCACCCTATGCTCTCCCCTATTACACACCATTACTTTACTTTTATTGACGTTCACCTTCAGTTTCCTCCTTTATATTAGCATATAAAGTTAAAATGTAAAGATTATGTAAAATATAATTTATTTACATGATTAATTATACACAAAAGTTACTTCTAGTGAAAATATCAAATTTGAGAAACATTGATGTGAAATAATAAAGAACTCTTAAGAAAAATAATACTTAGTTATATAAATACCCTCCAAGAGAGTAAGTGAAAGCAATCAATAAACATAGAAAAAATCCTAGGTGATACTTATTCAACTCATGGTGATTCTTTTACAAACGAACTCAGGGCAGGTCAGCTTAAGATGGTGGTGGAGAATACACTACTTTGCCGTTCAATCAATCAAATTGAGTAGTAACAGGGGGTTAGGGGGAAGTGGGGATAGGACAAGAATTAGTTGGATGAAGTGAATTTTAGCAGGAGAAAAATGTGTCCAGGCTTAACTGGAGCTGCCTGAGGGTTTTCCTGATTTAGCTGCTAAAGAGACTGGCCAGGGCAAGGTCGACAGGGGCGCGTTGGGGTGACTCCTTGCTGGCTTGGGTATCACATGCCATGCCATCCGACATGTCTGTTCGGGGGGGGGGGGGGGGGGGGGGGGTTGTGAGCCTCATGGATTTGATATGTTTTCGTCATGCCGTTACGTACTAGCGGCTTATATACCCTTAGCGCACCTGGCTCTGATACCAACTTCTCTAACTGTATTAAGCTCAACTCATTATATACTTGCTGAATTAAAGTATTACTTTTACCAAGAACTCTATGATATATCTTGTAAACATTACTTATGATTAGAAAAGCCAAATACATTATTACCTAGTTATAATCAATATCATTCGTACGTCTGGCAACGAAGAAGAGCAAGGGTTGGAAGAAAGGGGGGGGGGGGAGAATGAATAGGGTTACGAGTGTAGGACGATAGGGGGTAGAATGGAATGTGAACGAAAACGGGGGGGGGGGGGGTGATGAGAGAACTGCCTGCAATACCACCACGCTCTGACTCGTACACTCTTGAACAAAAATATCTTCCTACATGAAACTAAGCTGTCTACAGGTCAAATTAATTATACCGGGCTCATAACATTGCATACGATGTTCAATCATAAATAATTAAAGATCGTACCCACCATAACAAGCACAATACAAGCACAATTACAACCAGTGACACTTGAATGAAAATAGAAATCCCTAACACCTGGGTGAAAGGCCTGCCGCTTGTCACCCTTGAGGCCTGGCTGAAAGGCCTGCTGCTTGTCACCCCTGAGGCCTGGGTGAAGGGCCTGCCTCTTGCCACCCCTGAGGCCTGGGTGAAGGGCCTGCCGTTTGTCACCCTTGAGGCCTGGGTGAAGGGCTTGCCATTGTGACAATTGAGACCTGAGTAGAGGACCTACCGTACATCCGACATAACTGAGGCCTGTGTACAGGGCCTGTCTCTATCACCAGTGTGGTTCTCTACCTATAACTAATATCTATATTGAACAGATCAACAAATGTCTATATCATAAAGTTTTTTTATTATATTAATAGAATATAAACCAACCGAATTAGTTTCCTTGCTACGCTTATCACAAATTGCTGGTATTATATCTTGCTGTCTACAGTATATCCTCTACTTTTGACATAAATAACAGAACATGAAGAGGTTCAGTTCCTGAAGAAGTACAACACGTGGCACCAGCACAAGTCGACACGTGTTAGTCAAAACCTCCATGGCAGAGAGGGCACAGTCTGATATATGCCCTGGGTCTTAGAAGAAAAGATAGAGCCCCTGTGACATAACTGTGCTAAGCTGAAGTTGGCTGAGAAGTATGGCCAGCCACCGAGGGACGACGCCCTAGGAATAGGTCCCTACAAGATGAGCAACGAAACCTTACTCCCATCCTGAATGTGCGAGAGGCCGCCCCAGAATGTTTGAGATTGCAACCGCTCAACCAACACCTATCAAAACCCAGAATTGCATGCCATTGTCCCAAAAGACCCCTGTTTCTGTGTAATAAAGATATTAGTGCCATTGCGCCCTCTCGTGATAATTATGTATCAGTACTAAAACATAAGAATTTGTGACAACCCTTATTATTCCCGTAAGAATCATATATATAATCAATATGTGATAATTAAATTACCATTAACCTGTCTCTTTTGCTCGACACAAGGTACAGCTATATCCGAATTAATTTTGAACATCCGTCACCCTAGTTCCCCTATATCCCTTTAGTGTGATATATACTATATATGTATTCTCCTCCCAGACCCGAAAGAATATTCCAATGTCCCATTGTATACTATTTTTGTAGGAAATCTTTTGTCCACAAATTAGCTCAGATCTACACGTCAACAGGCGCAGACCCTGTGATCACAGTGCTTTTAGTCTCGCCTCTAATGATATGTGTATGTGCCGCGTCAAGAGAGAGTGAGAAAGCGATCCGGTTATAGGTATGATGATTTGGCTCTCATTCAATTGTGTCAAGGTCTACCCACACATATGCAGGCGGCCACTGATGCTACTTTAATTGTTAATATATATAAGTATTATAAAGCTGTCATTCTGGTTATTGGTTGACTGCTACAGAAGTACGAGAGTGAGTGAGATTGTATCTAGTTATTGGATATCTTGTAATTTTGAGTTAGTTCAGAATTGAGATTGTGACTCTGAGCTATAAATTTAATTTAATAGTGCAGGAGCACCTGTAGAAGATAAGCAAGTACTGCGGAATAGAAATTTACCTTGCTTTTCTTAATGAGCATGCTAATCGCTGAGGGAGGCCTCCCAGTCAGCAGTAATTTAGTGCTGTGAACTGCAGCCGAGTTTTCGCCACTTTACGTGGAGTGAATACAGATTTAACCAGTTGTTGGACTCCATGTGTGAGAATCCATCCATGAATAAGTAACCCCACCTTAACCCTTACTGTACCAGAGCATTTTACAGTGTATGTACCCCTCAATGCCAGCCATTGTCGCAAAAAGGAATTTTCCGCGGCGCGATATGAAAAGGAATTGATGCATCTCTTAAACTCACTGTTAAGTGTTCATGTCTCACATCCGGAAATAGGACAGGCAGCACCAGCGTCTTGAAGATCCGCAGCTTCGTCCTTCTTCACAGGTATCGACAATGTCATATATTTTTGTTGAGTGAATTCAAACCCAATATGCTAAGCCAAGGCGACGATTGGCATAGTTGTCCGATACACCACTTTATGGATTACGCTGCCAAATTCAGTACATTTTTGCAAGACTTCCAAGTCCTCAGCACATGCTTGAACATATTGCACTGCATCATCCAATAAGCTACCAAATGCTTGGACTTTGGTCCTAGTCCAAGAGACCTTTAATTAAACCCCATGGCTTCGACTCCTCATGTAGTATTTCGAGGGCCAATTTGAGAACATCAAGCATCTTCGCTAAGATCACTGCTTCATCTGCAAATTTAAGATCAGTGATCTTGAAATTGTCGACATCTGCTCCACAGCGACTCTGCCCAATTGTCCAGCCAAGTAACCAGTACATACAAGTGTTGAAAAGTGTAAGTACTAGAACACACCCAAGTCTCACATCTGAATTCACAGGGAAAAAGGAAGATGCTCTCCCACCACACTTGACAGTACTCTCTGTTCCTGTATAAATTTCAAACAGAAGGTCAATACTCACTGTGGGCATCCCCTGTATCCGTAGAAGTTCCCAGACCAGAGCGTCTCTTCTTGAGATCAACATAAACTCCAAGCAGCGCTCTTCGAAACTCAAGTCAGCATTCCACGAGGTCCAGGAGCGCCAGAATCCAGTCAGTTGACTTCTTGCGTGTAAATCTGGATTGCTCAAGTCTCTGCTTTTATAGCAGGTGGCCTCGGATTCGCATCAGTTCACAATATGGGCAAAGACCTTGTCTGGCACACTGACCAGTGTGATACCATGGTAGATATTGCTATCCTGTCGGTCCCCTTTCCCTTTCAAGATAGGGGTGACCAGACTCCTTTTCCAGTCAAGAGGAATGGTACCTGTCTGCCGTACAGCACTCAGAACTGCATGTAACCCGTAGACTATGGATTCACCATCAGATTTTAATAGTTATCCAGGAATACCACAAATACCAGGAGCCTTCTCACCCTTCAGCTTATTGTCAGCCTTCCCTACCTCAGCAAGGAAGGGAAGGGCTTTATTAATTGGTGGGTCAGGGACTGGTGGTTGGACATCCACTGAATGAAGCTGTCCGTTGACTGGCCATATACAACTGCTCAAATTACTCATCACCCGATGTGAGCTGGCAATACGCCATCCAAACTGAACTAATCTGGGGGGGGGGGGGGGCAGGCTTTAATCGGATTTCTTCATGGCTTGATAGGCAGGCTAGGGAGGTGTAGTGGAGTAGTCTTGCCACCGGACTGGTAATCTAATGGACCCGGGTTCAAATCCCGATATGTCAATGGGAATTTGTGCTGTTCCTAGTACTGCCAAAAAAATACCCCCATTTTTCCCTGATTAAATAGCATATTCCCATATTGAAAATAGGCAACATGGGAACAATGCCTAGTGAGTTCATTGCTCAATGGGTGGCGTTCTGAGAGTGAGGGTCCGAGTCTAGGGGATGAGACAGTGAAGCACTGGAGCGAAGCAGCTTCAGAGATGGGGCTGCTTCAAGCCGTGAGTGAGCAACTAAGCCCCATACATCCTGCGAAGGCAAGATGGCAGAGGCTGGTTGCAGCTAAAAAGTGCTTCACATGTCTCACTCCCTAGACTGGTACGAGACCTCACAGGCTTCACCGTTCATAACGGTTGAATGTACAGTCTCTCAGCCTATGCCCGAGAGGGAATAGTTGGAATATAGACAAAAAAAGGCTGAAGTTCATTTGCAGATAAATTCCCCTTGACCTCCTCAGAGATTCCCTTGTCATACCTCAAGAGAATTTTGACAGAGAATTTGAATGTCGGCGATGAATTCAGTAACAGCGACCATCCTACGATAACTTTTAGTTTAAAGTTTACTAGTAACGAACCAAATAGCAGCATCGAGAAAGTTCCTAATTTCAAGAAAGCAAATTTTTGTAAACTTAGAGCAATGTTTAAAGAAACTGACTCGAGCTTTGTAATTAACAATAACGACATAAATACATGTTGGGAATTATTCGCAAAGACTTACCTAAAAGCAGTGCAAGACTGCATACCAACGAAAATACGGCGTACAGGTCATAATGATAAGCCCAAATGGTGGAATAAAGATATTTCAGACTGTTTGCTTGCTAAAAAGTTTGCTAACGATAGATTAAAATCCTCACAAAATGACGAAGAACGGGTCAAATTTGTAAAACTACGACGCAAAGCCAAAAAGTTAATTAAGCAAAGTAAAAAGACCCTGGAGTTACATGTTGCGAAGCAAAGTAAATCAAACCCGAAAGAATTCTATAGTTATATCAGAAAGAAAAAAGTAGTTATTTCAAATGTTGGAACGTTAGTCGATGAAAATGGACAATACACCAAAGATGAAGTGCAAATGAGTAATGTCCTCAATACCTTCTTTGCATCAGTTTTTACTACAGAAGACCTCAGTGGTATCCCTGCAGCATCGCTTGTTCAGATATATAATTCTGATGTGCTAAGCAATTTCACCATTACAGAGAGAGAAATATTGAAATGTTTAGATAACCTCAAGGTAAATAAATCGCCCGGACCTGATACAATCTCACCTAGAGTTCTAAAGGAAGCTAAGGATAAGATCTCCAAACCACTGACATTGCTATTCAATAAATCCTTGCAGTCTGGAACTATGCCTGATCAGTGGAAGCTAGCCAACGTAACACCAATAATAAAAAAAGGCAGCAAATCCCTACCCAGTAACTATCGTTCAATTAGCTTAACCTCAGTTGTATGTAAAATGCTAGAAACAATCATAAGAGACAGACTCGTAAATCACTTAGAGAAAAATAACATACTTAAAGATAATCAACACGGCTTTCGTAACAAACGTTCTTGCTTAACAAATCTCTTAGACTTCTTCCACGATATCCTCAACCTCTATGATGAGAGTAAAGCTGTAGATATTATTGAGATGATGGGGTGGAAAAGGACACAGCTGAAGGTGGAAAGGGAAACCACACAGTCCCCCCTGTTTTACTGTGCTCTAATACCTGCAGCGATACTACAGTCTACCCAACAAAGAGAACGTACCCATGCTCTAATACCTGCAGGTATGCTACAGTCTACCCGCCAAAGGGAACCACATCCGGGACCTACAAGAAGTTCGAGCCCGGACCAATCACAGAGCCTGAGACAAACAAGAAAGGCATGCACTCAACAGCAACCAGATTTGGAATACGACAAGGAAGAGTTTATGCTAATTCCACATAAAGATCCAGTACAATACCTCTACAGATGGGACCAAGAGAATCACCTCTACAGTACCTCACTTGAGGAGTGGAACTAATAGAAAAGGAGTTAGGAAGAACAAAAGCATGGCCTGCAACATAGAAAAAAGCCAGGAAAGATGAATCTAGGAAAAACATTTATCTTGCAGCCATGCAAGCCTTTCATACAAATAGTGTAATCTTAAGATATAGAGAATAACATTGTACATGTATTATTAGGGTAAGTGTATTTTTTAGGATAATGATTGCCTTCACAATGATTAAAAGTCTGAAATTCCCATGTCCCTACTATTCAGAGATAGGTCAAATTGAGTTCAAATTATCCTCCCAAATATAGCCTTACTGAAATTGAGGGAAGGTATGCAAACACGGGTAATACCTTCCACTGGTTCAGCTTTTAGTGGGTAGAGAACAGTGTTGGCTAGACTTTTTTATAGGACAAGCCTGTCCCTATAGTAAAGTTCAACTGGGATGGCGAACGAGAATGTGTTAGAGGAGCCAGGAGTGACCTTCTCTCGTGTCTGTGAGAGAGGCAGCTCCCTCTGATATCCAGCCGGAGGAAGAACTACGAGTCCTACATCGTCCAGATTCTCCCTCATGGATATTGCTTCTCCTCTACACCCGTACCCTAAGTGTCTCTGTGTTTATAAGTTTTGGGAATTATTGTGAAGGTAATATAAAATATGCGAGTGTTCAATTTAACTTTTTTGTAGAGATCCGTTTCTAGGACTCCCCTTGTCAATTTAGTACACATGTGTGATTAATCAAACTTAGATCCGTACAGTGATTTTATATAAGTACTGTTTATTATATATATAATTCATGTTCAAGCATTTGATCAACTATTTTTTACCTACGTTACATAGTCGATACTATACGTGATACTAAGTGAATGCTCTCAGATTTTATTCTGTTGTGTTATTATTCATTGTGTGTCCAAGTCGAAGTGAGGTGTGTAACGAGAGCAATTTTCCTTCTTAAATCTTAAAACTCAAACTCAGGACAGTGCTACGTCCAGTTGTTATAAGAGAATACTTAGTGTATAAAGTCGCCACCGCTGAAAGTAAAGAACCCGTCTGTTGAGTTAGAATTAATCTGTATTTAAGATATCTAAGTTGCATTAGTTCTTGTAAATAATCTAATCTTATACGTTACCGGGCTATGTAATTCTTTCACCACTGATTTAGGAATTCAGATTATACATTCCTATATTCATCAAGCCTGTGTTTCTGGTTATTGATATGTTACTACTTTGTTCTGTAATTAAATAATTATAACGATTATTAATGTTATAGTAAAGCGCTACTTAGTTCTGCGTTCCATTCAGCAGTTTGTTTCAAACTCCTGATGCCATTATTTTTGGCTATTTATTAAGTTACTACTTTGTTCTGTATCTAAGTCATTATAGCTCTTATTAAAGCTATAATAAAGCACTACTTCGTCCTGCGTTACATTCAGTAGTTTGTAAATTCATTCAAACTTACTTGTCTATAACTATTGTGCCGCTATAATTATTCACTATATTTACTGTGAATCTGATTTCCTCTTTTCGTGTGATTTTAACTCATTTACGATTGAATTTATTTTTCGTGTATCGTGTGAGAGATTATTCATAATTATTCCTTGATAGTTTAATACAAATTGAAATTATCATTCCATCTAGAGTAAAGCGAAGTTCATATCTTCTATATTCGATTTAACGTTGCACTAAATCGTATATTAATTTAACCTGACCTCAGTTCATTTCACCTTTACCCCCTTGAGCGATACCTGTGAGCGTACACCTGAGCGCGGCCCTATTTGTCTTTGACGCCGCGCATACCTGTGTGCATCTGAGTAGTTGACCTCAACTGCCCACAGTTAGCAATTTATTATTCCTCTCGATACACACTTGACGCGTATAGGTATTGGCATCCATATTAATATTACGTGGATTATTTTATGTATTGATATGTTTCATGTTTGATGCTTTATAAGGGACGCCATTATTCACTAAAGAGTAAATCTTATTAAACTCTTTATAAGTCACCTTGAATTCCATTAGATTCCTACTCAATATAGTAGAAATTCTGATGCCCCATTTACCTGTACCTTTGCTTATGTAATAAAAATGAGTGTAATTATTCCTTGTGTTTATTGTGTTTTGGAGAGTGATTGAGTAATCTAGAAGTAATATTTATCAAGTGAGATGTGTTCCTGTTTAGTATTTTCTGATTCTAAATATCCGAAACCCAGAAAATAATAGAATACATAATAAAGCGAGTTGGATTACAACCCGGCATAACAATTATATACCTTGATTTTCAAAAGGCCTTTGAAAAAGTTCCCCCACAAACATTTATTGCTAAAATTAAAATCGCATGGAATACAAGACAGTGTGTTGAAATGGGTAGAAAATTGGCTCAGCGACAGAAAGCAAAGAGTAGTCATAAACGGTAAGGCATCTAAATGCACCAATGTAAGTAGCGGGCTACCCCAGGGATCGGTACTAGGACCAATACTCTTTCTAATTTATATCAACGACATAGATGAGGGTCCTGTACAATTGTATCACTGTACAATCTCTAAGTTTGCTGATAATACAAAAATTGCAAATAGCGTACTCTCAAAAGAACAAGTTGACAATATGCAACACAATCTAGATAAGTTGTCATGTTGGGCCCAAATTTAGCAAATGAGTTTCAATGTGGATAAATGTAAAGTACTACATATCGGATACCGAAATGAGAAAGCAAACTATTCGATGAATGGCGCTCAGCTTAAGAGTGTAGACAGAGAAACCGATCTGGGAGTAACAATATCGAGTAACCTAAACCCGAGTCAACAATGTTCAGAAGTTGTTAAGAAGGCAAACAAAATAATTGGCTTTATAGGCAGGTCATTTGAGCATAAATCCAAAGAAGTTATCCTAACTCTTTACAGTTCCTTAGTCCGCCCTCTTCTGGAATACTGCGTTCAATCCTGGTGCCCTTATTACCAAAAAAATATAGACAAGCTAGAATGAGTTTAACGTAGAGTTACCAAAATGATACCTAGCCTAAAGAACAAACCATACGAGGAGCGTCTTAAACAATTAAATGTATTTCCTTTAACCCAGCGCAGATTAAGAGGCGACTTAATTCAAGTGTTCAAAATCATCAAAGGCATCGACAATATGAGCTGTAGTAAGTACTTCACTATCGACCAGTCTGATTACACGCGAGGAAACGGTTGCAAAATGATTGGTAAATCTTTTAACTCACACGAATCTAAGAATTTCTTCTTCAATCGAGTTGTCAATTTGTGGAATGGGCTTCCACGAGACGTTATAGACTGCAGCACCGTTGATTCATTTAAACTTCGCCTAGACAAATATCTTGCATCAAACCCGCGACTGACTGCATTTGTAAATGAATAACTTTATTTTATTCCCCCCTCAGATTCATCAGAGGATTATTGTGTTTATATATTGCCAAGACGTTATTCTCTTTTTCCCAGATATACGAAAGATCCTTATAACTGTGCTATGTTGCTAACCCATCTGTTCCCTACTAACTTCCTAGTCCTGCCACGAACATTTGTTCCAGGGCAGTGGTTTCTTTTCCAATTTTCCCTTACCCACTCTAAACCACTGTTTGGACACTATCCGCAGTGTTTTGGAGGGCAATCAGCCTAGAGGGGTCACTAGAACTGTTGTTGCTTGATTTCCTTTGTACTCCTTTGTACTCTCTTTGTCTCTCCTCAGGGAAGTTCTTGCTTTACGAGACAGAGGCCTAGGCTGACCCAGATCTCCATTCAATCTGGCAACACGACTCTCTTTTAATATGCCCAGTGTCTCACCTGATAATTAAACCTCTCCTTGACCTCGGTTTGGCTCCAATACGTTCATCAGCTTCCGACAGGGTTTCACGTTTACATTTGCCCCTCAATTCTACAGGGTCCTCCAGGGAGCCAAGTGAAACAAACCGGTTTGAGAATGCCACTGCTTTCTTCCATGCACACTCCTCATCCTTGAGCCTCTCAAGATGAAACCCTGGCGGATATAATTTTTGAAATTATTCTGGTTTTGAGTCATACCTTCAGAGTAGCAACACAAGCCTGTAGTCAGTAGCACAGAACTCAGCACTCCTAAAGACCCTGTAGTTCTGGAAGGTCCTCCAATGAGTGTTTTCGAGTATGTGATCATTCTCTTTGGCCCCCCACCAGCATTGGAGTATCAAGTTCAGCGATGGGGGTCTGGTCTCTGAAACCAGAACCCCGTAATCCTCAACTTCCTGGACATTGCGAAGTTCAGGAAGAGAGGACTGTTGACATTCATGGTACCCGAGCCATGAGGACTGACACATACCTCATAGCCAGCTCTATCTGTGCCAGTAACTGCATTGAAGTCCCAAAGGACAACAAGTGTGCCCCATGGGTAGCACTGTTCAACAACTATAGAAAGTTGAGAGCATGGTGTAGACATTTGTTCTCTCTTCTAAAGTACTCATCTCGATATGAGCATATAAAAATGAAGCCCATCTATTGCTTCATCCTCACCAGCATATATATAAATATATATATATATATATATATATATATATATATATATATATATATTGTATAGTAATTCAACTTACACTCTACTACGCTATTGTCTTATTATCATTCATCGTGCACCATGCTCTGTGACGAATTTTTCTTCTTTGAACGCTGTTGAGGATGTTAAGCAGGATGTGATGGAGTCTAACCTCTTCTTTCCGAGGGAGTCTCAACTGCAGTAACTATTCTACTATTCAAATTGTGTTTGTTGCTTCACTATTTGTTTTGACGACCTTAAACATCAAGTCTATTCTGCTTATGGCTTTCAGTGATTAATTACAAATTCCTCTTTATTCTATAATCAGAGTGTAACTACCTTACCTTTAGATACCTTTAGATGTGTTCGCCGCTCTTCTAGCGGCACCAAGGAGCGCGACGCCCCTCGTTATGGGTGGTGATTTGGTGCAGTAGACTGTTTGAAGCGACAGCTCGTTCCCTTGCGAGGATGGGCTCGTCTGGCACTTTTTGCAGTTCGACATCTAGGGCTCTCTTGAAGTTGTCTAACGAGATGTCCCTCATGTCTTTTACTCGCCGTGGGAGTTTGTTGAAGAGACGTGGGCCTCTGTGTGATAACCAGCCCTCTCGCAGAGAGCCCATAGCACCCCTGTTATTCATCCGGGGGATTTCGCATTCCCAGCCTCTCCTATCACTGAATTTCATGACTATCGGAGTATGTAGGTTTGGTACTAAACCCTCTGCGAAGTGAAATTTCTTTGTACACTCTCTACGTCATTTATTTCACCTGCTTTGTATGGGGATGTTAATACGCTACAGTATTCAAGCCGCGGTAGCACTAGAGATTTGAAGAGCGTTATCATAGGCAGTTCACCGCGTGTTTTAAAAGTACGCAGAATCCAACCCGTTAGACGTTTCGCAGCCGCCACTTTGACCTGGTTATGTACTTTGAAACCCATATTTTCAGACATTAATACCCCAAGGTCTTTCACACTGTCTTTCCATTCTATTATGTGGTTAGATTCTGTTAAGTAATTTGTAATTTCTTTAACACCATTATTATCTCCGTACCGTATTAATTGGAATTTTTCCTCATTGAATTGCATGTTGTTTTCCCTGGTCCACTGGAACACTACATTCATGTCTTCCTGCAGTCGGCCCGTGTCCTCTTGTGTGTTTACTATCTTGCTTAATTTTGTGTCATCAGCAAAAGACGACACCGTACTGTGTCTGGTGTTGGTATCTATGTCGCAAATTAGTATGAGGAACAGAAGGGGCGCTAGCACTGTTCCTTGGGGCACTGAGCTTTTGACATCCGAAGGCTCAGAAGTGACTTGGTTTACTGCTACCGATTGTTTTTGGTTTACGAGGAAATTGTATATCCACCGTCCGATTTTCCCAGTTATACCTTTTGCTTTCAGTTTGTGGGCTATTATACCATGGTCACATTTATCAAATGCCTTAGCAAAATCGGTGTAAATGACATCCACGTTTTTCTTTTCTTCTAGCGCTTTAAGAATTTTGTCATAGTGTTCCAAAAGTTGTGAGAGACATGATCTTCCCGCTCTGAACCCATGTTGACCGGTGTTGTGTAGTTCATTTGTCTCCATGAATGTTGAAATTTTTCTTCGCAGGACTCGCTCGAAAACTTTAATGATGTGAGAGGTTGGAGCTACCGGGCGGTAGTTTTTTGGTAGTGTTTTACTCCCTCCTTTATGCAGTGGGGCAATTATTGCGTTTTTCAAGCTATCTGGTATGTCACCAGTGTCTAGACTCCTTCTCCACATTATAGCCAGGGGTTTTGAGAGGTTTTCCTTACATTTTTTCATTAGGATCGAATTCCATGAGTCCGGGCCGGGTGCTGAGTGGGATGGCATGTTGGAAATGGCCTCTTCTATGTCTTTTGGACCGAAATCAATATCCAGCATCTGAGGGGTTTCCGTGGGGGAGGTTTCCATGAAAAATATATTTTGGTCTCTGATGACTTTTGTTTCATCAGAAACATCAGAAGCAGTATGAATGCCATTTCATACTGCCTGCTTAAGAGTTCGCTCATTTCCTTTTTGTCCCGTGAAAGAGCCGTCCCCTTTGCTCAGTGGGCCGATGTTTGATGTTGTTTTAGCCTTTTGTTTGGCGTATGAAAAGAAGTATTTGGAATTTTCCTTTATACCTGCAATAGCTTTCCTCTCCTCTTCCATATGTTGTAGCTCATATGATATTCTTAGCCTTTGTTCAATTTCCACAATTTCTCTATCTATTTCGACCTTTTGCCTATCCTGTAGATTTTGATGTGTGCATCTTTGTGTGAGTAATTTTCTTCTTCTGTACAGCCTCCTCCTTTCCCGATCTTGTTTGCTTCTTCGTTTTGTTTGTCTTGCAGGTATATGGTGGCTACAGATTTGGGTCATGGTTTCTGTTATTAAGACTAGACATTCTGCTGGTGTCAGGTTATCCATTAAATCTTCCCAGTCTATTTCCTCCATTTCTTGATTTACCTCTTCCCATCTAATGTTTTTGTTATTGAAGTTAAATTTACTGAAGGGGCCGGTTTTTGTTCTCGATTCTGAGGTTGTCTGTACACTTTCTAAGGTGGTTTTGATCTCAATTAATTTATGATCTGAGTATGTTGTGTCCGATATGTTAATGCTGTGTACTAGAGAGTCGTTGTTAGTGAAGACCAGGTCTAAGATATTGTTTTCCCGTGTGGGTTCAGCAATATGTTGGGTAAGACTAAAAAAATCACAAAGTTCAAAAAGCTCTCTCGTATTAGTATTTGCTTCTCCGGTGTTATTTGCCACTAACTGGTTTTCTAGTTGTCTCCATTTAATGTTTGGTAGGTTAAAGTCTCCTAGCCATATAATATTTGGTGTTGGGTTCCCCAGGGTTTCCACTTCTGATTTTATTTTGTTGAGCTGGGTTTTGAATTCTTCTCGGGAGGGCTGTATGTAACAATAACTGCTAAATTTAGGGATTCTATTTTAACTCCAAGTATTTCCACCACTTCATTACTGTTATTTAGGAATTCAGTACATATCAGTGAGTCATGTATGTACAAGGCTACACCTCCATGTGATCTATGCATTCTGTCCGCCCTATGTAGGTTGTAACCAGGAATCCATACCTCACTATCTTCCTGATCTTTAATGTGAGTTTCTGTGAGAGCCGCAAATATAGCGTTTCCTTCTCCTAGCAGGTCCCTAATAAATGGTACTTCGTTTGTGGTTCTATTTTTTTAGGCCTTGGATATTTGCAAACAAGATTGGGGAGGGATTGTTTGGAGTACTATGTGTACCTAATAGTCTTCGGGATGTATTGGCCACTCTTGGGAGGCCAGGAGGTGCTCGAGGTGTTCTATGTGCTCTTCCATCTCCCTCAGTCTCTTCATCTTCATCTGCCCTTTCCCTCCTTGCCTTTTTCCTCTGTCTCGTCCTCGCATAGCTAGAGAGTTTTTTGGGCTACCATTCGTGTTAGGTCTAGCATATCTCCAAGTCCCTTTAATATGAAAAGCTGGGCATTTCATATTGTAGCAGGTCTTGTTCTCAAGTGATGTCTTGCAAAGGGATGGGTGGTGGTATTTGCAGGTTTCACCAAATCTACATTTTCCATGACTGGTTATGTTGTTGCAAATTTTTGGGATGAGCAAATCTACATGCATTCCCATTATATTCGCCCTTTTGACCAAAGTAGCACCTTCTTTCCATATAATATCTGCACACTGGTGTAGACAACCCGAGTAGGTGTGGCTGGGGCTGCCAGAGGTTATGTGGTGAGCTAAGTGTGGTTGTGGGTGATAGTGGGCTTGGTGTATGGGTGGGTGAGGCCTGCAGGGGGGTGGAGTTACGGGTCGGTTGTAAGTGGGCAGGTGGCAGTGGTGAGGGGGGAGACGATGTGGAAGGGGAGCCTGATATGGGGCTTGTTGCATCCTACGTTCATCCTGCAAATGTATTTGATCAACAGCAGTAGGGTGGTCAATGGCCATAGATGGGATTAATGTGGGTGTTTTCTGGGTCTGGGGAGATGTGCGGCAGGGTTTGTGGATATGTAGGGTGCGAAAGGTTTTTGTTTGGCAGGCGATGTGTGTTGATGTGCAGGAGGCAATGTGGGCATTTTCATGGGAAGGTGTGGGTGTGTGGGTTGTGATATTAGTATGGGCCCTGAGGCCCCAATAGTTCCCGATTTTCTGTGAAAGGTAGCTATGTCTTGGCTATATTTCAGTCTATCTTGTACTTCTGTATTTTCTACAGTCTGTATGACTTGCCATGTGATATCGAAACAACTATCGCAGAAATGGAGGTTCTTCCCTCTTGTATTGTACGCCTCATTTATTGGTGTCAATCCTATGCAAATCCAGTGGTATGGTTGCTTGCATATCCGACATGCGGTGCCATTATGCATGTGTATATTCATCTTACAACTCGTACAGTTGTCTCTGGTAAACATTTTTTTTTTTTTCCCACCCGCCCTTACATGGGAGAGAGAGAGAGAGAGAGAGGGGGGGGGGGGGCTTGGAGGACAAGGAGGTGTTTGTTACGCGGTTTGTGGGGGGGGGGGGGGGGGGGGGGAATGCCACTCGTTTACACTCGTTATGTTTAAACTTTAAGTAACTTTAAGTAACACTTTCAATAATTATCTTATGAAACAGAATTCTCACTGCCCTAACCACTTTTCCCGTTTTTGGTCGACTGTTTAACGGAATATACGGCACTCTAGGAAAATAACGAACTTTCCAGGCTACCTATATATAGTATCTATTTTAATTTTCATATTTTACCTATCAACTTGATTCAACACTGCTCAGGTTCGAATTTTCACCACATTTGGTTGCGTGGGAGATCTTTCTCTCCAATAACGTCACTACTAACCTGCGATATGGTCGAGAAATAATCTGCACTGATTTAATTTGTTTAAATATTGTTTTTCTCTGTTTGCTATTATTTACGATATTTGTTTTGTCGGTACCCTTTCCTGTCGAGGTTAAGTTTCGCTTTTGGTAAAATCGTATAGGGGGAGGGGAGGGGACGTGTCCAGGAGAGCGAGGGGATATATGTGTTTATGGTCTTTGCGGTCACCGAGGGTATTTTGTTTACAGCATACGTCCTGTTCCCAAGCTAAAAGTTAAAAGTTCCCCTGACTTTAATTCTCTGTATTATACTTTCCTAGTTTATTTACGTGATATACGATGTTCACTATCACTTTTAACTTAGGCTTCCTATTTTCCCATAGCCCGGTTTGATTTCATAGGACTATATAGCTAACACTTTGCTTTTTTCCCTTCTTCTTTCCACCCGCCTTATGGGCCTGCCCTAGGCCTGTCCTAGACCAGCGCCGTGGCACTGCTGTAGGAGTTAACATATTTTTTCTCCAAAACGCGTATATCTCTCCAGATATTTTATCAATCGGTTCGATTTTGCACTTCACAGAACCGCGACACTACGTTTGTTTTTGTGTGTGATATTTTGGAAGTTTAATCACCAGTATCCCGCGGGATAGTCGAAAAATCCCGGACCGCGACGGACGTGACCCTCCTCTCTGACTGACTCTGACTGATTACAAGAACCCAATTGTATTACGTTTTATTGGTGTATTTGATAACACATTTTCTAGTTGTTTCAAACCCATTCATCATTCCTTTTATATTTTAACCCATTATTATAATTCTCCTGAGGGTGAACCACTCGACTGGATGTGAAGCAGACAACAAATTATTTGTTAAATTTTTTTAGGATTGGTAATTTATAGTATTTGACATAGCATGACGTCAAACTTTCCCGTCACTCTCAAACTAAATATTTCTGTGGTATCTATTTCTCCCCGAACTCTACTGACTTTCCCAAATTTTTCGACTGTCTATATTCTAAAGTGGAAGACATCTTGTCAACCTTTTCTTTCACAAAAATCTCCATATAAGAGGATTTCAATGTTTACCACTTCCAGTGGCTCTCCTTTCATTCACTGACCAACCCATCTTTTCTATCTTAAATGACTTGGAGCAGTTGGTTCAGTACCCAACTCGTATCCTCTACCGCCTTGAAGATCGGTCCAACATCTTTGACTTATATCTAACCTAGAACCCTTCTGCGTATGCTGTAAATATTTTTTTGTCTCTGTTGGGCTCCTTCGATCATTAAATTTGTTCTGTTACCTGTCTTATTTCTACAGTGTTGCCTTCTGATTCTCCCAGCTGGCACAGCTTGTGGCACTTTGATGTTGCCAATTGGGGAGGCTCTTAGGTAGTACTTCTTTAATTTCCCTTTAAATTATTTTTGCTCCCTTGGTCAGGGATCCTCGGTGCGCCTGCCAAATAGGACATGGAGGCATACATTCCATTTTCTTTCTCTCGATCTAATGCAAAACAATCATGGTTTACTTATGCTTGTTCTACTGCTGTCCACAATAAAGAGGAATAATTCAAACAGTAGACAGCTGTCACCTTTAAGCTCAAGAATCTAATACTCTGTATGTTTTTGCTCAGAATCAAGCCAAATCTGTTGTTTGACTTTCTAAAACTTTCCTAATAATATGTATCTTAAGCCTAGTTCACACATTCAGGAGTGCGAGCCCGAGTTTCGAAGAGTCCCCAGTCTCGGAAACTCACATAATGACTCTTGGAAGATCGCATGCACCCATGGGCACTCTGGGTCATTCCCTGATACTCTTTGGAACTCCGCTCGGGCAGCCCAAATTTCAAACATGCATGAAAATATGGCCCTGAGTCAGCTCAACCTCAAGACACTCAAGATCACTCGGAAACACTCGAAATAACCCTTGAGTACTCGAAGTCACTCTTAGCAACTCAAAATTACTCCTCATTACTCTGTTTAACTCCTCAACACTCGGGGACAAAACTACGTGGTCAAAAATGAGAACTAATAGATTAATAACATGAAACAATATATAAATATATATATAATACAATAATATTAAACTCAATATATATATATATACCATATATATACCGGTATATATATATATATATATATATATATATATATATATATATACCAATATATGTAATTAACCCCTTCCGTACCGGCGGCGCCTTTCTAATCTTATTCTAGCTATATTTAGACGATTTTGTGCAGCTTGAGAAGGATCTGTGGTAGTGGTATGGGTTAAGTGAGATAGTTTGATGCCTGTTCATTGCTGGAGGCCCCTTTTAAACTGAATGGAATCGTCTAATAGTAGCCAGAATAAAGTGAAAAGGACGGCACCGGTACAGAAGGGGTTAATACCTAAAAAATTGACTAGAATTTAAGAGTCCGTCTCATATGTTCATATTTTATCGATCGCTTGGACCTTGCAACTCTCTATCTATCTATCTCCCTAATACATTAACATAACTATATCTTATTTGTACTTTCTGTAATCTATGAATCATTTCTAATGGGATGGAATTTGCTTCAGATAAGGCGCTGAGCTAATTGGTGTAAATTCCGACTGTCGGAAGATTTTACTTCTATTTTATTTTTATTTTTTTCATGCCCCCGACAGTGACAACCAGTTTGATGATATGATGGACAATATTTCCGTGTTATCTGGTTTCAATGAGGACGATGAGCGGGGGACCTGGAGGTGCCGATGTGCTAGCTTTAGCACAAGGACCATCAACTTCATCACAGTGTCGGGGTCGGGGTTTGGGGCGGGTTGGGGGAAAGGGGGAGGGAGTGCAGCGTGGGGAAATATACCGACGTCAACACATCAGTCCTCACAACAAAATCAGTAACAGGTCTAAAACAGTTCTTATTGATGCTTAACCCCTACTGTACTGGAGGATACAGTAATAAAAGTCCCCCCCAGTCCCAAGCAATGTGGCCAAAATGGCAAGATAGAACAGCCTTCCACCTCAAGAGATGAAGGAATACTGGCTCTCCCCAGCCTTCAGAGGGTTGGATATAAGCTGAGAAGTGCTGCCATATCGAGAGCAGTGCTCAAACGGTCGTGGTACCAGGCACAGCCTGATACAGGCAGTTACAAGGAAAGTACATTACTGACGGCTCCCAGCCGTCGCTGGGACCGGGGAGTGACTTATATACTGACGGCTCCCAGCCGTTGCTGGTATTGGACGGGTTAACGTATTCTATGTTATGACATATATGATGTTGGTGGTATAATGTAATATAAGTTGGCTGAAGGAAGGCAAAAAGGGTCAAAATGGGGACTCATATATATATATATATATATATATATATATATATATATATATATATATATATATTATATGTATATATATAAACTATATATATATATATTTATATATATATATATATGTATATATACTGTATATATGAGAATTAACCCGGCAAGCGCGATAGGCCTCACGGAAGGCTTCCTATAGGGAACGCGATAGGCCTCACGGAAGCAGGACCATAAAAAAAGCCTTCCATAAAAAAAAAGGGCCTATCAAAACAAAGGAATTTGTCTCTAGGTGAGATAATTCCCCTCCAGTACTCATCCATGTAAATCTCACCCACCCCCCTCCCCTCCTTCCCCACCTTATTCCCCCCTCCCTCCCCTCCTCAATTATCACCTATTTTTCCTCTTATTATCATCATTTATCGGTTATTTTTCTCTCCCGCGATAATGTAGCACAAGTGGGTTGCATAAAAGATCGTTATGCAACACCCAGACACCGGCACACACCGCCCCGCTTGTCTCAGTTGACTCCCAGACAGCGAGAGGGGAGGGCTGCCTGTCTCTCTCTCGCCTGAGATTATGACCGGGTGGCCAATATCTTCGTTTTTCACCACCCAAATGCTTTTCCCACTTATTTTAGCACTCTTGAAGGTTCATATATACATCATATATGTAAAATAAAAGCATACCGAAAACAAGTAATGGTTTATATTGTAAATATAACGAATTCTGTCAGAATCCAGGGCTAGAAATGCACAAATAACTACCCTAGCACCTACGTCTATATCGCGCTTGTCAGGTTAACAGTAACATATATGACTACACATAAAATGTGTTTTAGTGCATGGAAGGGGCACAATGGGAGACAGTCGGGGCTTACTCTCAACGAACTCGTAGAAATACTTGCAAACACTCGATAACTCGGAAACACTCGAATTGCATTCGGAATCACTCCTGATTACTCTTACACACCCGGGAACCGGAAATGACCATTAAAATTAAAATTTCCACACACCCTTAGTAGACTCTCAGTACACTCTTAACCCTTACAGTACCAGCAACGGCTATAGCCGTCAGTAGATAATTAACTCCACAGTCCCAGCGACGGCTATAGCCGTCAGTAATGTACTTTCCTTGTAACTGCCTGTACAACCCTGTATCTGGTACCACGACCGTTTGAGCACTGCTAGCCCGATATAGCAACACTTCTCAGCTTATATAAGACCCACTGAAGGGTGGGGGAGCCAGTGTTGCCTCATCTCTTGAGGTGGAAATGTGGTCTCTCCTGCCATTTTGGCCACATTGCTTGGGACTGGGGGGGACTTCTATTACTGTATCCTACGGTACTGGACGGGTTAATGACTTGGTAATTACTCCGAGTGTCCCCGAATGTACTCGGGGTTCCTCGACATAAATCCTTTACACTCTAGGACACTCTTGTATAATCCTGCTATTTCTCACACTCTGCCTCTTTTTTGCCCGATTAACCAAAACTGTGGACTCTTGGAAACTTGGCCTCACACTCCTGAATGTGTGAATTAGGCTTTAAACTGATAACTCCAGCTCATCCCAGGTTTTCTGGCATGTAGCATCTAGCTAAAATCCTCTCCAACAACTTTACTTCCTCGTTTTTCCCTCCACTGTTCTACTCCAATGGCATAGCTGTCGCTTTTTTCTCTGACAAAGCTGAACTTTGCCCTCAAACATTTGCTAAACATTCTACCTTTGATGATCAGAGTGCTATTCCTCCCTCTCCACACCCAACTAGAGTAACCAGTCATTCAGCAGCATTAATCGATCATACATGGACTAATAACATCAGTAGAAATATAGCTAATGGTATTTATGTTTGTAACATCTCAGATAATTTTCCTGTATTTTTGGCGTTTTCAGATAATATAAAGCCCTCAAACAAGAAGATAATTAAAAGATATAGAGAGTTCTCGGACGAAAATATAGAGATATTTAAAAGAGAACTAATAAAAGTAGACTGGTCCCATATCTATAATATCAACAATTTCGAGACTTGCTTTGATTTTTTCTATCAAATACTTTTAACAACCTTCGAAAATTGCTTCCCAGAGAAGATAATTCACATAAAACAAAAATATCATGATAAACCATACATAAATTATGAAATAAATCTATGATTAAGGAACGCAACCGCCTACAAAGTAAGTCTTTAAAGAAACCAATTACATAATGGTGACTTATATCGCAGGATGAGAAATATCGTAACCCAATCAATTAAAAGTGCTAAAGCAAATTATTATAAAACTAAACTGGTCAACTCGGCGGGAGACTCTAAAAAGACTTGGCATATAATAAATTCAATATTAATGAGAAAAGGGAAAACGAACAATCGTCACGTAGAAAATATTAATGCCAGTACATTTAACGAATATTTTACCAAAATAGGAGAAGACTTAGAGAAAAACATAACCCCTACTCACACTAGCTTTCAATCATATCTTCCTCAACATCGAATAAATTAGCTAATTTTCAAGGAAGTCACTACCGACGAAATTAAAAATATTGTATTAAATATGCGTGATTCAGCCGCCGGGCATGACGATATTCCTGTGAAGATCCTAAAGAAATCTATATCAATTTTGTGTCCTACTTTAACCCATATATGCAATTTATCTTTTACTACTAGAATATGTCCTGATACGTTAAAGATAGCAAGAGTAATACCAATACACAAGTCAGGCCCTCGTAATATACCTGCAAATTACAGACCAGCGTCGATTTTGCCTTCTTTAAGTAAAATAATCGAGAGACTAGCTTGTAATAGATTAGTTGAGTTTCTAAAGGAAAACCATATACTCTCCAATGATCAATATGGATTCCGTAGACAGAGATCCACACAAAGCACAATATTGTCGTTCACAGATTACTTGTTGTCTGCATTGGATAAGAATGAGTTCACCATCAGTCTATTTCTTGATCTAACCAAGGCGTTCGATACGGTGAACCATACAATATTACTCGAGAAATTGTCACACTATGGTATTACAGGGAAGGCACGTGATTGGTTCCAGAACTATTTATCTAATCGGGGACAATATGTATATTCTAATAATCAAGCATCTTCCACTTACAAAATAAATGTTGGTGTGCCACAGGGTTCGATTCTGGGACCTAAATTATTCGTAATATACCTCAATGATATTACATATGCAACAAAACAATTTAAATATGTACTTTTTGCTGACAAAGTAGTTTCTATTTAAGCCATAGCAATATAAATTATCCTACAAATACCTTAAATGAGGAAATAACTAATATTGTAGAGTGGATATCGACTAATAAACTAACATTAAATATGAATAAGACCTACTTTATGGTATTTCATAGACATAAGAAAATTAACTACAATGTCCAAGTAGCTATCAATAATAGTAGAATCAAGGAAGTAACCGAACTAAATTCTTGGGTATATTAATAGACAATAGATTGACGTGGAATAAGCATATCATCCAAATAAAAAAATAAAGTGACAAGGTTTACTGACATTGTATATCAAACAAGGAATGAATTAAGCAAACAATAATTAATTTTGATTTATTATTCATTTGTATATTCACATTTAATTTATTGTCAAGTAATATGGGGAGCGGCAAGTAAAACTGCTCTAAAACCTATAGAAACTGCTCAAAAGCGAATAATGGGGACAATTGAGGGAGTAGGCCACTATGATAACACAAATTATATATTTTATAATAATAAAGTACTTAAGTTGAAAGAAATTGATGTGCTGGTATGCGCTGTCTATGTGTACAAATTATCAAATGGATTAGTTTATAATGATTCGATATTTGTGCCTAATCCACCGACCAGATACCCCATAAGAAATAATGAGCGTCTAGTTGTACCTTTCATGTCATCTTCACAATCTCAAAGTAACATTAAATATCATGGTGCAAAAATATTAAATTCCTTACCAAATAACAGTTAACAAAACTACTGCAGGCGGATGCCCAACCCCGAAAGGAGTTGAAATAGGGGAGCTATCCCCCCGCCAAAGGCGGCTTTCTAGGGCCTTTCCTAGCTGATGCTGAGAGGATTGGGTTCTAGTCATGTGGTGATGGGCTGGTCTATCCGAGTGAGAACTGAGCAATCTCTGCCATACCCATAGCTTACTCTGATTGTTCCTTTTACTTATATATCTTCTAGATCTCAAGTGGCGGCGTCTTTTCCGTGGATTGACCTCCCTACTGCCAACCTAGAAGTTGGCAGATTGGGAGCCAAAGCATCACATTTTCCCCTTGCCCCTCAACTTTCCCTTCATAATTGCTGAGGGGCACAGGGCCTTGGGTGGGGCTTTGGTTTCCCGAGCGTTTCCGCACCCTCCTCAGCTCCCTGCCTTGGAGTGGCTTTGGTCACCCGGGCTTTGTTAGTGGTAAGCAGGGAGGATTTTGTGGGGGCGCTCATTTATGGCCTTGGCCTTGCTCGAGACCTTGGGGCTATTCGGCCAGACAGCCTGGGGAACAACAACAACAACAACTACTGCAGATAGCTTTAAAATTTGCCTTACAATCTTATGTAAGTACATAGCTACCTCTTAAAAAAATCCATTACCAAATAACCGTATACAAAATTTATCTATATGACTTTAAACTCATTAAAACAAATAAACCTACATGAAATTATGAAAGTTTGAAATATGCTACAGAATTTTCTTTATATCACAACATAAAATCCCTCATACACCACTTCACTCTAAAAAAAAATAGTACAAATTGTAATTCTGATTGACTACAACATATTCTAATAAATTATATACATTTTTCAACATATCTGCTGTTTTAGATAGTATTACTGTAATATTTTCTTCTCAGTGTCCAAGAATATACCAATTTGGAAGAACATACATATATTACCTAACTGGCTCTTCAAAGATGTTACCTTTCATCAAAGAGCTAGGTCAAATTGTGTATTGTTAGAATTTATTGTAATTGTATTTCTATGGACCAAATAAAAATGATCATTATCATTATCCACCCCCTCTCTCGTTATGCCCAATATCTTAATATATTCAAAGGATGTTCTCTGTTCTCTGGCCTTAATTCTAAGAAGGAGCACAAACCAGATGGTGTTCCTCCTATTGTACTCAAAAACTGTTCTTCTGTGCTGATTCCCTGCCTAGGCAAACTTTTCTGTCTATGTTTTTCCTCTATTATCTATCCTTCTTTCTGGAATTTTGCTCTCTTTCAACCTATCCCGAAGAAGGGTAACCGCCCTCAACCTTCCAATTGCTCTCATAGTTTGCATCATTAAATTATTTGATTTTTTTCTTAATTCAAATTTGTTTCAGAATTTGACTTTCTATCTTCTATTTCACTCCCCAGTATGGTTTCGTTGAAGGCCACTCTACTGTACTGGCGATCTTCTTTTTTGTATCTTACTAACGCTTAGTCCTTATTTCGGGACATCGGCGAGACCTTTTCTATTGTGCTAGACATATCTAAAGCCTTCGATAGAGTTTGGCAGAAATTCCTGTTTCTAAACTCCCACCCTTTAGTTTCGATCTTTTTATATGTGCCTTAATATCCAATTTCCTCTCTGACCATTCCATAGCTGTGGTTGTGGACGGCCATCGTTCACTTCCTAAAGCCCCCGTCACATCTTTCCAATGTTGTTGCCGACTTCTGTTGATTAAGGCAATTGTACTTGTCCTGCAGCTTATCAGCTCTGTGGTCTGCGGCACCCACGATAAACTGTATTGAGCCGTGGGACGGGTTGGGAAGATGCCTGACAAATTCAAGGATTCTTGAAATTTCTGGCCACCGAATATTATTCATGAAAGTCCGCCGGACATGTTTGCGCAATACCTGAGGCAGCTGCAGGCATGGCGCCTGCCAGCGGAAAAAGTCGCCGCATGGAGCAGGAAATACGGCTACCGCCGGTTTACTACCTTCTCCTCTCCCCTTTCTCTCCTTGCCCAGATTCTCTCCTCCTTTCCTTTATTATACACTCCCTTCTCACTAACTATTTTATCTTCTTCCATCCCTTTTCCTACTCTGCCTTCCCTTTGTCTTCCCTACTCTAACATATCCTTTCCTGTCCCATCTTTTTACATCCCTACCTATCCTATACAAACCGCTCTCCTCACCTTCCACCCGAATCCATTCTTCTACTCTCTCCTCCCTTTACTTTCCCTCTTCCCTCCCCTCCTATGCCATATAATTCCCTCCTCTAACCTCATATCTTCTATCCTATTGATCCTACAGGTGACCACTTTATATTATTGGATAAGTTGTATCATTACGGAGTAAGGGGAGTTGCACATAGGTGGTTCACTAGTTACTTATCAGGTCCCCAACAATATGTTAAAGTTAATGATGAATATTCAAATAAATTATTTATCAATTATGGTGTGCCCCAAGGCTCAATTCTAGGCCCCCTTCTATTTTTAATCTACATTAATGACATAATCAACTCCAGTAAAATCTTAAAATATATTATATTCGCTGATGATAGTACTTTTTTTTATCTTAGTCACTCGAATATTAACACTTTAATTCATACAGTGAACACAGAAAGTCTGAATCTTGTCAGTGATTGGATATCAGCAAATAAGCTAACCCTAAATGTTATGCCCTGTTTTTCTACAGGTTTAACTTGGGTAATGTGAGTTCTGAATGACTGGGTATAGAAGGCTGCATGCACAATACAAGGTATGAGGAATAGAGAACACAAAATAAACACACAGTAACACGACACAAGTTCACGTTTATTGAAATAAAGAAATAAAGAGCATAGAAAGATAGTTATATTTGCACAAAACAAATGATAGAAGGGAACTGCTAGCATTTGCGGATTTGGATGGAGCCTAGTCTCCCACTTCCAACGTTCAGGTATATTCTTCTGATCACGGGTTTAATTAGCAAGTTTATATTTTACTGGAAGACCTCAATATATTCGTATAATTCACTGTCACTGATTTTACCTCTTGCTGGCTGGTCGCGTGCCCACGTAGCAACTCACAGTTAGGATTAGACGCGTATATTATAGAACACGGAAATCTCTAGCAACCTCATGGGGGTACTGAACTAAGTTTGATATTCTTAAGGCAGAAATATGTAGAACACGAATCAGTGGGCGAACGTTAGATATCACTAGAGTTTTAATATCTGAATAAGGTAATTACGAGAGTCAAGGTCGCCTGTTAATAAAAAAACACTGATCGCTTAGTACGTCCCAAATGGAATGGTTAAATATGAATTACACTGGGCAAGGTCTTAGCCACTTTATAGAAAGTTAATAGGTGCGTATCAAGCTAGTACTATAACACTTAGTACTAGTAACATGAATCTTGAATAGTATGGGTAGATCTGGTCCTGGTTATCTTGCTTCCGGTGATGTTGGGGGCTAACGACTGGTTCCTCGGCCGTCCAGATGGTCCAAAATGTAGGAAGTTCTCAAGTCGGATCTCTTGATGATCGTTGCTGGCTACACACTTATATACCCACGAATTTGTGCGAAGGTTATAAGGTGCACGTTAGGACTTGTACATGGACAGATGCTTCTATCAGTCTTCTCTGCCACGGAGTCTGCCGGATCTGGAATCTCTCAACTCCGGAACAACACAAGGGCAGAGCTAGAGGTAAACTGCAGGGTAGTGACCACTGGTTGGTGTCTAGCTTTCAACTGATTTGACTGGGGGCGGGAGGTAGATTTATAGGCTCGGTTCTGGACCCTGCAGACAGTAGGGATCTCGAGTCTTATGGACTTAATTGAGCTCTCAATAGATATGGGGACTAGGTAAGATGGTATTTACTGTTGTGGCACAGGGCGATAGGAAGCCTTTATATTTTCATATAACTGAGCCTTAGTAAGAGGTACTATTTTGGCTATACTGGACGTATTTAGGGGAGAGAGACTGGATCTACTTTGCGAGGAGGATGGGGACAGCTGTGATAGGAGTGTCTCTCTAGATTGTTCAATCTTCATTCTATGGTATAGCTGAGGTGCTAATTTAGTGATCAGAGCATGCAAGAAAGGTAAATGGTTTATTGTGAGGTAATAGAGGTTAGTAAAGGTGTTAGTCATTCATGGTTAGTTCATTGATAGGAAGAATTCCTGTGCTACCTGGCAATGACTCGAGAGTCAAAACAGGGGCCAGGTATACCTCCGCGGGGGTGGGGGTCTCCCTCCTCGGGTGGGCAAAAAGGGGGAGCTGGGCGCCCTCTCTCTGATATAGTCGTCCGGCGGCTGTGGCTAGGGGCTTGCCATATCACCAGTGTTTGTAATAACCCTCTGTGTATGAGACAGATGTGAGTGTCTTTAATACCAAAACCGAAGGTGCCTTAGCTAGCTGGTTTTACTCGGCTGGTTGTTAATTGTAGGGTTTGCTGGATATGGTGGAGACTGGGTTGCTAACTCTGCCACATTTATCTGGAAGTATGACAATAGAAGTTAGTTACTGGCGGGGCGGCTAGCCTCGCACCGACGACCATTGGGTGCAGGGTTGTGAATGTGTTGTAAGAGAATAGATGGCATGCAAGGGGCTAGTAAAGTTCTAATGTTGTTCTGGCCTACTAAGTGAAGGTAGGCTGGATAGGAGTATATATATAAAAGGTTGGAGAGCGTTAGTAACGGACAATTCAAGGATCTTCAAGAGGTATGAGAGAGAGGCTAGGTCGGACAAGAGTCGAGAAGCGCGGGTGTCTTAATGAGAGGGGGGGGGGGAGAGTTCAAGGGCTACAGGGAAATTTGGCCCCTAAGGTCCCTGGGCGTGGGGGTGGCATTAGGCTACAATTGATATGGAAGTTTGAAAAGGCAGTAGAATACGTTAGCCAAATGCTACCGGGGAATGCAACTATGGGGTGGTATACGAGTCTGGAAAAGATAGAGTTATGTGATCAGTCAGAGGGTTATGGATACTATTAGTTGGCCCTGGGAACTGCGTTTTCTATTAAATATAAAATACCAACCACAGTGGCAGTTCGTAGGGGTACTTAGTTATTGTTTCGGGGTACTTATGACAGATACTGATAACCAGGTTATCTTATATAATCTCTGGTTGGGGTAAGAGGTGTAAGACACGAAGTAAATTGGCGTAGTGTGGACTGTGGATACGAAGGAGGCAAGGGGAAGACGTATGACAATTGTGGAAAGTAAATGGAAAAAGGTGAACACAATGGCGGATAAAAATACTTAACCTGAGGGTTGCATACATAGATTTATGGGGGGATGGGTCTTCAGAAGCTTAGTCTGGCAAGACAAGATGTTAGGGAATGTTAATATTAATACTTAGTTACTAGAGGAGCAATGCAAGGGGCGACTGAGCACGGGTTACATATATCTATACTCGTCATGGAAAATGATATAAGAGATCTAGGGACAGCGTGGGTGCTTTAACTTCTAAGATATATAACATCTACTTCTCGGATGCAAGAACATACATAGATATAATTATGGCTGTCTGATGTGTTGGCATTGGCTCAACGTCGGGACAGGCATGGGTGTTTTAATATGAATGTATATTCCTGTTCATCATCTTTGTAGTTAATAAGTGTAGGACACGAGGGGTTAGTGTACGTGAGGTGTGGAAAATGGTCGGTTTTAGAAAAGGTAAATGGGTGTGTCCTGGAGCTGTTTAGCCCTGCGGGCTTGGGCCTGCCTGGAATGGCGGGCTCGGTCAGCTGGTCCTTTCGTTCTGTGGACCTTTCTTCCGGGTGTTTCTGTGTGGTGTTCGCTCGTGGCTTCTGTGGTGGGCTTCTTGTTCTGGGGCATTTTACTTCCCTCTCCTTCATTATAGGCTCGTCCTCGAGCCTCAAGAATGAAGTTAAAAGAATCATAGTAATGGTGGGTCATTTTCAGGGTATTTAGAAAGTTCCACCAAACACGAGAGCGACGGTCAGGTTTCTTTTGCAGGTCAATGTATACCTGTAAGAATGTGTCCTCTGTGTTGTGGCGGGCGGCTGCCCGGGCTTGGTGTGGGTGTGGTACACGGGCGAAGTGTCCAGTGGGGGTCTTTACTTTAACCTTTCGTATGAATGGTTTGTAGCTTTCCCCCGTGGGGGTCGGAGTGAGGTGTGTGGGGTTGACAGGAAGTCTGTTTAGTGTGGTGAATGGGTTACTAACCGAAAGGGGATTCGCGCGTGACAACAGGGCTGGGGACGAAGGGGGAATGCGAGTCTGGGTTGTATTTGGTTTTCTTAGGCGGTGTTGTAGGTTGGGAATATATAGTGAGGCAATGCGCAAAATCGGTGTAGGTAAGGTGGGTGAAGGAGGTGTGTGGGAAGGAGGGGGTGTGTGTGTTGTGTGGCTTGGGTCCTTAGTGTCAGAACGGGGTGTTATTTTTGTATCGCTGTCTTTAAATCTGATGGGTCTGTTGATTATTCTACCTCTGGCGGTCCTGGTGGGAAGGTAGATGTTTGTCGTGGGACTTGAGTCGCTCGACGATGTTTTATAGTGAGGGGAAGCATGTTTTATAGGTAAATGGCATGTGGGAGTTTTCTCGGGGGTGACTTGGGGGGGGGGTTTCTTAGGGGGTGGTTGGTTGGGGGTTCGGTGAGATGAGGAGGTTGGTCGGTGTGTGGGGGGGGTGGTGGGGATCGTGGAGGGGAAAGGGGCGGATGCGGGGGGGGCTAGACGGGTGGGTAAGGAGTGTAGATTTAAGTTGGAGGGTTGGGGGTAGGGGCGTGTGTTGTTTGATGAGGTTGGTGATTTGCTGGTGATTATTCGTCTTCTTTCCCTTTGTGGGGGAGAATTCGACGAAGAAGAAGAAGAGGAGGAGGAGGAGGGTAGTGGTCTGGCAGCCCTACGGAACTTGGTTAGTAGGGTGTGTTTTCTGGAGGTTTTAAACGATGTTTGTCGTGGGCGTAAGTTGTAGCGTGAGGTTACTGAGGTAGATTGTGTGGTGCGGTTGGGTGTGTACTTGGTTTGGGGTGGCGGTGGTGGTTTTCTCACTGTGGTGCCTGGTGGAGGTATGTCAGGGCTAGACGGGAGGGTTTCTGTTGTGGTCGGGGTTGTGGGTGGAGGTTTTTGTACTTGGATAAGTTGGGGAGGAACTTGACTATCAGAAGTGAAAGAAGGTGTCATGGTGGAAGAGGGTGTGATATGGGGGGGTTGGGGTTTGTGGAGGTTAGTTGGGGGGGTATGGTGAGAAAAGATTTGTCGGTTCGGTGCTGGAGGGCTTAGGTCCTTAGGGGTTTGTATGGGAATATTCGTAGCGTGAGTGAGGGGGTGAGTAGGGGTATTTACTTTAGGGTCGGACGTGTGGGGTGGGGTAATGTCTTGTGGCTTTAGAGGTTTAAACGCTCGGACGAATCTAGTTCGGAGCGTGCGAGTTACGCCGTGATAGTCGATGGTGACTTGAAAGGCATTTGGGACTTGTATTACGGTGTAGGGTCCGACATAGCGAGGGCCTAACTTGTTGGTGATAGGGAGGTTGGCTACCATTACGGTGTCATGGATGGCGAAAGGGTTTTTTCATCGATGTTGTCAGTTTTGGTGTCTTGACAGATCTGGGCGGTATGGAGGGTGTTTTGCAGATGTTGCAATGGGTCAATTGTGGAGGTGGTGGAGGGAAGGTGAGCGTGGTGGTGGAATGGCAGTAACAGGGGGGGTACACCGTAAACACGTTCATGAGGGGAAATACCGTCTTCCCGAGGACAGGTGTTCATACCCCACTGTATCATTTTAGTTGTGATGGCCAGTCTGAGGTATTAAGAGCAATCATTCTTGTACGTAACTGGTTGTTGATGGTGCGATGGCTGCGTTCGCAGATAGCATTTCCTTGAGGCCAGTACGGGGATGAGTGTTTAATCTTGATACCGCATTGTTGGGTGAATTGTTGCCAAACGTGTCCACTAAACTCGGGGGCATTGTCCGATAGAAGAGCAAGGGAAGGCCGAATATAGGGAACACTTCGGTGGCAAGCAGTGTGGCGACTGTGGTGGCTGTGTGGTCTTTAACTGGGCAGGCTATTAGAAATTTTGAATATACGTCTACAAATGTGACGATATAGCGGTTGCCAGCGTAAGAAGGGAACGGGCCCATGATGTCGAGGGATAGGACTTGGAACGGTTTGTTGGCAGAAATGGTACCAGCTGGGCCTGGGGTGCGTGATCTATCCTTTCCCAATAAACACGGTTTGCAGGATTCTGTCACTCGTTGTGCAATTTTGGAGGGGTTGGGGGTCCAGTATTGGTCTGTGAAGATCTTTAACATTTTCTTTTGTCCAAGGTGTATGCCGTTTCCCTCGTGGATGGCAATCATGTAGTCGTGGGCTATGGTGGGGTCCAAGATTATGTGACCAGTGTCTGTGGCAAGTTGATCTCCCCAGCGAGTCAGTCTCCTGAAGACGTTTAACGGTATCCAGGGGGGTCTGATTCGTGCTTCCCAAGATTGAATTAGGGAGGGGGCTGGGGGGCATTCTGTCGGGAGGTGGGGGTAGATACCAATTGAGTGTTTTGTAAGGCGGCTAGGTTGGTGGGGGGGTCTTTTGGTACTGGCAAACGTGACAGGGCGTCTGCATTAGTATGGAGTTTGCCGGGACGATATTGTATTGTAAAGTCGTAGTCCTCTAGTGTCTCTCTCCAACGTACCAAAATGGCTGAGTTGGTTTCGCACCTACGCAGCCATTGTAAAGATTGATGGTCGGTAATTATTTCGAGTTTTGCGCCTAACACAAATGACCGGAAGTGGCTGAGTGCCCAAATGATCCCTAAGCACTCTCTCTTGGTGGCTGCGTAATTCTGTTGGGGTGGGGTGAGTGTGCAGCTGGCATACGCTATCACATGTTCCTTTCCATCTCTATTTGAGCTAATACTGCACCTATGGCGTACAGAGATACGTCGGTATAAAGACGGAAAGGTTTCTGGTAGTCAGGGAAAACGACAATAGGGGCTTGGATTAGCTTTTGTTTCAAAGTGTTAAACGCGAGGTCTCTTTCAGGTGTCCAGTCGAACGGGGTGTCTTTGTGGGTAAGTTGGTGGAGGGGTCTGGCTATGGTGGCAAAGTGGGGGACGAAACGTCTGTAGTACGTGGCTAAACCTAGAAACGAACGTACTCCTTTAACCGTGGTGGGTGGGGTTTGGTTTTGTATGGCTTGAAGTTTCTTTGGGTCTGGCGCAATACCATGTTCAGATATCACGTGTCCGAGAAAATCTACCTTATTCCGGGCAATCACGCACTTTGAGGGTTTTAATTTCAACCCGGCGGCTCGGATTCTTTGCAGGACTTGTCTCAACCTGAGGAGGTGTTCTTCCCAGGTTGGAGAGTACACAATAATATCGTCCAGATAGGCTAGGCAGGTTTCCCAGGTTAGGCCATGCAATACCGTTTCCATCAAACGGGAGAAAGTGGCGGGTCCGTTACAGAGGCCAAAAGGTAGGACGTTAAATTCATAGTGATGGCCACCACTAGTGGAAAATGCTGTTTTCTTTTGGTCCTCGGCCTTGATAGGCACTTGCCAATACCCTGCTTGCAAGTCGAGGGTAGTGAACCATTTGGATCCGTATAGGGAGTCAAGGGAATCGTCTATTCGGGGTAAGGGCGTAGCGTCTTTAATGGTTATGTCATTTAACCTCCTGTAGTCGACGCAAAAACGGGTTGTCCCATCTTTCTTTTTGACTAAGACAACAGGGGAAGACCAGGGGCTAATGGACGGGGTGGCAATCCCGGCCTCTAACATTTCCTGGACTTGGCGTTCCTCTTCCTGACGTTGTATGGGGTTCTTTCTACGGGATGGTTGTCGTATGGGGGGGCCTGTGGTGTTAATGATGTGTTGTTCTACATCCGTCTGTCCGATTTCGGTGGGTTGTTGGGCAAAGACGTCACTGAATTCCATCAGTAGGTCGTACATGCCGTTCTTTTGGTGGTCAGATAGTGTCTCAGGAAGAGGGGGCAATTGGAGGCTGGTAGGGGTGTCGTTACAATGTATGGGGAGGTCATCGAAAGTTTCGAGATCTCCTATAATGAGACCTTTCGGTAATGTCAGGGGTTCCTCTGAGATATTAGCCACGAGAATGTGGTTGATACGAGCGGGAATGATGGCGGGTTGTAAGAGGCAGCGATGGGGGTTGGGGGATGTGTTAGTGGGGGAAAATACCATGTGAGTTTGGGGTATGGGCCGCAGGTTCACCCATTTTTGATGGTGGGGGGGAATTTGGCATTTATCCTGAACTACCGCTGGGCTAATGATGGTGGGGGATTGACTGGCGAGCAGGTGCTTGGTACTTATAAGGGGGCAAGGCCACTTTGGTGGGGGTCACGCGTGAGGGGGGGATTAACGGCGCGTGTGAGAGGATCAGTGAGGGGGTTAGAAAACGGGATTTGTTGGAGGGACTGTGGAGGGTTGGTGGGGGAAGCGTTGTCGGTGGCAGTAACAGTTTGTTTAGAGGTTATCTGGGGTTGGTGGGTTTGTCTGTCATGAGGGGGTGAGTCAAGTGTGGGGTTTTGAAGTTTATTAGGGGTGTGAATTGTGGGGGGGTGGAAGGGAGCTACTGACGAAAAACTGTCACAAGGGGGATTGGGGGGGTGGTGGAATAGCTGGGCATTTCTGGGGGCATGGTGGGAACATGGTTGTGTCCCTCGGTCGGCACGCGTGAGGGGGGATTAACGGCGCGTGCGGGCGGTTCAGAAGGGTGCGAGGTGAGCGAGTTAGAAAACGGGATTTGCTGGGGGGACTGCGGAGGGTTGGTGGGGAAAAAGTTAGGTGTAGAACATGGGTTATTGGTGTAGGACTGGTGTATTGATTTGGGGTTGTTAACATTTCTGGGGGCATGGGGGAAACATTGTTGGGTACATTGGTCGGCATTTTCTCTGGAAACATGTGTACATAAACATTGGATAGAATTAGGGTTACATATATCAGAGTCTGTCCTGAAAACATGGGAGGATTTATTCTGGGCAGAGTTACGAGAATTGAGGGGATTACCGAGGGGGAGTTGCTTGGACTTGTCTTCTTTCGTTTGTTGAGGCATTTTTTTACTGAATTGAGTGAGGTTTTGAGAGATCTCGGGGCAAGGGGGGGTTTTAGGAGTAACCTTAGTGCTAGCTGCAACTTGGTAACCCTGAATCAGGTTTTGTTGGGGGGGAGGTTGTTTTTTCTTTTTGGGAATGGGTTTCTGCGTGATTGGTTTGTCAGAGGCTTTGGGCTGGAATTTGTTTTTGAATGAGATCAGCCTTTGGCCGCAGTCAATCTGGGCCTCTAGTTTTTGAAGGAGGTCAAGTCCAAGGAAACCATCATAATGTTTACAGTTGGAGGAAAATACTGTAAATGTGTGATAACAACGAGCATGGGGGCCAGGAGTGGTTACTGATAGGGGTAAAGTGTCTCCTAGGAGATTTAAGTAAGTATCAGCAGCTGAGATGAGTTCTGTTTTGGTGTTTAACAAAGGGCCAAATCGTCGGGGATGTTTTTCATAGTAAGATTTGAACAAACATGACTTGGCAGCTCCCGTGTCGATTAGCAAGCGGACAGGAATGTCCTTGATTTTGGCCATGTAATAAATGGGGGCAGTGCGACTAGTTATGGCGTCCCCCGCCGAGCCCATCGTGGGCGGGGGATACTTTAAAAATCCTGGGGGTCGGTATCTACCTCTTCCAGGGTTTCCTCGGTATCATCTGAGGTCATGGTATGGGGGGCAATTTCTTCCTCTTGTCCCCACTCCTCTTCATTTACAGAAATGCGAGGAGTAGAGGGGCGAGGTTTGGCAGAGTCACGAATTTGGTGGAGGGCACACTGAGCATTACAGGCAGGGAATTCATAGGGGTTGATAATGACTAAGGTAGGATTTTTACTTTGGTAGGTGTTGTAGTTGCTGTTCCGGTTGAAGATTCTGCGTGGCTGGGACGGTTGGAACCGGGGTCTACTGGGTTGGGGCTTGCCGGAAGGGTAGGTGGGTCTGTTGTTGAAAGATGAGGCTGGGTAGGCATTCTTGGGGTTTTGGTGGTTGGTTTGCTGCGGGTGCGTGGGAAACCTCTTGATTGCAGCGATTTGGGTGGGTGCTTCTGTGCGCACGGCCAAAATACGTCGGATCGTGATGAGGTCTTTTTTGTATTCGACGAAATCGTGCACCCGGAAATGGTCTTTTACTGCTGAGGGCAATATTGACACAAGGTTGACCAGAATTTGCTGTTCTTGTTGGATTTTGGTCAACGTGGGGAAAGAATTTTTTATGTGTTGGGCAAGCTTACTGACTGTGGCATCTAGATCGCCTTCGAATTTCGTGTCTAGGATACGGGTGTGGGCCACGAAAACGCCCAACGAAGGTTTAATGGCTTCTATCACTATTGTGCGAAATTCGTTCCAGGTGAGATCAGCGCGCACTTGATAGGCCACCAGGGAAACGGCTTTTCCCAGGTGTGGTAATGTTACGGCTATTTTATGTGCGTCCGTGGTATAAGTAATGTCAACTAAGGATTTCACTATGTCCATGAATACTTCGATCCCATAATTTGTTTCCTCATAATTTGGGATGAAAACGTAGTTAGGTTGCGCCATGATGTTCTCGTGTTCTAGCTGTTCCAAACTTGCAATGTAATGCAACCTTTTATCCGAATCAAGAACCACCGCTGCCGCCAATGTTATGCCCTGTTTTTCTACAGGTTTAACTTGGGTAATGTGAGTTCTGAATGACTGGGTATAGAAGGCTGCATGCACAATACAAGGTATGAGGAATAGAGAACACAAAATAAACACACAGTAACACGACACAAGTTCACGTTTATTGAAATAAAGAAATAAAGAGCATAGAAAGATAGTTATATTTGCACAAAACAAATGATAGAAGGGAACTGCTAGCATTTGCGGATTTGGATGGAGCCTAGTCTCCCACTTCCAACGTTCAGGTATATTCTTCTGATCACGGGTTTAATTAGCAAGTTTATATTTTACTGGAAGACCTCAATATATTCGTATAATTCACTGTCACTGATTTTACCTCTTGCTGGCTGGTCGCGTGCCCACGTAGCAACTCACAGTTAGGATTAGACGCGTATATTATAGAACACGGAAATCTCTAGCAACCTCATGGGGGTACTGAACTAAGTTTGATATTCTTAAGGCAGAAATATGTAGAACACGAATCAGTGGGCGAACGTTAGATATCACTAGAGTTTTAATATCTGAATAAGGTAATTACGAGAGTCAAGGTCGCCTGTTAATAAAAAAACACTGATCGCTTAGTACGTCCCAAATGGAATGGTTAAATATGAATTACACTGGGCAAGGTCTTAGCCACTTTATAGAAAGTTAATAGGTGCGTATCAAGCTAGTACTATAACACTTAGTACTAGTAACATGAATCTTGAATAGTATGGGTAGATCTGGTCCTGGTTATCTTGCTTCCGGTGATGTTGGGGGCTAACGACTGGTTCCTCGGCCGTCCAGATGGTCCAAAATGTAGGAAGTTCTCAAGTCGGATCTCTTGATGATCGTTGCTGGCTACACACTTATATACCCACGAATTTGTGCGAAGGTTATAAGGTGCACGTTAGGACTTGTACATGGACAGATGCTTCTATCAGTCTTCTCTGCCACGGAGTCTGCCGGATCTGGAATCTCTCAACTCCGGAACAACACAAGGGCAGAGCTAGAGGTAAACTGCAGGGTAGTGACCACTGGTTGGTGTCTAGCTTTCAACTGATTTGACTGGGGGCGGGAGGTAGATTTATAGGCTCGGTTCTGGACCCTGCAGACAGTAGGGATCTCGAGTCTTATGGACTTAATTGAGCTCTCAATAGATATGGGGACTAGGTAAGATGGTATTTACTGTTGTGGCACAGGGCGATAGGAAGCCTTTATATTTTCATATAACTGAGCCTTAGTAAGAGGTACTATTTTGGCTATACTGGACGTATTTAGGGGAGAGAGACTGGATCTACTTTGCGAGGAGGATGGGGACAGCTGTGATAGGAGTGTCTCTCTAGATTGTTCAATCTTCATTCTATGGTATAGCTGAGGTGCTAATTTAGTGATCAGAGCATGCAAGAAAGGTAAATGGTTTATTGTGAGGTAATAGAGGTTAGTAAAGGTGTTAGTCATTCATGGTTAGTTCATTGATAGGAAGAATTCCTGTGCTACCTGGCAATGACTCGAGAGTCAAAACAGGGGCCAGGTATACCTCCGCGGGGGTGGGGGTCTCCGTGGTGGGGTGGGCAAAAAGGGGGAGCTGGGCGCCCTCTCTGATATAGTCGTCCGGCGGCTGTGGCTAGGGGCTTGCCATATCACCAGTGTTTGTAATAACCCTCTGTGTATGAGACAGATGTGAGTGTCTTTAATACCAAAACCGAAGGTGCCTTAGCTAGCTGGTTTTACTCGGCTGGTTGTTAATTGTAGGGTTTGCTGGATATGGTGGAGACTGGGTTGCTAACTCTGCCACATTTATCTGGAAGTATGACAATAGAAGTTAGTTACTGGCGGGGCGGCTAGCCTCGCACCGACGACCATTGGGTGCAGGGTTGTGAATGTGTTGTAAGAGAATAGATGGCATGCAAGGGGCTAGTAAAGTTCTAATGTTGTTCTGGCCTACTAAGTGAAGGTAGGCTGGATAGGAGTATATATATAAAAGGTTGGAGAGCGTTAGTAACGGACAATTCAAGGATCTTCAAGAGGTATGAGAGAGAGGCTAGGTCGGACAAGAGTCGAGAAGCGCGGGTGTCTTAATGAGAGGGGGGGGGAGAGTTCAAGGGCTACAGGGAAATTTGGCCCCTAAGGTCCCTGGGCGTGGGGGTGGCATTAGGCTACAATTGATATGGAAGTTTGAAAAGGCAGTAGAATACGTTAGCCAAATGCTACCGGGGAATGCAACTATGGGGTGGTATACGAGTCTGGAAAAGATAGAGTTATGTGATCAGTCAGAGGGTTATGGATACTATTAGTTGGCCCTGGGAACTGCGTTTTCTATTAAATATAAAATACCAACCACAGTGGCAGTTCGTAGGGGTACTTAGTTATTGTTTCGGGGTACTTATGACAGATACTGATAACCAGGTTATCTTATATAATCTCTGGTTGGGGTAAGAGGTGTAAGACACGAAGTAAATTGGCGTAGTGTGGACTGTGGATACGAAGGAGGCAAGGGGAAGACGTATGACAATTGTGGAAAGTAAATGGAAAAAGGTGAACACAATGGCGGATAAAAATACTTAACCTGAGGGTTGCATACATAGATTTATGGGGGGATGGGTCTTCAGAAGCTTAGTCTGGCAAGACAAGATGTTAGGGAATGTTAATATTAATACTTAGTTACTAGAGGAGCAATGCAAGGGGCGACTGAGCACGGGTTACATATATCTATACTCGTCATGGAAAATGATATAAGAGATCTAGGGACAGCGTGGGTGCTTTAACTTCTAAGATATATAACATCTACTTCTCGGATGCAAGAACATACATAGATATAATTATGGCTGTCTGATGTGTTGGCATTGGCTCAACGTCGGGACAGGCATGGGTGTTTTTAATATGAATGTATATTCCTGTTCATCATCTTTGTAGTTAATAAGTGTAGGACACGAGGGGTTAGTGTACGTGAGGTGTGGAAAATGGTCGGTTTTAGAAAAGGTAAATGGGTGTGTCCTGGAGCTGTTTAGCCCTGCGGGCTTGGGCCTGCCTGGAATGGCGGGCTCGGTCAGCTGGTCCTTTCGTTCTGTGGACCTTTCTTCCGGGTTTTTCTGTGTGGTGTTCGCTCGTGGCTTCTGTGGTGGGCTTCTTGTTCTGGGGCATTTTACTAAACATTAAAAAAACAAATTATGTGATTTTCCATAGGCACAAAAGAATTATATATCCCTTATCTCCACTGAAATTAAATAACTCTGTTCTAACCAAAGTTGACACGACAACATTTCTGGGTGTAACAATGCAACAACATTTAAACTGGCATGACCACATTAACGCAGTAAGAGGCAAAATCACTAAAATATGTGGGATTTTGTATCTAACACGCGATTCTCTTGATCAAAATGCCTTTATTTTAATCTACTACTCCCTAATATATAGCAATATACTCTATTGTAACACTGTGTGGGGAGGCACTAACAAGTCACCGCTTAGTCCAATAGTTAACGTTCAAAAATGGGCCGTACGAACTATGGCGGGATTGAGAAGGCGAGACCATACTAATGAATCTTTCCTAAACATGACAATACTTAACTATTTTGATATAAATAAGGTACAAAGTGCCACGTTTGTATATAAATGTTTGAATAACTTGATTGATAATGATAACTTTTTAAACTTAATATTAATGACAGATATTCTCAGTCTAAGATATCAGAATAATCTCCACATACCCCTAATGGTCTCGACACAGTCCCAAAGTAACATTCGGTACCATGGTGTGAAAATATATAACAGTTTGCCCGATGAAATAAAAAAACAAACAGTATTGAGAGCTTTAAATCCAGTTTAAAAAATATTTAATTTCGTTTTATTCCATAACATGAACATTTGAAAGAATTGTAGAGTATAGTTCCTTGCATTGTTGTACCTACATTCAATATACAAAATATGTGATTACTGCTGCTGTATGTGTTCAATGGCCATGTAGTGGTGTATCATAGCTGTGTCATGTTACAGATAATTGATATTCTTGTAAACAAATTTGTATAAACAATGTACAGTTGTGGACAGATGAAACAGATACAGCCTTGATCTGTCCAAGACCTCAATAGAGGGCAGCACAATTACTGCCCATAAATTATCTGGTAACAGTGATGGTGTGGGGTAGGAGGTGAAGGTATGGGGTGGAAGGGAGGGAGTACAAAGGAGTACAAAGGAAATCAAGCAACAACAGATCTAGTGACCCTTCTAGGTTGCTTGTCCTCCAAAACACTGAGGATCAAGTGTCCAAACAGTGGTTTAGAGTGGGTAAGGGAACATTGGAAAGGGAATTACTGCCCTGGAACTAATGTCCGTGGCAGGATTAGGAAGTTAGTAGAGGACAGATGGGTTAGTAACTGAGAGGGGGATAAAATAAAGTTATTCATTTACAAACGCAGTCAGTCGCGGGTTTGATGAGAGATATTTGTCTAGGCGGAGTTTAAATGAATCAACGGTGATGCAGTCTATAACGTTTCGGGGAAGCCCATTCCACAAGTTGACAACTCGATTGAAGAAGAAATTCTTAGATTCGTGCGAGTTAAAAGATTTACCAATAATTTTGCAACCGTTTCCCCGCGTGTAATTAGATTGGTCGATAGTGAAGTACTTACTACAGTTCATATTGTCGATGCCTTTGATGATTTTGCACACTTGAATTAAGTCACCTCTTAATCTGCGCTGGGTTAAAGGAAATAGATTTAATTCTCTAAGACGCTCTTCGTATGGTTTGTTCTTTAGGCTAGGTATCATTTTGGTAACTCTACGTTGAACTCGTTCTAGCTTGTTTATATCTTTTTGGTAATAAGGGCACCAGGATTGAACACAGTATTCCAGAAGAGGGCGGACTAAGGAATTGTAAAGGGTTAGGATAACTTCTTTGGATTTATGCTCAAATGACCTGCCTATAAAGCCAATTATTTTGTTTGCCTTCTTAACAACTTCTGAACATTGTTGACTCGGTTTTAGGTTACTCGATATTGTTACTCCCAGATCGGTTTCTCTGTTTACATTCTTAAGCTGAGTGCCATTCATCGAATAGTTTGCTTTCTCATTTAGGTATCCGACATGTAGTACTTTACATTTATCCGCATTGAAACTCATTTGCCAAATTTGGGCCCAATGTGACAACTTATCTAGATTGTGTTGCATATCGTCAACTTGTTCTTTTGAGAGTACGCTATTTGCAAGTTTTGTATCGTCAGCAAATTTTGAGATTGTACAGGTGAGACCCTCATCTATGTCGTTGATGTAAATTAGAAAGAGAATTGGTCCTAGTACCGATCCCTGGGGTACCCCGCTACTTACATTGGTTCATTTAGATGCCTTACCGTTTATGACTACCCTTTGCTTTCTGTTGCTGAGCCAATTTTCTATCCATTTCAACACACCGTCTTGTATTCCATGCGCTTTTAGTTTTAGCAGTAAACGTTTGTGGGGAACTTTGTCAAAGGCCTTTTGAAAATCAAGGTATATAATATCTACAGCTTTACTCTCATCGTAGAGGTTGAGGATATCGTGGAAGAAGTCTAAGAGGTTTGTTAAACAGGAACGTTTTTACGAAAGCCGTGTTGAGTATCTTTAAGTATGTTATTTTCCTCTAAGTGATTTACGAGTCTGTCTCGTATGACCGTTTCTAGCATTTTACATACAACTGAGGTTAAGCTAATTGGACGATAGTTACTGGGTAGGGATTTGCTGCCTTTTTTGAATATCGGTGTTATGTTGGCTAGCTTCCACTGATCAGGCATAGTTCCAGACTGCAAGGATTTATTGAATAGTAATGTCAGTGGTTTGGAGAGCTCATCCTTAGCTTCCTTTAGAACTCTAGGCGAGATTGTATCAGGTCCTGGCGTTTTATTTACCTTGAGTTTATCTAAACAATTCAATACTTCTCTCTCTGTAACAGTGATATTGCTTAGAACATCTGAATTATCAATCTGAATCGGCGATGGTGTAGGGATATCACTGAGGTCTTCTGTTGTAAAAACTGATGCAAAGAAGGTATTGAGGGCATTACTCATTTGTACTTCGTCTTTGGTATATTCTCCATTTTCATCGACTAACGGTCCAACAGTTGAAGTAACTACTTTTTTCTTTCTGATATAACTATAGAATTCTTTCGGGTTTGTTTTACTTTGATTCGCAATATGTAACTCTAAGGTCTTTTTACTTTGCTTAATTAACTTTTTGGCTTTGCGTCGTAGCTCTACAAATTTCACCCGTTCTTCGTCATTTTGTGAGGATTTTAATCTATCATTAGCACATTTTTTAGCAAGCAGGCAGTCTGAAATATCTTTATTCCACCATTTGGGCTTATTATTATGGCCTGGACGCCGTATTTTCGATGGTATGCAGTCTTGCACTGCTTTTAGGTAAGTGGTTTCGAATAACTTCCAAGATGTATTTATGTCGTTATTGTTAATTAAAAAGCTCCAGTCAGTTTCTTTAAACATAGCTCTAAGTTTATGGAAGTTTGCTTTCTTGAAATTAGGGACTTTTTCGATGCTACTATTTGGTTCGTTACTAGTAAACTTTAAAGTGAAAGTTATCATACGATGGTCGCTGTTACTGAATTCATCACCAACATTCAAATTCTCTATCAATTCTTCTTTTGTTGCAAGTACAATGTCAAGAACGTTATTACCACGGCGTTCGAACAAATTGATAAAGCGAACTCTCTTGCAAGTTCGTATACAAGTCATGTCCGGAGTGTGAAGTAAGAGTATCGCCCCACTTGGTCACAGGTAAATTAAAGTCGCCAAAAATTACGGTATCTTGTGAGTTACTTACATCTGCAATTTGTTCGTAAATTTCTCGGTCAGTTTGCACTGATTGAGCTGGAGGTCTGTATATTAACGCAAGTATTATTTTTGTACCTTTATTATTCTTTATTAGCACAAAAGATGTGTCGACGTTCACAATTTGAGGTTTTGACACGAGGGTCGGGTTAAGACTTTCTTTGATATAAAATAAAACGCCACCTCCATTTTTATTTATTCGGCTGTTCTCAAACATTACATAACCGGGAAGTGAATACTCTGCTAAAAAGTCTCTATCTTCTGTATTGAGCCAAGATTCTGTTATGCCAATCACATCATAATTTTCTGTAAACACTAGTTCCTCTAAATCTGAAAATTTATTGCATATGCTACGAGCGTTTGCATAGAAAACCTTTAAAGTTGCGGTTTTAGAACTCACAGAACGTTCTTTCATCGAATTTTTGGTTCTGGTCGGATCTACATTTACATTCATGGCTGTCCTCGGTCCTCGGTCGTTATCCCTGGCGGTTTTGAATTTGGGTCGTGTTGGTGGAGCTTTATCCAAATTCGCGGTTCTTGACGGATTAGTATTTAATTCCTTTGTAGGTTGCCGTCCTCGCTGTCTTCGGTCCTCCTTCCTGGTTGTCCTGTGCTGAGTCGATTTCTTCTCCGAAAATCCTTCACCGCATCGTTGAGAAGACGCCCAAAACGTGCTGCTCCCACCTGGTTCAGATGAACTCCATCGTCCGAAAACAAATAGTCATCGTAGTAGAAATTGTCCCAGGTGTCGACGAATCCCACGTTCTCCTTCCTGCAGAGGTTTGCTAGACAACGATTTGTGCTGGTGGCTATGTTGTAAAATCGGCTCTCTACACCGAGCCGGGGGACGATTCCTGAGACGATGATCCTTGATGACTTCTCCTTAAACGACTTGATCAGCTGCTGGTATTTTAAAAGCAAGTCTTCCGACCGGGTTCGCTGTACATCGTTGGATCCAACGTGGATGACGTACATTGTATTAGCAGGGGCCAGCTTTGATACTTCGTTAACTGCTGCAACTACGTCGTCCACACCACCACCAGGGATACAAAAACGCTTCCTGGTCTTAGGTGCCCTGGCGCAAAACTCTGTGAGCTGACCATGTATCATCGAGTCTCCCACGAGCCGGACTTCTTCTATTTCCTCTTCGTCATCTGAGTCTGTGAGTATCTGGAAACGGTTTTGACACTCGGTAATCGGTATGTGTTTCCTGGTCTTGGGGCAAACGTTGTTCCTCACGACACGGAAGTTGTCTTGAGGGGGAAGAGAGTCGCTATTTGTATCTTGAGTATCGGAAACATCAGCTGAAGTGGCTACTGTAGGCGTTGAATTGTTGGCAGTTGACGTTGGGGCGTTGGTGGCTGCTGGAGTTGCGGTGACAATTGAAGTTTGTGGTACTCCAACGTTGAGTGTTACAAACTCTTGGAGTGATTCCAGCTTCATGGTGAGGACGTTGATCTTGTTGTAGGCTTCATCTAATTTCACTGTAAAATTCTCTCGTTGCTGGCAGAGCCGGCAGACTTGAAGATCGACAGTAACAAACATGGACTCACCAAACCTACCGGCGCAGTTCGCACAAGCGCGAGGCATGGTGACAGTCACTTTCTTCAGATCACTTCACTCACTTAAAAAACACTTCACTCACTTTAAAACACTTCACTCACTTTAAAAACACTTCAATCACTTCAACCGAAAACAACTATGCTGAAATACGCAGAAATAGGTTATCAGGGGTGATAGCCTAACTGAAAACAAAAATGTTGAGATACGCAGAATTAGGCTTCCAGGGGCGATAGCCTAACCAAAAGTTTTTTTTTTAAATTGAAATACGCAATAATAGGCTACCAGCGTTGAATAGCCTAACCGAAAATAATAAAATTGAAATTCGCAGAAATAGGCTACCAGGTGTGATAACCTAACCTTAAACAAATATATGTATAACAGAATATGTAACTAAATATACAATTCACCAAATAGAGATTATATAAAAATAAAGTGTGACTGCACACAAGGGGTTAATGTACTGTGTCAACAGATGGCCCTGGTGTCGCTGTAGCCTAGTAGAGCAGTAGCCTACTCTTTTTAGATAAAACAAAGTGTATCAGTCAAAGGTTATTACAAGATCGTGCAAGCAACAACTAAAATTACAGATATATACTGTATAGCTACAGTAGGATACTAAATACAATATCTACAAGAGTTAATAATAAAACAGATTGGCTGGCTATAGGCTAGGCTAGGTTTGGGTTAGGTTAAAAGCTTGGCAGGTTGGGTTAGGCTAGGTTAGTTTGTACAAATACCACCCTTAGCTTAAAGTAAAATCAGTCTGAGGAGAAAAAGTCAAGAATATATCTAGGGGGAAAAGATAAATGAATGCACTTAAATTTGGTACAAAATTTGCTGGTATTTAATATGTAGGCCTATAATCCCCCCAAATTTTTTTTTTTACAAAATGGCGTCGGCGTTAGTCCCTGTAGGCAGGTTAGTTAGTAAACAATATTGTTTATTAGCAAATTAATATGCAAAGCTTTACTTACATACAAGGCAGTTAAATAGATACTTACTACAGTAGGTAATGGGTAAAATTAGGGGCTACGATTTTATATAAAATAGTAATAGGAGAGCGTTTGTTTACAAAGCAAAACAAAACAATAGATGGCGCTAGTGGCGCCCTGTCCGAGTAGGAGTCTTGTGATAAACACAAAGTTTATCAGTCAATACACAGCGAAATATCGTGTAGTGTTACTTACTAAGCTACAGGATGGTTAAACGTGCTCTTAACCACCTTTCATGCACAAGAATGAAGAGGATGAGTAGTTAATACTCAAATTATGATCGATATCGTGAGAGCGTTGACAGAGCGTCTGCAGCGTCTGGCGGTAGCACGGGTAGTGCTACCCGTGCTACGGGCAGGGAGGGGGAAGGAGGGTACAGGAGTGGGAGGGGTAAAGGGGTTATCACACTGGGCCAAATTCTTGTCAATCTCCAATCTCCAGTCTCCGTTTCCAGCCAGTAGCGCCAGCAAATTCTATCACACACGCCAAGCGTGCTGCGTGAGTCTCCGACACAACAATAACAACGTCCGACCTTAGCCAATATTGGTCCGTTTCACCTATACTGTAATGTATAGTAATATGAATTTACATCTACAATTATAATGCAATATGACTCAATCTACACGTTAGTGTAATTTTTTTTTAAATTTGAAGCTTATATGAGGAAACTTATATTTTAAACTTTTTCGATTCATACCAATCGCCGTGGCGTAGGCTATAGAACAGTGGTTTCACTTAAACTGTAAAATAATATGGATTGATATTGACAAACTTTGTGTAATAGGACCCAATCTATACGTTAATGTTGCTATGTTTTGCGTGTGAAGCTTATAGAAGTAGCTATGAGGAAGTTTTTTTTCGCAAAATATAGGCTATAGCCTGACGGAGCCCCTGTCGTTACCTTGGCACTAAACGATCGTTTATATTGTGCTGTTTCACCAATAATTTAGAGTAATATGGATTTATATCGACACTTATATTTCAATATGACTCAATTTACAAGTTTGCGTGATTATGTTTTATATTTGGAGCATATATGAGGAAATATTTTGAACTTTTCGGAGGTTGTAGGCATAATCCTGTGTATGCGGGTAGACCTGTATTTATCTCAATAATTTGGTAATGTTACAATATATTTTTACATTTTACATTCATACTAATATACTAGGTTAGGTTAGGCTAGGTTAAATATATTGTTCAATGATTCTTAGTAAATAGGCATCTGAAAAACAGTTCCTCCTGCTACACAACCGAATGTTTTCGTTTCATACCAATCGCCGTGGCGTAGGTATAGGAAGTGGTTATTTAGCTGCAAGTGGTGTAGCTATTTTAGCATTAATTCACTTAGTTTATGTCTATCCGCAGCCCTTCTCACAATCAAAACACACAATTATGTAGCAAAATATATATTTATTAGTGGCCCCTCCATCATTGACGAACATGCCTATTACATAAGGCATCCTCTTCAAACACTAATCCGCCGTAGTTTGAATCTACCGCGCAGAGCATTTAAAAACTGAGGAGCCTTCATCATGAGCGCACGCGACCTCACTCATGGCTTCAGTCATTATGAATTGGGTTCTCACTACGAAAAAACTTCGTAAAAAATAAAAACAAAAAGAAAATAAGAATAACTATCCAATAAGCTTTCCATCATATCGTGGATGTACTTGTGTGGATTTCTGACCAGACGCTGATTCAGGCGTCATTCCTCCTTCTCTGCTCTGCGCTCAGCCTGCCCGGACGTACCTTCCACGCTCCGCTGGTTCCGCATTCGTTGCGTCCCTAGTGAGTTTTTTCTCATTTGTTTACTCTAGGATGTATCGAGTAAGGTTAGGATAGGCGTAGCAGGAGTGTCCTGGGCTGGTTGCCCGCAGTGCAGTGTATTTTGGGTCGTGTGTATGGGGCATCTATTTCGGATGTACCCTCGTGGTCCTGTTGTGGACACGTGAACTTTTCACAGTTGTGTTAGTTTGTGATGCAGGCGGCTTTCATTACGCGTTAATTATTGCTGCCTTTTATCCTTCTGATGAGGTAAGCTGTGTTTTTCTGACGTTCCCAGCGTATTTTTCTTCACTTAGTGAAGTTTTTTCTGGGTCCTTGTCAGGCTTCCCGGGGTGGGAAGTTGTCGCTACGGTGGTGTGTTGGCGGTGGTTCCTGTTGTGATATTCCAGTGTGTGTTTATATTTCAACTATTTTCATGCCGTCTACCTAGGCCTAGCCAGCCGCTCGTAGCTTTGCCACATGTCTAGTGTTATTATTTATTTTATAAATATGCCCTACTGTGTCATGTGTATCCGGGTTTTAGTTGTGTATTGGCTAATTCCTCGGACTATAATTGTTTCCTGGTTTAGTTGTGTATTGGCTAATTCCACGGATTATGTTGTGACCTTGGTTAGTCGTGCGTGACTCTCCTCGTGTCGTATTGTTCAGATGGTGTCTGTTCAGGGTGGGGCTTGCCTTCCGGCGGGTTTTTTCTCGGTTTCACCATGAAAAATCCTGACCGATGAGCAGTGTTGGGCCACACGTGGTTTTTAACTCTGGCTGGTTCCCCGGCGTGGGGAGGTGTCTGTGGCTCTCCAGGACTGCGTCTCTGTGGGTGTCTGGTTTCAGGCCTCCTTTAATTCCCGGCGGGATGGCTGTACCCATCCTTATATATATATATATATATAAAAAACGACGTTCTTGCGAACATTCGTTTTTATAGGTTTTTTCTACCTGGTTTACGACAACCACATGGAAAACCTAGCTGTTGTTTAGGCGTTCCTCCCCGGCGATCTTTTACAAAGAAGTGGGGTCAGGAACTTGTGGGGTTAACTTTTAGACTTCTCACCCGGCGGGTGCACCTGAGCAGGGTGGGATAAACGACTTAGGTCTCATATAGTTAACCAATCCATTTTAGTGATACTCTGTGTATCGCTGCCTTTACTCTTACGGCAATTGAAGGTTCAATGAGGTTTAACCAAATCGATGCCCACACCCGGCGGGTGCTCCTAAGTGGAGGAACTAAGGAATTTATAACAAATTCAATTTCGATTAACCTTAATTTGGTGATACATTCAGTATCGCCGCCTTCTATTTTTACGACGATCTTTTGGGACAATTCGTTAAAAAATCAGATCTCGTATATTCCTGCCCTGGGCTATTCTACTAAAATATTTCAAGGGCCGGCGTCTTTATGAGGGGGGCTTTGTTACAAAATTGAATCTTGAGACAGTCACCACCTCCTACAGACTATAAGTGCCATGCTGGACCATTATATCAGAGGGTATTCTTCATGTTCTTTAGCTAAAAAGATTTGTTTAGCCTCTTTACACCCCGCCGCGTAGCGAGATGTGTTAGCTGTGTCTTTGCATCCCGTTACCCGGCGGGTTATTAACACTTGTATGCGAACACTTGGGTTAACCTTATGAGCATTAATTCCTGGAAATTTTTCTTTATTTTTCCAGAGCTGAGCTCCGGCGGACCAATACAGACCCGGCGGTAGTTTCCTCACACCAGTCTCTGTCATGGCTACTGTGGCCCCAGTTTTTGCCCTGTGCATTACCCCTACTTGCGCGGGTATCCCGATTTTTGCGCATACCCTTTGCATAAGGTGTGTTAAATGTCTAGACCGTTCAAGGGGTCTCTGGGTTACACTTAATTGTTCCTTTTGCTCCCAATTAGCCAATAAAGTCCTGTGTGACAATGACAAGACCGCGGCGGTAGCGTTGAGAGAGGTCAGACAACAAATGTCGGCCTACACTACCATTGTCGCACATAAGTCACTTCAATGTGACAACGTCCCACTTTGGGATAAGTTGCTGTCAGAGCACCCTCCCCCTAAACGTACCTCTAGAGTAACGGGTTTTAAGCCGACAGAGACTAGCCAGGGTTCTGTATCGTCTGTGGATACGTCTAAACGCCCGAGAGAGCCTACTCCCCCGGCAGCCACCTCCTCGTCGCAGGCGAGATCGAGGTCAAGGTCACCTCTCAGACAGCAGTCTTCAAGTCGTGCCTCTTCCCCGGCGAGTAAGAAGAGTAAGACGGAAGCTTCCACCAGTGGTCATGGTGGTGATTCTTCCAAATCTAGGTCTAGTTCGCGGTCACACCGTAGCCACAAATCCTCCAAAAAGGATTCCCATAGGAAGTCCTCTCGACATTCTCCTAAGTCTAGTGCATCTCGTCGTACCTCTACACCTGAAAATGTTTCTGTTACAGCCTCAGAGTATAGTGAAGCGCCTGTCCCTAAACAAGATTTACCTATTGATATTTTAACCCTAGAAATGGAAAGTTCAGGAAATTCAATAATTGAGAATGTTTCAGACTCTCAAGAGAGCGTAGGCCAGAGCCTCGGTGTTTGGCGGTTTGCTCAACCAGGGTCTGACCATCCACGTCCGACTCATACGAGTCACACAGTAGCCGATGTCCACAGGGATGCGGCGACCCCATCCTCTATCCCTGACTTATCTTGGAAACAAGGTGCCCCTGCCTCGGCGGGGTCTTCTCAGGAGGATCGGGAGGAACGAGATGAAGTGTCAATAATTTCAGATAGGGAAGGACAAGGGTCAGGCTCAGGCCTGGACGCCGCCCATGATAATACTGATTCACCTGAAAGTTCTGCATCTAACCAGTTTGTTACAGCACAAGAAATTGATGGGTTACTTACTCATGCTCTATCTAAATTCTTTAGTCAACAACGAGAAAACCCCACAATGGACTTGGGGGCTCCCTTGACAAGTTCTGCGGTACGGCCTCTGATAACGCCAATCGATTTATCTAAGATTCCTAACCCTCCTACTCTGTCACCGGCAGGGAGCTCTAAGCCAGCTACGGCGGCATTCACTACGTCAAATGTCAGGGTCATTACGGATGTTAATCCACCCCCTCTAGACAAAGCGCCTCTTAGAAAGGTAGCTATGCCCCTGCTTTATGGGCCAGACGAGTCATGGGTTCTTTTGAACCCCTCTAAGCCAGAGCTTGCCCAGCCTACCTTGTCAGGGGAACTCCCGGTACCACGTGAGTGGTTTATCCAGGGAAATAAGTCAAAGAAATTAAGGGCATTGGATGCCTTGGGTAATGTTTGGGACGTAAATATCAAGGCTATACCTAGTTATTATCATCAGGATTATTTTGTTTATGCATCTAAGCCTGCTTTACCCCCTGCCTCAGCTTCAAAACTTTTTTCAGACTGGTCTAAGCTGGATGGGTTTAATGATATTAAGGCTCTGTCGGCTCTTACTCCTGAACTAGATTTACAGACCGTCACAGACGAGACAGCTAATCCAGTGTTGAAGGTGGGACAGTTGGGACCAGGACCTTGGGTGGATTGGGAGGTAGAGGCTCAAAACTTTGCAACCACTTTCACTTCTAAATCTTCCCACCAGATCCCTCAGGATACACATTCATGGTTCTCCATGCCGGTAGGTTCTGCTGGCGGAGTTCCGTCAGCTTTATTTTCTTTTCTAGCTGCCCCTAAGATTAATCTTTGTGAACTAAAGGACCCATTCACTACCCCTACCCCTACTCACCTAGACAGAGAATTTAGGCTAAGGGGAAAAGCTTTCCGCCTGTTTTCACAGTACATAGTTTCTCAGCAGGTGGCTAAGTCTTTACTCCGGTCTACTCAGGCAATCGCAGACGCGGATGCTCGAAGATCAGTTGAGTTATCCCGGCGTCTGATTCTTCAGTCGTCGATTCAATCCTTAGGTGACATACGCACAGCCTTACTTGAGGCGGTGCGAGCACGACAGGATCTTAGGATGTCATTAGTTCGCAAGCTGCCTGATCGCATTGCTAACCAGGTGGTAATGTCCCCAGTACTTACTCCTTCTTTAATGTCCCCTGATGTATGGCGAACAGTGTTTAACATGGCACAGGCCGTGAAGCACAGTCCCGCACAGGCTAAGAAACCTGCATTTAACTTCCCCAAACCTAAGCCTCCTACTAAAGCTCAGCCAGGGGGTTCTAAGCCTTTTCTTCCGCCTAAGTCCTCCCAATCCCCCCTGGGTCAGTACAGGCATAGACAGAGAGGGTTTTCAGGACAGAGAGGACGCGGCCAGTATAAGCCGGGGCAGGGCCAGTCTTCGGCCCACACCAGCCAGCCGGCGAAGCGTCCAACACCACCAAACCCACCATCAAAAAACTAAAGTCTCTCTCACTCCCAGTGCCTATCTTAAGGCCGGAGGAACCGAGGGAAGTACAGCCGGCGAACCCTTGTCTGCTAACTGGGTCGTTCCGAACGTGTCACCAAGCATGGCCGTTAAAAACCTGGGCACGGATGGTGGCACGCAAAGGCATCACTTGGCAGTGGCTCCGGCGACCTCGCTTACGTCAGCCGACAACGGCAAATTGTGTTTCATTAGAGGTGGAGTCGCTGGTCCAGGAGATGATTGCCAAGAATGTCATCATCCCGGTCCCTCCAGATTACCCTGTATTCACGTCAAAACTGTTTTTGGTTCCCAAACGGGACAGTGTTCAGATGAGGCCGGTCGTAGACCTGTCTTATCTGAATCTTCACATTTACAACGAGTCTTTCAGAATGTTAACAGTTCATCAAATCAGGCTAACACTTCCGCCGGGAGGCTGGATGTGTTCCCTAGACCTGACAGACGCCTATTGGCACGTGTCGGTCAACAAAAGATTTCAAAGGTTTCTGGCCTTGAGGATCAGGCACCAAAATTTTGTTTTTCAGAGGATGCCGTTCGGTTTGAACCTAGCACCTCGACTATTCACGAAACTAGTCCGGCAAGCCCTGATGCCGTTGTTAAAACAGGGAATCAGAGTGTTGTGGTATCTAGACGACTGGCTGGTGGTGGCAGAGACACAACAATTATGCATAAAACATATCAATATCATTTTAAATCATGTCAAAACTCTAGGCTTCAAGGTAAATCTGGTAAAGTCAAACCTTGTTCCCTCAAGAGTAATTCAGTGGATAGGGCTGGTCTGGGACACCGCCGCTCTCACTCTGAGTCAGAGTGTGGACAATCGCAACAGGTTTCGCAGGAAACTGTTCAGGTTTCTTCACAGTCTGACTACGACACGAAGAGTCTGGGAGTCTCTGGTCGGCTCTCTCAACTGGATTCAGCTAACTGTCAAGTTGGGCCGGTTGAAAGTAAAACGATTAATATTGGAAGGCAACAAATATTTCCCACTCTTACCGGCGGGAAAATTATGGCCCCATACCAAAATTAATCCACACCTTACTAGCGGTCTGGGCGAAGAGGGAAACATTGCACTCAATCATGTCATGGACCTCTCCTCCTCCAACGGTATGGGTAGACACGGATGCGTCAGGCACCATAGGGTGGGGATTTCAGTCAAATCAGGGGCACCAGGGTCAGGGGCTTTGGTCCCACTTAGAAATCTCTCACATAAATGTCAAAGAGTTACTAGTCCCCTTGTATTTCCTTCAGGCTCACGGCCCGGCGTTACGGGGCAAGTCGGTGGCCTTCAGAATGGACAATCTGAATGCAGTTCACTGTATTCAGAAACAAGGGTCAACGAGGTCAAGGAAGTTGCTACTCGTGTCGGAAGAGATTTTTGTTCTAGCCAGCAGTCTAGATATTTATCTTCACGCATCTTATCTCCCAGGCGTAGCGAACGTCTGGGCAGACGCTCTGTCCCGGAGACAGAGCACGACAGTAGAATGGGAGCTCAAGCAACCCATTTTCGACCTAATGATTGCGGAGCTCTCCCATCCACAAGTGGATCTTTTTGCGTCCGACGAGACTCACAAGCTCCCTCTATACCTCACCCGCCGGGCGATAACGCCGGCAGGGGGGCCAGACGCCCTAGTGACAGACTGGAACAGATGGAGCTCCATCTATCTGTTTCCGCCGCCAGATGCGTCACTAATGTGCCACGTAGTGAACAAACTACGAGTTTATCGAGGCTTAGTCTCGCTAATCGCGCCCCTGTGGCCGGCGCAGGTGTGGTACCAGCAATTAATAATGTGGTGCCCGGACCCGGTATCGCTCCCGGTCGGGTACTTCCACTTAGACACGATTGGCAACCTAGCGACCTCGCTGACTTTTGCATTATGGACATTCAGGAGGCCAAGTGGCTAGCACCATACGGTAGGGATGTGACCAATAAATTGCTCAATCAATATACTCAGTCTACTAAGCGACAATATCAATCACATTGGAAAGCTTTTACTTCTTGAATTGTTAGAACGGAACAAACTGTACCCTCAGTGGCATTGGTTTTTAATTACTTGAACTATCTGTTTGAGCAGAAACGTTTATCTGTGGTAACTTTGAAGAATCACTTAACTGCGATTAGAGTGCCCTTTTTCGACCTTACAGGTCTATCCATACCGGTGGCGGAGGAAACAGGATTTATGAGAGCGTGTTTTAAACTCCGCCCACCTCCCCGTCAGCTCATGCCTACTTGGTCTCTGGACAAAGCTTTGTCTTTACTTCATTCTCGTCTGTATCAAAATACTGCAGACTTTGCTTTAATCTTAAAGAAGGCAGTTTTCCTTTTGGCTTTGGCCACCGGAAACAGAGTGTCTGAGCTGGCGGCGATGAGCAACACACCTAATTGTCTTAGGTTTGGTAGACTTAATGATTCAATTTCCATTGCACCCTCCCCGGCGTTTGTAGCCAAGAATGAGCATAGTGCACACGTGTTTTCTGAGTTCACGGTGCCGGCGTTAAAAAGGGGAAAGGTGCATCATAATTTATGTCCAGTGCAAGCTCTAACCAAATATTTGAGAATAGCTCCTCAAAACCCCCAGGGTGCTTTATGGGTAGCGAGTACGGGTAAACGCTTACTTAAACGGCGATTAGCCTCTCTTCTGGTAGAAGTCATTAAAGAGAGTAATCCCGGCGTTGTGGGTAGGGCCCACGATTTACGCAAGTGGGCGGCCTCTTTACGTTTCCTGAAAAACTTTTCAGTTGAAGATATTGCGTCCACACAGTTGTGGGCGTCTAATCATACGTTTCTCTCTAGATACTTGTCAGTTGCTCTAGACAAACCTTCCTTACCATGTATAGCTTTAAGGCAGAGGGTCTAGGTGGCCCTGCAGTCACTTATGTTTACTTTCACGGAAGGGGGGAGGGGGGGGGGGTGCATTCAGTTGACATAGGACACCCTAGACCCCGCCGGAGTATGAGAGCTGTGATACAATTTAAGGTTAAAATGTGATATGAAAATTTCTCTGCGAGAAATTGTGCTAGTACAAGGTTTAGTACAAAACAACGGTGTTGTTATAGTAGTTTTAGCTGCGAAAGCAATGTAATATTAGTTCAATGGAGTTCATTTGCAATTGATCTCCACATGTATTTTGGGGTTTATGATGTGCACATATAAACTTATAACTTATTATTTTGTCACCACTCGTTGAGTGGGGTGCCTTTTGTAACTACAGATCTGTGTTCAGAATCTTCAGGGTTACCCATTTTTGTCGGGCAGGCTTCTTTGAAGCACGCACCTGCCTGAACCCCCTTTTTCTTGTATATTTCCGGCCTACGCCGTATTAAATACATTTTTCAAAAGTAAGAATACTATGTGGTTGTTTTTATTATCTGCTTTTCTAGAGTTATGATATGATTACGAATGTCCCCCTCCAGTCTTAGATATCAGGCATGTTCGTCAATGATGGAGGGGCCACTAATAAATTATAGGTTTGACTCCTGTAAGGAGATAAAGAAAACCTAATATTTAGTAGTGGCCCCGTAATCATTGACGACTGGGGCCCTCCCGACCGTCCCCTTCCCATTCGTTGATGTATTAAGGATTTTGGTTTACTTGATATGTCAGTGAAGGAGGAATGACGCCTGAATCAGCGTCTGGTCAGAAATCCACACAAGTACATCCACGATATGATGGAAAGCTTATTGGATAGTTATTCTTATTTTCTTTTTGTTTTTATTTTTTACGAAGTTTTTTCGTAGTGAGAACCCAATTCATAATGACTGAAGCCATGAGTGAGGTCGCGTGCGCTCATGATGAAGGCTCCTCAGTTTTTAAATGCTCCGCGCGGTAGATTCAAACTACGGCGGATTAGTGTTTGAAGAGGATGCCTTATGTAATAGGCATGTTCGTCAATGATTACGGGGCCACTACTAAATATTAGGTTTTCTTTATCTCCTTACAGGAGTCAAACCTATAATTTCGACGTCATATACTTGAGATATCAATGAGATTAAGTGCGAGCTGTAAAAAGGCTGACACTCTACCTCCATCAAAAACTGGAGCTTCCCACCCAGTGCGGGAAGCATCCTAGCTCCATCAAAGGGTGAGATTTGTGCTGGAGATTGACAGTAGCTCCACTTTTTGCTGAAGAGTGACGAGAATTGGCCCAGTGTGATAACCCCTTAACCAGCAGCAGGTGGGAGCAGGTGGGGTTGGAGGAAAGTGGGTGACCAAATACTTTACTGTGAAAGAATGATTAATGTTGTGTTTTGAACATTATGTGAGATTATGATTGCGAAATATTGGAGTCATGAGGTGTCTGTAGCATAATAAAAGCGCAACAGGCTGCTAACCTGCTATTGCTCTCTCTCTCTCTCTCTCTCTCTCTCTCTCTCTCTCTCTCTCTCTCTCTCTCCATATAAAATATATATGTGACATACAGGCATTCAAATATATGATATCTTAAATCTATAACATAATACTACTTCATTTTTGTTCTCTGCTTAGAGCGCCTACTGAGTTTTGACATCGGAAATGTGGTATTGTTCAAACATATGGGAGCGTCAGATACAACTGAACTACCTGTTTGTTAGCCTACCTAACAAGGGGAAATATAGTAATTGTTATTATTTGTCAGTTGGTGAGTCAGTCAAACTTCAAATATTATAGTTAGTGTTTCAGCATAATGGTGAGTGTATAGGTCATAGTAGTAACGAAAATATGTAATGCATATATTATATATAATACGGTATCAATGACACGCCAATTAAAGTGTTTTCCAAGTGTACTGGAGGTGTTATCAGTGTTGACATTGCCATTGGTATATAATCGCTTTTCATTATATACGTCCATAAGAATTTAAACAATATATTATAAATTAATAAAACATTATTCAATGTATCTATAAATAATCGATTTTTATTAATTTCACTCCAAAGCAGAAACTAGGAAACAAAGGATGACTAATATATATTTACATGGCAATACGCCTGTTCAAGAAAAGCAACCAGTTATATAATAATGTGTCAATACAGTCCTCAAAGTTTCTGTATAGAGGCGCAAAAGACAATGTTATAAAATAATATCCCCACATTAAAAACTAAGTTACATTTATTGGTCAAACCTCTAGGTAGATATGCTCAACAATAATGACGCAAGGGTGGTGTAAGCTTAATTAATATCAAATGAAAACACGATTATGCAGAACCATGCCGGTATATCAGGTATTTTTTGTTACGTTTTGACGGCATCAGTAGAATTGTAAGAGCTAAATGAGATAGCGTTAGGGTCATTCCTTGCTACGTGTTCTAAGCTGTATACAGTTGGTTAGTGCCTCGGAGATAATATTATGAGGATATACGCTTCTTCACTTATTATGGCATATAGTAAATCTATCTATCTATCTATCTATTGCCCGACGCCGTGATCCCCGAAGGGGTGGCCACGAACGAACCGCCCCATGCACCTCTGTCCCCAGTCAGTCGACGCCCCTCCCCCCATCCAGCACCGCCTTCGTTCATATACTTCCTCACTCCATCCTTCCACCTCATATTCGGTCTACCTCTCCCCCTCTGTCCCTCCACCTCGCTCTCGTACACCCTCTTAGTCATTCTCTCGCTTTCCATACGTTCCATATGGCCGAACCATCTCAAGTTGTTCCTTTTCACACTTTCCAGCACATCTACCTCCACACCACACCTCCTTCTTACTTCCTCATTAGTCTGTCTATCCCTCCATGTAACTCCGCACGCACTCCTTAGTAATTCATTTCCACTGCTCTCACTCTTGGTCTGAGTCTCTCAACCAACGTCCATGCTTCGCTTCCGTAAGTCAGTGTCGGGATTACCACACTGTCATGCAAGGACTTCTTCACTTCCATACTGACCACCCTATTTCTTGTTACTGCTTTTAGCGTTCCTACAACCCTCTTCCCCTGTTGTACCCTCTCCCGCACTTCTTCATCCATAGTCCCATCTTTACTCAACACACTGCCCAGATACTTAAAGGAGTTGACGATCTCCATAGCCTGACCGTTCAGCTTCACCTCACACTCTGTGACTTCACCCCTTTCGAAGACCACCTTGCTCTTCCCTGCATTTACCTTCAAATTCCGTTTTTCGCACACTGTTCCAAACTTATTTACCAGACCCTGCAACTCCCATTCATTATCACTCATCAGAACTGTATCATCCGCAAACAGTAGTATAGGTAGCTTCCACTCAATTCCCTCCTTTTCAGCGATACACCAACATCCACTGCTCTTGATAGTATTTCTTTCATGACTCCAAATATTACCAATCAATAATATAAGGTCCATTGATTTCTTAATACATTTAGTTACAAATCGACTTTACAATAGCATTATTGGCAACTCTAGATTTTATACATCCTTATTAACCAATAAAGAGGGTAATCTTAATCTTACTGAATAAATGACTCGCACAAAACCTGTAGAGTGAGACTGAAATACAAGCATGGTCATATTATAGTTAGTAGATAATTTTTCTATGTGAGACAAAAGGCAGAACTGTCTGTGACGAATTCCTTCCCCATAGTTGAAAGAGTGACAGGGCCAAAATCAAGGAATGTTCGAGCCAAAATGCCTGGATACACAGAGTTGAAAGTAATTAAAGTCATAGGATGAGGGGAAAATGGATTCAGGGTAGAGCGTTCCAGAGCTCAGCTGTTGAATAGGGGAAAGATTGGGAATATCATTTCACTCTTGGGTTGGAGAGTTGCAAAGAGTAGGGGTGGGATTGTATTGGAAGACAGGTTCTACGTACTCTTCATAAAGGAGGTGGTATACATTGAGAGAGGGTGAGGAACACTGATTATTGTAATATCAGTAGAATAGCGAGAGAGATGCAACTTTACGGCAAAGAGAGATATTGCAGAGAGTCAGGGAGTGGACATCAGTTATTAAGACGAAAGGTTTTCTTTTCTACTTTGTCAAGAAAGGCTGTGTGAGAGGATCTTCCCCACACATGTGAACAATACTCAATACATGGACGCACTGTGCCTCTGTACAGAGCAAGAAGCTGTGCCGGGGTAAAGATCAACCGGAGACGATTGAGCATACCCAGTTTCTGGAAAGCTGTTTTAGCAAGGGTGGTAATATGATCTCCCCAAGTGAGATCAGGAGAAAAGGAGACACCGAGAATACTGAGAGAAGATGAAGGGTTGATTTGTGTATTGTTGAAGTATAAGGGAGTCCTGTGGAAGTTCTTGATGGGTAGATAAATGGAGAAATGGGTTTTGGAAGCACCAAAAGCAACAATATATTTTCTGCCCCAAATGGGAATTGTTGATAGGTCAGAAGATATGGCATCGTCAGGTGACTTTTTGAGAGATTGCTTGCTGGGGGGTTCCGAAAAACTAGTTGAATACTGTAAGGTAGAGTCATCAGCATATGAATGAATAGCTGATAGTTGATAGGTTGAGGAAGTGAAAGATGGCCGTCCACAACTCCAGCCATGGAACGCCCAGGAAGGGAAATAGAGATAAAAGCACAATTTGAGGGACAAAAACTAAAGGTGGGTAGTTTAGAAGTTAGAGTTTTGTGCCAGACTCTATTAAAGGACTTATAGATATGTCTAGCACAATATAAAAGGTTTCACCGAAATCATGAAAGGAGGATGACCAAAAGTTAGTAAGATATGAATAAGATATGAAAGAAGATCACCAGTAGAGTGGCCCCTAAGGAAGCCATACTGATGATCTGAAAGTAGATTATATGGGCAGAGAGATGCTTAAGAAATTTTGAAGTAAGAATAGTTTCCAAAAACTTTGGAGATACAAGAAATGAGAGCAATTGGACGATAGTTGAAGGGTTGAGAGCGATCATCCCTTCTTTGGGATAGGTTGAATGAGAGCAAACTTCCAGCAAGAAGGAAAGACATTAGAGGAGAGACAGAGACGAAAGAGTTTGCCTAGGCAGGGAGTCAGCACGGAAGCAATTTTTTTTTTAGTACAACAGGAGGAACACCATCACGCCTTCTTAGTATTAAGCCCAGAGAGGGTAGAGAGCACATATTTAAAAGAGCTAGAGTTGGATAGTTCAAAGAGAGGTAACCTGACCAAGATTCGAACCCACTCTGCAGGTATATTTGGAAGAGCTGGGCACCATAACCACTCGGCCATGAGCATATGGCTGAGTGCTTATGGTGCTCAGCCCTTCCAAATATACCTGGAGTGAGTGGGGTCGAATCCTGGTCAAGATACCTCTCTCCCAGCCTGTCCGACATTATCATTAGATATTGTATAGTTCAGTGCATTTAATATAGAATCGATGAAAGAGTGTTTGGTGAGTCAAAGAACAGATTTGGCTTGATTCTGGGCAGAAACATAGGAACAATAAGATTCTTGAGTTTGAAGGTGTCGGTACCGTTCGAATGCTTCATCCTTATTGCGGACAGAAGTTGAACAAGCGTGAGTAAACCAATTTGTTTTTACATTAGTCTGAGGGAAAGAAAATGGAATGTATGCCTCCATGCCCAAGAGGATTACCTCGGTAACGAGTTCAGCACTCTCCGAGGGTCCCCGGCAACGGAAGTAAAAGTCATTCCATGGGAAATCAAAGAAGTACTACCGGAGAGCCTCCCAGTCGGCAGTGCCAAAGTGCTACAAGTGACGCCGGCTGTCTAGTTCGGCTCAATCGGATGGCCGTACTGGAGAGATAGGACAGGTAAGAGAGATAGGTAAGAGGAGCCCAAATGAGGGAAAAGATCGACAGTATAAGAAGAAGGGTTAGAAGTTAGAAACAAGTCAAGAATGTTAGGCCGATCTCCGAAGCTATCTGGGATACGGGTGGGTTGATGAACCAACTGCTCTAGGTCATTTAGGATAGAAAAGATATAGATTGTTCACCAGGTTAGTCAGTGGAATTAGAGGAGAGCGATTGGTGGTGGTGAGCGTTAAAATCTATGATGGTGATTTCTGAGAAAGGAGAGATGGCTATGATGTGTTCCAGTTAAGAGTTTAGATACTCAAAGAATTTGGGTAAGTCAGTAGAGTTAAGGGAAAGATAGACAAAACAGAAGTATTTAGAATGAGAATGACAGGATAATTTGAGCCATAAAGTGGAGAATTCAGAAGAGTCAAAATCGGGGACATGAGAGCCTGTGAGTTTGCTACATCCGCCTTTGGCTTTGAAAGTAGGATAGAGAAAGTAGGATGATACAGAGAAGGGCCTGCTGTCATTTGCATACAATTATGTCTAAACAAATATGGTAGTATTTATTTTACAAAATCAAGGAACTGCACTGCAAATATATATAGCGTAGTGTGTAAATATTATCACGGTCGACCCAGTTTGCTATAACAGTAAAACTGCAGACTAAAATATATAATGAATATAGCAAAGATAAATTGGTAGATAAAGCTTGCTTCATTTACTGTAATACTGTACATATATATATATATATATATATATATATATATATATATATATATATATATATACACAGTATATATATATATATATATATATATATATATATATATATATATATATATACCGGTATATATATATATATACTGTATATATATATAATGTTTCAAAGTAAATTAGATATATGAGGCTCTGCGAAGATGTTTTTCATAGTTGAATATTTAATGCATAAGAATTCGTTATATTACTATCACAATCGAAGGTGGGTAAGTGAGATGTTAGACAACTTATTTATTATGCCATTACCGAAGTTTAAATTAATTATTCTTCATAAAATAATTCACCCTCCAGCCACAGGTTTCTTTGTAATCCACCACCACCTATCCCTATCCTACACTACTGCTAGGTTGCCCTCTACAGTATAGTTTGTCACTCCACACTTTGTATCTGGATCTCTTTATGCATTTTCTGTCTCGTGCTCGTCTTTTACCTTTCTGTAACGTTTTTCCCCATATCTTTGTATATTTCTTGAATTCGCCTAGCTTACCTCTGCCGTTTCAACCCTTCTTTAGCGGGGCCCGACTTAAGTCCGTATGGAGAAGAAAGAACTATGTGGCGGGGCCCGACTTAAGTCTGTGTGCAATTTTGGCACAATATTGGCTCTGAGAGAGAGAGACGAGCGACGGGAGGAGCATAGGTTGCCTCATCACCGCTTGCCACGACCGCCGTGGGCCTACTGAAATTTATTCCACACACATCCACCCTCCCTCCCTCGCTACACACGTAATTATGTAACGAAATAACCGTATTTTAGCGATTTTGCCCTTCGGTTGCACGATCGTTGTAAGACAACCAGTGATCGTAGAAGGATGGTTCAGGTGTCATTGGAAAGCTCAATTATCGCCCTTTCAGGGATACATAATTGTATTACGCTCTGGCTCTTGTTTATGCATGAAAAAGAGCACAGAAATAAGCTCGTTTAGGGTAAAACCACCCTCTTGGCAGGTAGTAGAATTTACCGACCTAGCCGCTCGTTGAGTGTTAATCATGAGTTTTAGTGCCACATAGATTTCATGGGCTTGGTGCTAGTCTTTATAATAATAATACCTTCTCCCCTCCCCCATCTATGATTCTCGAGGAAGAAACACACAGTTTCTTATTGGAGGGTCTCTGTTTCAATTTGCTTCAACTTTAGCAGTATTATACGTTTTATTAATACCAGCAATCCAATATTTCGCAATCATAATACCACATAATGATCAAAACACAAAATTAATAATTCTTTCACAGTAAAGTATTTGGTCACCCACTTCCCTCCAACCCCACCTGCTCCCACCTGCCGCTGGTTACCCCTTCCTCTCCTGTACCCTCCTTCCCCCTCCCTCGCCTCCCTCCCTCCACCCCATACCTTCACCTCCTACCCCTACACCATCACTGTTACCAGATCATTTATGGGCACTAATTGTGCTGCCCTCTATTGAGGTCTTGGACAGACCAAGGCTGTATCTGTTTCATCTGTCCACAACTGTACATTGGATATGAAGGCTCTTTAAGATGAAAATGTTCATAAAAAACCCTGGTCTAAATATACATATAAATTGTAATCATGTAAAAACTGTAATCTTTGCAGACCAAATCAAATGTTTTGAGTTTGAGTTTCAGTTTCCTATCCCATCCCCTTACCTCACCATGTCATCCTCTTCTCTGCCATCTCATTCTATCACCTCCTGTTCCCTCTTATCCAATCCCATTGTCTCCCATCCCATCACTTCCTATTCCCTCCCATCCCATAAATCCCTGTTCCCTCATATCCTCTCCCCTTCTCTTATATCCCTTCCCCTTCCCTTTTCTCCCATCCATCACCTCCTATCCCCTCAATTTCTCTCTCTGCTGACACATTTATGCAGGACCGTGCGTACACTTTTAACTTTGTGTGTGCAGGATAGAACAAACGCACAGTACATAAACTGGTTGCCATTATAGGAAAACTAACATTTAATAAAGTTTCACAAACAATTGTTCAGTCAGAGCACATTCATAATCAGCACTATCAATGTTTTAAAATGCTATGAGGGTGACTTAATTATTGATATTCTCATATATTCTTTATGCTCATTAAGTTGCTGGAAACATTAAAGTCTGTCTAGTTAGCTTTTTGACGGAATATGGACGAGACTGACGGCCACATTCACAAACATATTGGTAGGTTATTATCTACCTCATTCCGATTGATGACCAAATAAAAAGTGAAACATACTTTTATAGTATCCAGTTGCTTTATAATACAAAATAATCTCCTATGTTTATATTCGCAAGGACACGAACAGTTGTACTGTGGTAATGTTTAAGAAACTGGTCAAGCAATCTACTTAAGTGCACAGAGACAGATGCATGTGAAATGAGGTGTCATGATTATCCAATACTGTGCATATCACTATTAACCATTGGTTGACTGAAGGTATATTCGCTGGTAGACCTGCGACACCCGTAACTGCCTGTTCAAGACTAGCACGAACACCCACGACACATACGAATCCTGTGTCTTGCCGAATTTACTAGAGATCGCGGCGAAAATGGCTGGCATCGTTAGAGTCGTTTCTCTACCGTATCTCTTCCGCACGACTTGATAAGACTCTATAAATGCAGATGCGGTGGAGAAACGAATGCTACAAAGAAGATAGGAAAAGTCGTGAGAAGGGTGCATGACTAGTCCACGGAAAAGATACGACCCAAAAGAGTGCGATACAACTCAGAAGAATCGTATCGATGCCGTATCGACGCCGTGAGACGTGCAACCGGATTGAGGCTAGACGCGCGGTTGCCAACTCGACCGTTGCCAATTTTCTGCATGGAAGAGATACGGTCCGCACAGTACTCGGAAAAAACGCACCGGAAAAAACGGCACAGGAAAAAAAGACACTGGAAAAAAAGGCACAGGAAAAAAAGGCACTGGATTTTTTTTTCACAAATTACAGACTAGGAAAAAATGGCACATAAAACAAAATGTTGTATTAAGAAGTAATAGCTCAATAAAATGTGTTTCCATGCAATATGCAATATTGCATAATGTAAGTATTATATCTGGTACAAAGGAGTACAAAGGAAATCAAGCAACAACAGGTCTGGTGACCCTTCTAGGCTGCTTGTCCTCCAAAACAGTGAGGATCAATTGTCCAAACAGTGGTTTGGAGTGGGTAAGGGAATATTGGAAAGGGAACTACTGCCCTGGAACTAATGTCCGTGGAAGGATTAGGAAGTTAGTAGGGGACAGATGGGTTAGTAACTGAGGGGGGATAAAATAAAGTTATTCATTTACAAACGCAGTCAGTCGCGGGTTTGATGCAAGATATTTGTCAAGGCGAAGTTTAAATAAATCAACGGTGCTGCATGCAGTCTATAACGTCTCGGGGAAGCCCATTCCACAAGTTGAAAACTCGATTGAAGAAGAAATTCTTAGATTCGTGCAAGTTAAAAGATTTACCGATAATTTTGCAACCGTTTCCCCGCGTTTAATTAGATTGGTCGATAGTGAAGTACTTACTACAGTTCATATTGTCGATGTCTTTGATGATTTTGAACACTTGAATTAAGTCGCCTCTTAATCTGCGCTGGGTTAAAGGAAATAGATTTAATTCTCTAAGACGCTCCTCGTATGGTTTGTTCTTTAGGCTAGGTATAATTTTGGTAACTCTATGTTGAACTCGTTCTAGCTTGTCTATATCTTTTTGGTAATAAGGGCACCAGGATTGAACACAGTATTCCAGAAGAGGGCGGACTAAGGAATTGTAAGGGTTAGGATAACTTCTTTGGATTTATGCTCAAATGACCTGCCTATAAAGCCAATTATTTTGTTTGTTATCTTAACAACTTCTGAACATTGTTGACTCGGTTTTAGGTTACTCGATATTGTTACCCCCAGATCGGTTTCTCTGTTTACATTCCTAAGCTGAGTGCCATTCATCGAATAGTTTGCTTTCTCATTTTGGTATCCGATATGTAGTACTTTACATTTATCCGCATTGAAACTCATTTGCCAAATTTGGGCCCAATGTGACAACTTATCTAGATTGTGTTGCATATCGTCAACTTGTTCTTTTGAGAGTACGCTATTTGCAAGTTTTGTATCGTCAGCAAATTTTGAGATTGTACAGGTGAGACCCTCATCTATGTCGTTGATGTAAATTAGAAAGAGAATTGGTCCTAGTACCGATCCCTGGGGTACCCTGCTACTTAAATTGGTCCATTTAGATGCCTTACCGTTTATGACTACTCTTTGCTTTCTGTCGCGGAGCCAATTTTCTATCCATTTCAACACACCGTCTTGTATTCCATGCGCTTTTAGTTTTGGCAGTAAACGTTTGTGGGGAACTTTGTCAAAGGCCTTTTGAAAATCAAGGTATATAATATCTACAGCTTTACTCTCATCATAGTGGTTGAGGATATCGTGGAAGAAGTCTAAGAGGTTTGTTAAACAGGAACGTTTGCTACGAAATCCGTGTTGAGTATCTTTAAGTATGTTATTTTCCTCTAAGTGATTTACGAGTCTGTCTCTTATGAGCGTTTCTAGCATTTTACATACAACTGAGGTTAAGCTATTTGGACGATAGTTACTGGGTAGGGATTTGCTGCCTTTTTTAAAAATCGGTGTTACGTTAGCTAGTTTCCATTGATCAGGCATAGTTCCAGACTGCAAGGATTTATTGAATAGCAATGTCAGTGGTTTGGAGAGCTCATCTTAAGCTTCCTTTAGAACTCTAGGGGAGATTGTATCAGGTCCTGGCGTTTTATTTACCTTGAGTTTGTCTAAACATTTCAATACTTCTCTCTCTGTAATGGTGATATTGCTTAGAACATCAGAATTATCTATCTGAATCGGCGATGCTGTAGGGATATCAATGTCTTCTGTTGTAAAAACTGATGCAAAGAAGGTATTGAGGGCATTACTCATTTGTACTTCGTCTTTGGTATATTCTCCATTTTCATCGACTAACGGTCCTACAGTTGAAGTAACTACTCTCTTCTTTCTGATATAACTATAGAATTCTTTTGGGTTTGTTTTACTTTGATTCGCAACATGTAACTCCAGGGTCTTTTTACTTTGCTTAATTAACCTTTTGGCTTTGCGTCGTAGTTCTACAAATTTCACCCATTCTTCGTCATTTTGTGAGGATTTTAATCTATCATTAGCAATTTTTTTAGCAAGTAGACAGTTTGAAATATCTTTATTCCACCATTTGGGCTTATCATTATGGCCTGTACGTCGTATTTTCGATGGTATGCAGTCTTGCACTGCTTTTAGATAAGTGTTTGCGAATGATTCCCAAGATGTATTTATGTCGTTATTGTTAATTAAAAAGCTCCAGTCAGTTTCTTTAAACATTGCTCTAAGTTTACTAAAGTTTCTTTCTTGAAATTAGGGACTTTCTCGATGCTGCTATTTGGTTCGTTACTGGTAAACTTTAAAGTGAAAGTTATCGTACGATGGTCGCTGTTACTGAATTCATAAGAACATAAGAACATAAGAAAATGGGAGTCTGCAGAAAGCCGATTGGCCTAAGCAAGGCAGATCCCTGTCCCACACAACCCCAGTTACAAAGCCCAATTATAGGCTCAACACTCTAATACCCTGAGGATCATCTTACCAAAACGGTTAGAGATTAACACAGGATTACGGTGGTCTGCAGAGCGCTGATTGGCCCAACCCCGCTGATCCCCCTTCACACCCAACCCTTCTCGTCCATATGCTTATCCAATTTTATCTTAAAGCTCCCTACCGTTTTTAATCCCACTATAGCACTTGGTAGTCCATTCCACCCATCTACAACTCTGTTACCAAACCAATATTTGTCTATATTTTTTCTGAAACGAAATTTATCTAATTTGAAACCATTGGTACGAGTTCTTTCGCTATCACTGAGCTTTAGTACATTTGTCATGTCCCCTTTGTTAATCCCACTAACCCACTTGAACACCTCTATCATATCCCCTCTAACTCTGCATCTCTCTAACGAATGTAAGCCTAATTTCTTCAACCTTTCTTTATACGGAAGATTTCTAATATTATGGATCATTTTTGTCATTCTACGTTGTACTCTCTCCAATGAATCTATGTCCATTCTGTAATAAGGACACCAAAATTGAACAGCATAATCCATATGGGGTCTCACTAATGACAAGTAAAGTTTTAAGATAACATCAGCAGTTCTGTTACTCACACTCCTAGAGATGAACCCGAGAATCCTGTTTGCCTTGTTTCGAACGCTTATACACTGTTTTCTAGGCTTCAAATCATTGCTAACAAACACACCTAGATCTTTCTCACAATTCGAGTTTTCTAATTCCACATTAGCTAGTTTATATTTAACATTTGTATGCATCTCCCCTATCTTTAATACCTTGCATTTGTCAATGTTAAACTTCATCTGCCAATTTACTGACCATTCGTGTAAGGTATCTAGATCCCTTTGGAGGCACTCTATATCTCTATCTGAATTAATTGTTCTCCCCATTTTGGTATCGTCTGCAAATTTACTTATCCTACTAGTTATACCTAAATCAAGGTCATTTATGTATATAACAAACAACAGAGGACCTAATACAGATCCCTGGGGGACACCACTTTTGACTGCTCCCCATTCTGACTTCGTACCATTTATGCTGACTCTCTGCTTCCTACCAATTAGCCATGACCTAATCCATCCCAACAACGCCCCACCTATTTCATGCGCCTCAACCTTTCTCAGCAATCTCTCATGGGGGACTCTGTTGAAAGCTTTACTGAAATCTAAATATATTATATCATATGACTTGTCATTGTCTACTGCTTCATATACCTCTGAGAAAAAACTAAGCAAATTAGTAAGGCAAGAACGTCCCTGAGTGAATGCATGCTGAGAAGAATTTATTAAATTAAATGTATCTAAGTGGTTTCTAATTTTACTAGCAATAATTGACTCTAGTAGCTTTCCTATGATTGATGTAAGACTAATGGGACGGTAATTGGATGCTATTGATTTGTCACCTTTTTTGAAGATCGGAACTACGTTTGCAAGCTTCCAAGCTTCTGGAACTATACCTGTCTCTAATGACTTGTTAAATAGAAATGTTAATGGGTAACTTAACTCATCCCTACATTATTTTAATACTCTAGCATATACCTCATCAGGACCAGGCGATTTATGAGGTTTCAGTCTGTCAATTTCCTGAAGCACATCATTTCTACTTATAGTAACCGTACTTAACCTATTTTCTATACTATCGCTATATACCTTACGGACTTCTGGAAACTGTGCCAAATTTTCATTAGTGAAAATGGAAAGAAATTGACTATTTAATGTACTGCACATTTCTAAATCATTTTCTGTCATTTCTCCTATCGAAGTTTTAAGGGGACCAATTACATCTCTAACCTTGGATTTATATAGTTGGTAAAAAGCTTTAGGATTATTTTTTGAGTCATTGGCAACCTTAATTTCATAATTTCTTTTTTCTTTCCTAATATCCTTTTTTACCTGTCTTGATAGATTCTGATAGTAAGCAAGTAGGTGAATTTTGCCTTTCCTAATTTTTCTATATATTCCTCTCTTTTGTCCTAGAAGATCTAATAGTCTATTATTCATCCATTTGGGTTGGTTCTGTGTTGATCTAAATTTTCTTTTGGGGATGTATTTATTTTGTGCATTGAATACTGACTCGATAAAATTATCGTATGTATCTACCAAGGTTGACGTCTCTTCCTGACTTAAGATGACAGGTGCCTGAGAAGGGGTACACTCATTTGGACACCTGGATCGACTTTATTTTTTGACCATAGGGTCCGCTAATAGGGCTCTTCTTAACCCACCATAATTGGCTTTTCTGAAGTCAGGTATTAATGTTGTATTCTCTCTGGTATTACCTTTCCATTGTATATTAAAATACACAGAATTGTGGTCACTATTTCCTAGGTGGTCCCCTATCTCTACATTATTTACCATATGTTCATTGTTACTGAAAACTAAATCAAGAATATTATTACCTCTAGTCGGCGTATCTATGAATTGAAATAAAAAACTATCTTGTACTACCTCTATAAACTCCTCAGAATCAGAGTCTCCTATTTGATGCTGCCAATCTATATTCGGAAAATTAAAATCCCCCATAATGCACACATTGCTAAACCTTGATGCCATTTTAATTTCCTCCCATAATGATGTTCCGTCATTTCTACTCATATTTGGCGGTCTATACATAACTCCAATAACTATGGTCTCACTATCTTCGTTAACCTCTACCCAAACACTTTCATTGTCGTTATTTAGTCTAATACCTGATTTAATACAGCTTTTTAATGTACTCTTGACAAACACTGCTATACCGCCACCTCTCTTACTTGTTCGGTCATATTTAAACAAACTATATCCTGGTATATCAAATTCTGCTAAAAAATGCCTGGTTTCTGTATTAATCCACGTTTCAGTTAGCGCTATTATGTCTATATTTTCTTTGCTAACAAGGGCTCTAAGTTCGTTCATTTTGTTACATAGACTCCTACAGTTTGTGTAATATACTCTCAATTTACTTCTTTTCTTTATACCTAATTTATCTTTATTTCTAACGACATTTCCATCTTCCGTTACACCATCACTACTATCATTTGCAATATAGTCATCATTTTTAGCATGAGACTGAATATTCTTATCGCTTTCGCCTGACGCTAAAATTGTTCCATTTAACCTCTCATTTACACTCTCAATATTTCTGTTCAAAACCCCACAACCACCCTATCTAAAGAACTAGCTAATGTGGAAACCCCTAACCGTGAAAGATGAACCCCATCCCTTGCGTACATCCCATCTCTCCCATAGAAACTATCCCAGTTATCAATGAATGGTATTGCTTTTTCTTTGCAATATTTCTCCAAATGGCAATTGACACCAATCGCCCTGGATGTCCATTCTTTGGGAACTCCTCTTCTGGGTAGGATACAATGTACTACAGGTATCCCTCCCTTCATCCTAACCATATCTAACATCCCGATACTGCTGCAGCAGTTCCTCACTTCTACCCTTACCAACATCGTTACTCCCGGCACTGAGACAAATAATGGGGTTATTTCCACTATCTTCCAAGATGTGGTCCATCTTCTCTAAAACCCTCCCAACTCCATGGCCAGGCAGACACACAACCTTCCTAAGTTTAGTGCGGGTAGCCCTAACTAAATGTCTTACCATGGAGTCGCCCACAATCGACACAGACTTACCTTAACTCGGGAGGATCCAGCAGCTGCAGTTGGAGAACCCCCAGTGGTGGCAGAAGCTCCCTTGGTGGTGGTGGTGGTGGTGGTGGTGGTGGTAGGTAGCACAGCGTCAGCGGTTGGAGCTGAGTCGGCGGCAGGCACTTCGGCTAACCCTCCCTTATCCTGACTATCTTTTCCCTCACATTCGTCTCGCAAAGAAGAGAATGTATTTGTCACACTCATACCTATTCTACTATCCTGCTTCTTGAGTGTGACTTTCCCACCCGTATTTTTAACAACCTGCCATGAATACAATTTTTCATCAACTTCCTCCCTTTTTCCCTTACTCGACTTAATTTCCTCTTGGCTAAGCTTGAAAGCTAGATTTTCGTCTTTAATCAAATCCACTTCCCTCTGAAGTTTAACATTAACCTCCCTTAGAGCCAAGACCTCTTCCTTCACCACAACCATCTCTTCCCTTACCTGGAGAATAATATGATGCAGTTCAGTAAAGGACTCGCACTCCATACCTGACATGATCCCAAAAAGCTTAGCGAGGAGCAAACAACTAAGTACAGAAAACAAAAACAAATAAGTCAACTAACAGCTAAAAACTGAGCTAAAACTCTTTTATATATACACGAGTGCACTGCCTCCAAACACAGGTAGGTGCGTATGGTCACTGGGTCACGAGCAGGTGGTCCGGGCAGGAACTCAGATTAACACAACCTCCTCCTGTCACTGACTGAACTGAACTGATCATCTGAATTGATCACCGACATTCAAATTCTCAATCAATTCTTGTTTTGTTGAAAGTACAAGGTCAAGGACATTATTTCCACGGGTTGGAGATCTAACAAATTGATATAGCGAACTCTCTTGCAAGTTTGCATACAGGTCTTGTCCAGAGTGTGAAGTAATACTATCTCTCCACTTGGTCACAGGTAAATTGAAGTCACCAAAAATTATGGTATCTTGCGAGTTACTTAAGTCTGCAATTTGCTCATAAATTTCTCGGTCAGTTTGCACTGATTGAGCTGGAGGTCTGTATATTAGTGCAAGTATTATTTTTTTACCTTTATTATTCTTTATTAGTACAAAGGATGTGTCGACGTTCACAATTTGAGGTTTTGACAAGAGGGTCGGGTTAAGAATTTCTTTGATCAAAAATTAAACTCCACCTCCATTATTTTCTATTAATTCGGCTTTTCTCAAACATTACATAACCGGGAAGTGAATACTCTGCTAAAAAGTCTCTGTCTTCTGTATTGAGCCAAGATTCTATTATGCCAATAACATCGTAATTTTCCGTAAACACTAGTTCCTCTAAATCTGAAAATTTATTGCGTATGCTACGAGCGTTTGCATAGAAAACATTCAAAGTTTTGGATTTGGAATTCACGGAACGCTTTTTATTCAAATTATTGGTTCTGCTTGGATCTACATTTATGTACCTGTCTGCCCTCAGTCCTCGATCCTCGTTCCTGGTTGTCCTCGGTCCTCGTGTAAAGGGAAGAAATTGTACTTCCCCTTTTGGTGTGTAACAGGAAGAAATTGTACTTCCCCCTTTTGGTGTGTAATGTAGGATGTATGACTGTGATTGACAAATTTGTGAACTCGAGCCTCCCATAGGCTGGGTCATCCAAGGCACGGTGACTGGACGACTCGGCCCATGGGACAACTCGGCTCGGACAGCTCGGCCCACTTTTGGACAACTCGGCCACGACGGCGAGACAACTCGGCCCATTTTTTGAGCCAGCTCGGCCCCATGTTTTGCTATGGGGCAATTTGACTAGACCAGTCAGGATTAGGATGGGGAGAGCTAAGTGGAGGGTTTATGGGTGAGGCCATGTATGCAGCACCAAATCCTGTCGTCTGCGTATGCGCGGCCTTTTCCCTAATATTTTTATTATGTTATTTAGGCTCAACTGTTAGGTTAATTTAAGTTAGGTTAGGTTAGGTTAAAATAATATAATTAAAATGCCCCAGAACGAGAAGCCCACCACGGAAGCCATGAGCGAACACCACCAGGAAACGGGAATAGAAACACCCGAAGGAAAGGCCCACAGAACGAAAGGACCAGGTGACCAAGCCAACCAGTTAACCCTCTCCGACATATGACGCGATTTTGAGCCGATTAGGGATACTTTAAAGCCTTTGTTACCATCAGGGGTATTTAGAAACCTTTAGTTTAGTTACTTCAACCTCTGCAGTTGTCTTTGAGTTAGCTGTGGGCAGAAAACTAATTTTGGAGAGGTAATTATAAGAGTGAGAGAACTCTATTTCCTATTGCTAATCTGGCAATCTCTGCGTCATATGAGTCTGAAGGGGTTAAGACAGGCCGAAGCCCGCAGGGCTAAGCAGCTCCAAACCACACCTGCCTATCCCTTCTAACCACTGACCTTTCCCCCACCTCGCGTATACACTACCCCTCGTGTCCTACACCTCTACCTACATGATGATGAACATGAATACACCTTAATTTAATACACCCATGCCCTGTCCGTAGGTTGAGCCAATGCCAACCAGTTCAGACAGGCCTAAATCTATGTATGTTTTTTCCATCCAAGAAGTAATATGTTAACCCCCTGTCTTGCCAGACTAAGTTTCCTAAGACCAACCGCCCCCATAAATCTATGTATGTTCTTCCCAGGTTAATACACCCATGCCCTGTCCCTAGGTTGAGCCAATGCCAACCAGTTCAGACAGGCCTAAATCTATGTATGTTTTTTCCATCCAAGAAGTAATATGTTAAGCCCCTGCCTTGCCAGACTAAGTTTCTGAAGACCAACCGCCCCCATAAATCTATGTATGTTCTTCCATCCGAGAAGTAGTATGTTAAAACCCCATGTCTTAATTGATAAGAAACTATGATACCCACGGGTACACCAGTGTATATATGTAACCATCGTTCCTGTAAGACCTAGACAGAAATGACTGAAGATGTTAGCCACCATACAGTAACTCTAATTCTTACCCCAACCAGAGATTGTATATACAACCCTCTTTTACCATTGTCTCGACGCATTTTCACCATGAAACAATACCGAAGCTACCCCTACGAACTGCCGCTTTCTTTGGTGTATATGTCATAGAAAACGCAGTTCCCAGGAACAACTAGGTCAGCAAGAAATAGTGTCAGATTAACAGTGTCCATAACCATCGTATTGACGAGTAATAATACACCATGTTTTTCTCTACTTTTATCCACAGTCAATCACACACCTACAGTTAACCTCCTCTTCCCCACAGCCCCACAGTCCACATGATTCTATCCCTTCCAGACTCATATACCACCCCATATTGCTCATCCCCGGGTAGCGTTTGGCTAACATACTTTCCCTGTCATTAACTCCCAGTCTAAGATACCAACTGTAGCCTAATGCCACCCCTACGCCCAGAGACCTTAGGGTCAAACTTCCACGTAGCTCCCCTTAATCCTCTCCCTCTCGTTAACCCCCACGCTCCTCCACTCCCTCCTAACCTAGCCTCTCCACCACACCCCCTGAATATCCTTAATTTTTCCGTTACTAATATTCTCAAACCTTTTGTATATATACTCCTATCCAGCCTACCTTCCCCCAGTAGGAAGGAACACCATTAGAACTTTACTAACCCTTTGCATGCCATCTATTCTCTCACAACCCATTCACAACCCTGTACCAAATGATCGTCAGTGCGAGGCTAGCCGCCTCGCCAGTGACTAACTTCTATTGCCATACTTCCAGATAAATGTGGCAGAGTTAGCAACCCAGTCTCCACCACATCCAACAAACCATGCAATTAACAACCCAACCAATTAAACCAGCTGGTCAAGGCACCTTCGGTTTTGGTATTCCAAACACCCACGTCTGTCTCATAAACAGAGGGCTATTACAAACACTTGCCACAGCCGCCCGGACGACCATCACAGAGAGAGGGCGCGCACCTCCCCCTTTTCACCCACCCGAGGAGGGAGACCCCCACCCCTGCGGAGGTATACCTGACCCCTGTTTTGACTTCCGGGTTTATTGGGGAAGGATAGATCACGCACCCCAGGCCCAGCTGGTACCATTTCTGCCAACAAACCGTTTCAGGTCCTATCCCCCAACATCATGGGCCCGTTTCCTTCTTACGCTGGCAACCGCTATATCGTCACATTTGTTGACGTATATTCAAAATTTTTAATAGCCTGCCCAGTTAAAGACCACACAGCCACCACCGTCGCCACACTGCTTGCCACAGAAGTGCTCCCTATATTCGGCCTTCCCCTTGCTCTTCTATCCGACAATGCCCCCGAATTTAGTGGACACGTTTGGCACCAGTTCACCCAACAATGCGGTATTAAGATCAAACACTCATCCCCGTACTGGCCTCAAGGAAATGCTATATGCGAACGCAGCCATCGCACCATCAACAACCAGTTACGTACCAGAATGATTGCTCTACACACCTCAGACTGGCCATCACAGATAAAGATGATACAATGGGGCATGAACACCTGTCCCCGAGAAGACGGTATTTCCCCTCATGAACGTGTTTACGGCGTACCCCCCCTGTTACTGCCGTTCCACCATCACGCTCACCTCCCCTCCAACACCTCCACAATTGACCCATTGCAACATCTGCAAAACACCCTCCATACCGCCCAAACCTGTCAAGACACCAAAACTGATAGCCCCGATGATAAAAACCCTTTCGCCATCCATGACACCGTAATGGTAGCCAACCTCCCTGTCACCAACAAATTAGGCCCTCGCTATGTCGGCCCCTACACCGTCGTACAAGTCCCAAATGCCTATCAAGTCACCATTGATTATCACGGCGTGACTCGCACGTTCAGAACTAGATTCGTCCGAGCTTTTAAACCTCTAAAACCACAAGACATTACCCCACCCCACACATCCGACCCTGAATTGAACACCCCTACTACCCTTCCCACTCAGGCTATGAATGTTCCCCTACAAACCCCTAAGGGCCAAAACCCTCCAGCACAGAACTGGCCGATCATTCCTCAACATACCCCCATAACTAACCTCCACAAACCCCAAGCCCCCACTATCACACCTTCCTCCACCATGACCCATTCCTTCACTTCTGATAGTCAAGTACCTCCCCAACTTATCACAGTACGAAAACCTCCACCCACAACAGAAACCCTCCCGTCTAGCCCTGAAGTACCTCCACCAGGCACCACAGTAAGAAAACCTCCACCCCCACCTAAAACCAAGTACACACCCAACCGCACCACACAACCTACCCCAGTCACCTCACGCTACAACTTACGCCCACGTCTGAAATACTTTAAAACCTCCAGAAAACACACCCTGATAACAAAGTTCGGTAGAGCTGCCAGACCACTATCCTCCTCCTCCTCCTCTTCTTCTTCGTCGAATTCTCCTCCACAAAGGGAAAGAAGACGAATAATCACAAGCAAACACCATCACCCCTCTAACTATATTCCAAAAATAACCACCCCCACCCTCCCCCGAGAGCAAACACCTTCCCCTTCAACCTCATCCCCTCTCAACCCCCACCTCATCACCCCGAATGACCTTCTAGATCTGCCCCCCCACCAAACTCCCACAAAACCACCTATTTTCACCACCATCAAATCACCAACCCCACCAAAGAATGCACCCAACACACTTTCCTACCCCCAACCTTCCAAATTAAACCTCCCCTCACTACCCACTCGTCTAGCCCCCCCCCGCATCCACCCCTTTTCCCTCCACTATCCCTGCGACCCCACGCACGCATCAACCAACCTCATCATCTCATAAAACCCCCAACCAACCTCCCCCTAAAGACTACCCTATGCCAACGACCAACCCCTCCTCACCCACCACGTCTACCACACAAGTAACTCACAATCAAAGCCCCTCCAAAATGACGTACCCGTCCTCCACACCCCCACTTGAATCCCCCCACAAAGTCGCCCCTGAGAGAACCCCCATACATACCCCCACCAAATCCTCTCCCATTCCGCCTACCACCCTCACTCGAAAAATACCTCCACACGCATCTACCTCTCAAATAACCCCTTACCTCACCCCCACTAAATGCCCTCCAAATGTAAAGCATTCTTCTCCTCAATATAAAACATCGTCGAGCGACTCAAGTCCCACTACAAACATCTACCTTCCCACCAGGACCTCCAAAGGTAGAATCATCAACAGACCCATCAGATTTGAAGACAGTTATGTAAAAACAACACCCCGTTCTTACACTAAAGACCCAAGCCACACAACACACACACCCCCTCTTTCTCACACACCTCCATCACGCACCTTACCTAAACCGATATTGCACATTGCCTCCATATATTTTCCCAGCCTGCAACACCACCCAAGAAAACCCCAAAAACCCCAGACTCATATCCCCCCTTCACCCCCAGCTCCGTTTTCACGCGTTAGTCCCTCCCCTTCAGTTATTAACCCATTCACCACACTGAAGAGGCCTCCTGTCAGTCCCACACACCTCACTCGATACATGACCTCCACCATGAACAAATCCACACCATTCGTCGCCCCCGTCCCTACCCCCACGGGGGAAGACTACACACCGTTCATACGAAAGGTTAAAGTAAAAACGTCCACAGGACGCTTAGCCCGTCTACAGCGCCCACATCAAGCCCGGGCAACCGCCCTCCACAACACCAAGGACACATTCCTACAGGTCTACATAGACCTGCAAAAGAAACCTGACCCTCGCTCTCTTGCTTGGTGGGACCTTCTCAATACACTCACAATGACCCACCATGACTATGCTTCTTTTTACTTCACCCTTGAGGTTCGAGGACGAGCCTACAATGAAGGAGAGGGAAGTAAAATGCCCCAGAACGAGAAGCCCACCACGGAAGCCACGAGCGAACACTACCAGGAAACGGGAATAGAAACACCCGAAGGAAAGGCCCACAGAACGAAAGGACCAGGTGACCAAGCCAACCAGTTAAGACAGGCCGAAGCCCGCAGGGCTAAGCAGCTCCAAACCACACCTGCCTATCCCTTCTAACCACTGACCTTTCCCCCACCTTGCGTATACACTACCCCTCGTGTCCTACACCTCTACCTACATGATGATGAACATGAATACACCTTAATTTAATACACCCATGCCCTGTCCCTAGGTTGAGCCAATGCCAACCAGTTCAGACAGGCCTAAATCTATGTATGTTTTTCCATCCAAGAAGTAATATGTTAACCCCCTGTCTTGCCAGACTAAGTTTCTGAAGACCAACCGCCCCCATAAATCTATGTATGTTCTTCCCAGGTTAATACACCCATGCCCTGTCCCTAGGTTGAGCCAATGCCAACCAGTTTAGACAGGCCTAAATCTATGTATGTTTTTTCCATCCAAGAAGTAATATGTTAACCCCCTGCCTTGCCAGACTAAGTTTCTGAAGACCAACCGCCCCCATAAATCTATGTATGTTCTTCCATCCGAGAAGTAGTATGTTAAAACCCCATGTCTTAATTGATAAGAAACTATGATACCCACGGATACGCCAGTGTATATATGTAACCATCCTTCCTGTAAGACCTAGACAGAAATGACTGAAGATGTTAGCCACCATACAGTAACTCTAATTCTTACCCCAACCAGAGATTGTATATACAACCCTCTTTTACCATTGTCTCGACGCATTTTCACCATGAAACAATACCGAAGCTACCCTTACGAACTGCCGCTTTCTTTGGTGTATATGTCATAGAAAACGCAGTTCCCAGGAACAACTAGGTCAGCAAGAAATAGTGTCAGATTAACAGTGTCCATATCCATCGTATTGACGAGTAATAATACACCATGTTTTTCTCTACTTTTATCCACAGTCAAGCACACCTACAGTTAACCTCCTCTTCCCCACAGCCCCACAGTCCACATGATTCTATCCCTTCCAGACTCATATACCACTCCATATTGCTCATCCCCCGGTAGCGTTTGGCTAACATACTTTCCCTGTAATTAACCCCCAGTCTAAGATACCAACTGTAGCCTAATGCCACCCCTACGCCCAGAGACCTTAGGGTCAAACTTCCACGTAGCCCCCCTTAACCCTCTCCCTCTCGTTAACCCCCACGCTCCTCCACTCCCTCCTAACCTAGCCTCTCCACCACACCCCCTGAATATCCTTAATTTTTCCATTACTAACATTCGCAAACCTTTTGTATATATACTCCTATCCAGCCTACCTTCCCCCAGTAGGAACGAACACCATTAGAACTTTACTAACCCTTTGCATGCCATCTATTCTCTCACAACCCCTTCACAACCCTGTACCAAATGATCGTCAGTGCGAGGCTAGCCGCCTCGCCAGTGAGTAACTTCTATTGCCATACTTCCAGATAAATGTGGCAGAGTTAGCAACCCAGTCTCCACCACATCCAACAAACCATGCAATTAACAACCCAACCAATTAAACCAGCTGGTCAAGGCACCTTCGGTTTTGGTATTCCGAACACCCACGTCTGTCTCATAAACAGAGGGTTATTACAAACACTTGTAATATGGCAAGCCCCCAGCCACAGCCGCCCGGACGACCATCACAGAGAGAGGGCGCGCACCTCGCCCTTTTCACCCACCCGAGGAGGGAGACCCCCACCCCTGCGGAGGTATACCTGACCCCTGTTTTGACTTCCGGGTCATTGCCAGGTAGCACAGGAATTCTTCCTATCAATGAACTAACCATGTATGACTAACACCTTTACTAACCTCTATTAACCCACAATAACCCATTAACCTTTCTTGCATACTCTGATAACCAAATTAGCACCTCAGCTATACCACAGAATGAAGACTGAGCAATCTAAGAGCAATCTATCACAGCTGTCCCAAACCGCCTCGCAAAGTAGATCCAGTCTCCCTACCCTAAATACTTCCAGTATAGCCAAAATAGTACCTCTTACTAAGGCTCAGTTATATCACATTATGAAGGCTCCATACAGCCATGTGCCACAACAGTAATCACCACCTTACCTAGTTCCCATATCAATTGAGCGCTCAAATAAGTCCATCAAAACTCGAGATCCCTATGGCCTACAGGGTCCAAAACCGAACCTATAAATCAAGCTCCAGCCCCCAGTAAAATCAGTTGAAAGATAGACACCAACCAGTGGCTGGCCCCCTTAAGTTGACCTCTAGCTCTGCCCTTGTGTTGTTCCTGAGAATTGAGTTCCAGAGCCGGCAGACTCCGTGGCAGAGTGAGATAGAAGCATCTGTCCACGTACAAGAAATCTACGTGCACCTTATAACCTTCACAAACCAGTGGGTATATAAGCGTGTAGCCAGCAACGATCGCCAAGAGATCCGTCTTGAGAACTTCCTACATATGGACCCCCTGGACGGCCGCGGAACCAGTCGTTAGCCCCCAACATCACGGACGCAAGATAACCAGGACCAGACCAATCAAATACTACCCAAGATTCACTCTATCAGTACTACAGTGTTACAGTACTATTTAAAGACTCACTTATTCATATTTCTATGAAGTGGCTATATCTTTGCCCTAGTATAATTCATATATAACCATTCCATTAGGAAGTGCTAAGCGTATCAGTGTTTATTAATTAACAGGCGATATTAATTCTCGTAATTACCCATATATCTAGATATTATTACATAGAAGTAAAACCCTAGTGATATCTAATGTTCGCCCACTGATTTGCATTCTACTATAAGAATATAAAACTTAGATCAGTACCCCCTGAGGTTACTAGAATTCCCGTGCTCTAAAATACGCGTGTCTAATCTAGTCTGTGAACTACTATTTGTGCACCAGAGCTAACAGTAATCAATCTAAACAGTGAAATTGAATCTATAAGTAACATTGATGGTCTCCAGTATAAACTTGCGAACAAAGCCAGTGATCAGAAGATTAATACCTGAACGTTGGAAGTGGGAGACTAGGCTCCATCCAGATCCACTTAATGTTAGTTGTTCAATTCTATCATTTGTCTTGTACGAGTGTTCATACCTTCTTATGCTTCCTATTAACCATCATCAATAAACGTGATCGTGTGTCTTGCTACCGTGTGTTTAACTTGTGTTCTCTATTCCTCATACCTTGTTTTGTGCATGCAGCCTTATATACCCAGTCAGTTAGAACTCACATTACCCAAGTTAATCCTGTAGAAAAACAGGGCATAACATTGGCGGCAGCGGTGGTTCTTGATTCGGATAAAAGGTTGCATTACATTGCAATTTTGGAACAGCCAGAACATGATAACATCATGGCGCACCGTTCTCACGTCCCCATCCCACATTATGATGATGGGAAGACTTACAAGATCGAAATATTCATGACTATAGTGAAACCCGTACTTGACATAGCTTATACCACGGACGCAGAAAAGATAGCCGTGACATTAACGCACCTGGGAAAAGCCGTTTCCCTGGTTGCCTACCAAGTGCACCTTGCTCTCACATGGGACGAATTTCGCACAATAGTGATAGAGGCCATTAAGCCTTCGTTGGGCGTTTTTGTGGCCCACACCCGTCTCCAAGACACTAAATTCGAAGGCGATCTAGATGCCACAGTGAATAAGATCGCCCATCATATCAAAGTGTCTTTCCCCACATTGACCAGAGTCCAGCAAGAACAGCAGATTCTGGTCAACCTTGTATCAATATTGCCCTCAGCAGTAAAGAATCATTTCCGTGTGCACGATTTCGTCGGATATCAAAAAGATCTCATCACGATCCGACGTATTTTGGCCGTGCACACAGAAACACCCACCCAAATCGCTGTAATCAAGAGGTTCCCCACACACCCGCAGCACCTCGACAACCAAAACCCCAAGGCTCAAACCTTCAACTCCAAGAATGCCTACCCATCCTCATCCTTCCACAACAAACCTACCTACCCTTCCGGCAAGCCCCAACCCAGTAAGCCCTGGTTCCAACCTACCCAGCCACGCAGAATCTTCAACCGGAACAAAACCTACAACCCCTACCAACGTAAGAACCCTACATTAGTGATTATCAACCCCTATGATTTCCCTGCCTGTAATGCTAAGTGTGCCCTCCATCAAATTCGTGACTTTGCCAAACCTCGCCCCTGTACTTCTCGCATTTCTGTAAATGAAGAGGAGTGGGGACAAGAGGAAGAAATGGAGGCAATGCACACCGAAGACATAGCCCCCTATATCATGACCTCAGACGATACCGAGGAAACCCTGGAGGAGGTAGATATTGACCCCCAGGATTTTTAAAGTATCCCCCGCCCACGATGGCCTCGGCGGGGGACGCCATAACTGATCGCACTGCCCCCATTTACTACATGGCCAAAATCAAGGACATTCCTGTCCGCTTGTTAATCGACATGGGAGGTGCTAAGTCATGTTTGTTCAAGTCTTATTATGACCAACACCACCGACTATTTGGCCCCTTGTTACCTACCAAATCAGAACTAATCTCAGCTGCTGATACCTACGTAAATCTCCTAGGAGACACTTTGCCCCTGTCAGTAACTACTCCTGCCCCCCATGCTCGTTGTTATTACCCGTTCACAGTATTTTCTTCCCACTGTAAACATTACGATGGTTTCCTTAGACTTGACCTCCTTCAAAAACTCCAGGCCCAGGTTGACTGCGGCCAGAGGCTGATCTCATTAAAACAAAAAATCCAACCCAACGCCTCTGACAAACCAATCACGCAGAAGCCTATTCACAAAAAGAAAAAACACCTCCACCTTCAACAAACTCTGAGTCAGGATTACCAAGTTGCGGCTAGCACTAAGGTAACTCCTAACCCCTCCCCTTGCCCCGAGTTCTCTCAAAATATCACTCATTTCGTTGAAAAAATGCCTCAACAAACGAAAGAAGACAAGTCCAAGCAACTCCCTCTCGGTAACCCCCCCATTTCTCCTAACTCTGTCCAGGATCAATCCTCCCATGTTTCCAGGGCAGACTCTGATGTATGTAAAAACCATTCTACCAAATATTTATGTACACATGTTTCCAGGGAAAATGCCGACCTATGTACCCAACAATGTTTTCCCCATGCCCCCAGAAATGCTCAGATATTCCACAACCAACAAAATTTCCCTTGTGACAGTTTTCCGTCAGTAGCTCCCTTCCACCCCCACACAATTCACACCCCTAGAAAACTTCAAAACCCCACACTTGACTCGCCCTCTTATGACAGACAAACCCACCAATCCCATATAACCTCTAAACAAACCGTGACACCGACAAAACTCCCCAAATTCGTCCTGTTAACAACCACAAATCAGTACATCAGTCCTCCACCAATAACCCATGTTCTATACCTAACTCTTCCCCCACCAACCCTCCACAGTCCCACCAACAAATTCTGTTTTCTAAATCGCTCACCCCTCACCACTCTGATCCTCCCACACGCGCCGTTAATCCCCCCTCACGCGTGACGACCTATGTACCCAACAATGTTTTCCCCATGCCCCCAGAAATGCTCAGCTATTCCACAACCAACAAAATTTCCCTTGTGACAGTTTTCCGTCAGTAGCTCCCTTCCACCCCCACACAATTCACACCCCTAGAAAACTTCAAAACCCCACACTTGACTCGCCCTCTCATGACAGACAAACCCACCAATCCCATATAACCTCTAAACAAACCGTGAGTGCCACCGACAAAACTCCCGAAATTCGTCCTGTTAACAACCACAAATCAGTACATCAGTCCTCCACCAATAACCCATGTTCTATACCTAACTCTTCCCCCACCAACCCTCCACAGTCCCACCAACAAATTCCGTTTTCTAAATTGCTCACCCCTCACCACTCTGATCCTCCCACACGCGCCGTTAATTCCCCCCTCACGCGTGACCCCCACCAAAGTGATTCCCCCCCCCCTTATGCGTACCGAGCACCTGCTCACCAGTCGATCCCCCACCATCATTAGCCCAGCTGTAGTTCAAGATAAATGTCAAATTCCCCCCCGCCATCAAAAATGGGTTAACCTTCGACCCATCCCCCAAACTCACATGATATTTTCCCCCACTACCACGTCCACCAACCCCAATCGTTGCCTCTTACAACCCGCCATCATTTCCGCTCGCATCAACCACATTCTAGTGGCAAATATCTCTGAAGAATCCCTGACATTACCAAATGGCCTCATCATAGGAGACCTCGAAACTTTTGATGACCTCCCCATAGATTCCAATGACACCCTTACCAGCCTCAAATTGCCCCCTCTCCCTGACACATTATCCGACCACCAAAAACACAGCATGTACGAACTATTGCTAGATTTCAGTGACGTGTTTGCCCAACAACCCACTGAAATCGGACAGACCGATGTGGAACAACACATCATTAACACCACAGGCCCCCCCATAAGGCAACCATCCCGTAGAAAAAATCCCATACAACGCCAGGAAGAGGAACGCCAAGTCCAAGAGATGTTAGAGGCCGGAATTGCTACCCCGTCCATCAGCCCCTGGTCTTCCCCTGTTGTCCTAGTAAAAAAGAAAGATGGGTCAACCCGTTTTTGCGTCGATTACAGGAGATTGAATGACGTAACCATTAAGGACGCTACGCCATTACCCAGGATAGACGATTCCCTCGACTCCCTATACGGATCCAGATGGTTCACTACCCTCGACTTGCAAGCAGGGTATTGGCAAGTGCCTATCAAGGCAGAGGACCAAGAAAAAACAGCATTTTCCACTAGTGGTGGCCACCACTACGAATTTAATGTCCTACCTTTTGGCCTCTGTAACGGACCCGCCACTTTCTCCCGTTTGATGGAAGCTGTATTACATGACCTGACCTGGGAAACCTGCCTAGCGTATCTAGACGATATTATTGTGTACTCACAAACCTGGGAAGAACACCTCCTCAGGTTGAAACAAGTTCTTCAAAGAATCCGAGCAGCCGGGTTGAAATTGAAACCCTCAAAGTGCGAGATTGCACGAAATAAGGTAGATTTCCTCGGCCACGTAATATCTGAACATGGTATTGCACCAGACCCAAAGAAACTTCAAGCCATACAAAGCCAACCCCCACCCACCACCGTTAAAGGAGTACGTTCTTTTCTAGGTTTAGCCACATACTACAGACGTTTCGTCCCCCACTTTGCCACAATAGCCAGACCCCTCCACCAACTCACCCACAAGGACACCACATTCACCTGGACACCCGAAAGAGACCTCGTTTTTAACACTTTGAAGCAAAAGCTAATCCAAGCCCCTATTGTCGCTTTCCCTGATTACCATAAACCTTTCCGTCTTTATACCGATGTATCTCTGTACGCCATTGGTGCAGTTTTAGCTCAAGTAAGAAATGGAGAGGAACATGTGATAGCGTATGCCAGCTCCTCACTCAACCAAGCCCAACAGAATTATGCAGCCACCAAGAGAGAGTGCCTAGGGATCATTTGGGCACTCAACCACTTCAGGTCATTTGTGTTGGGCGTAAAACTCGATATAATAACCGACCATCAATCTTTGCAATGGTTGCGTAAGTGCGAAACCAACTCAGCCATCTTGGTACGCTGGAGGGAGACACTAGAGAACTACGATATTACAATACAGTATCGTCCAGGTAAACTTCACACCAATGCAGACGCCCTGTCACGTTTGCCAGTACCGAAAGACCCCCCCACCAACCTAGCCACCTTACAAAACACTGAGCTCTTATCTACCCCCATCCACCAACATAATTCCCCCCTAGCCCCCTCACTAATTCAATCTTGGGAAACAAGAATCAGACCACCCTGGATACCGTTAAATGTCTTCAGGAAACTGACTCGCTGGGGAGATCAACTTGCCACAGACTCCGGTCACATAGTCCTAGACCCCACCATTGCCCACGACTACATGATTGCCATCCACGAGGGAAACGGCATACACCTTGGACAAAAGAAGATGTTAAAAATCTTCGCGGATCAGTACTGGACCCCCAACCCCTCCAAGATTGCACAACACGTGACAGAATCCTGCAAACCTTGTTTATTGGGGAAGGATAGATCACACACCCCAGGCCCAGCTGGTACCATTTCTGCCAACAAACCGTTTCAGGTCCTATCCCTCGACATCATGGGCCCGTTTCCTTCTTACGCTGGCAACCGCTATATCGTCACATTTGTTGACGTATATTCAAAATTTGTAATAGCCTGCCCAGTTAAAGACCACACAGCCACCACCGTCGCCACACTGCTTGCCACAGAAGTGTTCCCTATATTCGGCCTTCCCCTTGCTCTTCTATCCGACAATGCTCCCGAATTTAGTGGACACGTTTGGCACCAGTTCACCCAACAATGCGGTATTAAGATCAAACACTCATCCCCGTACTGGCCTCAAGGAAATGCTATATGCGAACGCAGCCATCGCACCATCAACAACCAGTTACGTACCAGAATGATTGCTCTACACACCTCAGACTGGCCATCACAGATAAAGATGATACAATGGGGCATGAACACCTGTCCCCGAGAAGACGGTATTTCCCCTCATGAACGTGTTTACGGCGTACCCCCCCTGTTACTGCCGTTCCACCATCACGCTCACCTCCCCTCCAACACCTCCACAATTGACCCATTGCAACATCTGCCAAACACCCTCCATACCGCCCAAACCTTTCAAGACACCAAAACTGATAGCTCCGATGATAAAAACCCTTTCGCCATCCATGACACCGTAATGGTAGCCAACCTCCCTGTCACCAACAAATTAGGCCCTCACTATGTCGGCCCCTACACCGTCGTACAAGTCCCAAATGCCTATCAAGTCACCATTGATTATCACGGCGTGACTCGCACGTTCAGAACTAGATTCGTCCGAGCTATTAAACCTCTAAAACGACAAGACATTACCCCACCCCACACGTCCGACCCTGAATTGAACACTACCCCTCCCACTCAGGCTATGAATGTTCCCCTACAAACCCCTAAGGGCCAAAACCCTCCAGCACAGAACCGGCCGATCATTCCTCAACATACCCCCATAACTAACCTCCACAAACCCCAAGCCCCCACTATCACACCTTCCTCCACCATGACCCATTACTTCACTTCTGATAGTCAAGTACCTCCCCAACTTATCACAGTACGAAAACCTCCACCCACAACCCCGACCACAAGAAACCCTCCCGTCTAGCCCTGAAGTACCTCCACCAGGCACCACAGTAAGAAAACCTCCACCCCCACCTAAAACCAAGTACACACCCAACCGCACCACACAACCTACCCCAGTCACCTCACGCTACAACTTACGCCCACGACTGAAATACTTTAAAACCTCCAGAAAACACACCCTGATAACAAAGTTCCGTAGAGCTGCCAGACCACTATCCTCCTCCTCCTCTTCTTCTTCGTCGAATTCTCCTCCACAAAGGGAAAGAAGACGAATAATCACAAGCAAACACCATCACCCCTCTAACTATATTCCAAAAATAACCACCCCCACCCTCCCCCGAGAGCAAACACCTTCCCCTTCAACCTCATCCCCTCTCAACCCCCACCTCATCACCCCGAATGACCTTCTAGATCTGCCCCCCCACCAAACTCCCACAAAACCACCTATTTTCACCACCATCATATCACCAACCCCACCAAAAAAAGCACCCAACACACACTTTCCTACCCCCCACCCTCCAAATTAAACCTCCCCTCACTACCCCCTCCTCTTCCCCCCCCCCCCCCCCCCCGCATCCACCCCTTTCCCCTCCACTATCCCTGCGACCCCACGCACGCATCAACCAACCTCATCATCTCATAAAACCCCCAACCAACCTCCCCCTAAAGACTACCCTATGCCAACGACCAACCCCTCCTCACCCACCACGTCTACCACACAAGTAACTCCCAATCAAAGCCCCTCCAAAATGACGTACCCGACCTCCACACCCCCACTTGAATCCCCCCACAAAGTCGCCCCTGAGAGAACCCCCATACATACCCCCACCAAATCCTCTCCCATTCCGCCTACCACCCTCACTCGACAAAAACCTCCACACGCATCTACCTCTCAAATAACCCCTTACCTCACCCCCACTAAATGCCCTCCACCTGTAAAGCGTTCTTCCCCTCAATATAAAACATCGTCGAGCAACTCAAGTCCCACTACAAACATCTACCTTCCCACCAGGACCTCCAAAGGTAGAATCATCAACAGACCCATCATATTTGAAGACAGTTATGTAAAAACAACACCCCGTTCTTACACTAAAGACCCAAGCCACACAACACACACACCCCCTCTTTCTCACACACCTCCATCACGCACCTTACCTAAACCAATATTGCACATTGCCTCCATATATTTTCCCAGCCTGCAACACCACCCAAGAAAACCCCAAAACTCCAGACTCATATCCCCCCTTCACCCCCAGCTCCGTTTTCACACGTTAGTCCCTCCCCTTCAGTTATTAACCCATTCACCACACTGAAGAGGCGCCTCCTCCTGTCAGTCCCACACACCTCACTCGATACATGACCTCCACCATGAACAAATCCACACCATTCGTCGCCCCCGTCCCTACCCCCACGGGGGAAGACTACACACCGTTCATACGAGAGGTTAAAGTAAAAACGTCCACAGGACGCTTAGCCCGTCTACAGCGCCCACATCAAGCCCGGGCAACCGCCCTCCACAACACCGAGGACACATTCCTACAGGTCTACATAGACCTGCAAAAGAAACCTGACCCTCGCTCTCTTGCTTGGTGGGACCTTCTCAATACACTCAAAATGACCCACCATGACTATGCTTCTTTTTACTTCACCCTTGAGGCTCGAGGACGAGCCTACAATGAAGGAGAGGGAAGTAAAATGCCCCAGAACGAGAAGCCCACCACGGAAGCCACGATCGAACACCATCAGGAAACGGGAATAGAAACACCCGAAGGAAAGGCCCACAGAACGAAAGGACCAGGTGACCAAGCCAACCAGTTAAGACAGGCCGAAGCCCGCAGGGCTAAGCAGCTCCAAACGACACCTGCCTATCCCTTCTAACCACTGACCTTTCCTCCACCTCGCGTATACACTACCCCTCGTGTCCTACACCTCTACCTACATGATGATGAACATGAATACACCTTAATTTAATACACCCATGCCCTGTCCCTAGGTTGAGCCAATGCCAACCAGTTCAGACAGGCCTAAATCTATGTATGTTTTTTCCATCCAAGAAGTAATATGTTAACCCCCTGCCTTGCCAGACTAAGTTTCTGAAGACCAACCGCCCCCATAAATTTGTATATGTTCTTCCATCCGAGAAGTAGTATGTTAAAACCCCATGTCTTAATTGATAAGAAACTATGATACCCACGGGTACACCAGTGTATATATGTAACCATCGTTCCTGTAAGACCTAGACAGAAATGACTGAAGATGTTAGCCACCATACAGTAACTCTAATTCTTACCCCAACCAGAGATTGTATATACAACCCTCTTTTACCATTGTCTCGATGCATTTTCACCATGAAACAATACCGAAGCTACCCCTATGAACTGCCGCTTTCTTTGGTGTATATGTCATAGAAAACGCAGTTCCCAGGAACAACTAGGTCAGCAAGAAATAGTGTCAGATTAACAGTGTCCATAACCATCGTATTGACGAGTAATAATACACCATGTTTTTCTCTACTTTTATCCACAGTCAAGCACACACCTACAGTTAACCTCCTCTTCCCCACAGCCCCACAGTCCACATGATTCTATCCCTTCCAGACTCATATACCACCCCATATTGCTCATCCCCCGGTAGCGTTTGGCTAACATACTTTCCCTGTCATTAACCCCCAGTCTAAGATACCAACTGTAGCCTAATGCCACCCCTACGCCCAGAGACCTTAGGGTCAAACTTCCACGTAGCCCCCCTTAACCCTCTCCCTCTCGTTAACCCCCACGCTCCTTCACTCCCTCCTAACCTAGCCTCTCCACCACACCCCCTGAATATCCTTAATTTTTCCGTTACTAACATTCTCAAACCTTTTGTATATATACTCCTATCCAGCCTACCTTCCCCCAGTAGGAAGGAACACCATTAGAACTTTACTAACCCTTTGCATGCCATCTATTCTCTCACAACCCATTCACAACCCTGTACCAAATGATCGTCAGTGCGAGGCTAGCCGCCTCGCCAGTGACTAACTTCTATTGCCATACTTCCAGATAAATGTGGCAGAGTTAGCAACCCAGTCTCCACCACATCCAACAAACCATGCAATCAACAACCCAACCAATTAAACCAGCTGGTCAAGGCACCTTCGGTTTTGGTATTCCGAACACCCACGTCTGTCTCATAAACAGAGGGTTATTACAAACACTTGTAATATGGCAAGCCCCCAGCCACAGCCGCCCGGACGACCATTACAGAGAGAGGGCGCGCACCTCCCCCTTTTCACCCACCCGAGGAGGGAGACCCCCACCCCTTCGGAGGTATACCTGACCCCTGTTTTGACTTCCGGGTCATTGCCAGGTAGCACAGGAATTCTTCCTATCAATGAACTAACCATGTATGACTAACACCTTTACTAACCTCTATTAACCCACAATAACCCATTAACCTTTCTTGCATACTCTGATAACCAAATTAGCACCTCAACTATACCATAGAATGAAGACTGAGCAATCTAAGAGAGACGCCCCTATCACAGCTGTCCCAAACCGCTTCGCAAAGTAGATCCAGTCTCCCTCCCCTAAATACTTCCAGTATAGCCAAAATAGTACCTCTTACTAAGGCTCAGTTATATCACATTATGAAGCCTCCATACAGCCATGTGCCACAACAGTAATCACCACCTTACCTAGTTCCCGTATCAATTGAGCGCTCAAATAAGTCCATCAAAACTCGAGATCCCTATGGCCTACAGGGTCAAAAACCGAACCTATAAACCAAGCTCCAGCCCCCAGTAAAATCAGTTGAAAGATAGACACCAACCAGTGGCTGGCCCCCTTAAGTTGACCTCTCGCTCTGCCGTTGTGTTGTTCCTGAGAATTGAGTTCCAGAGCCGGCAGACTCCGTGGCAGATTGAGATAGAAGCATCTGTCCACGTACAAGAAATCTACGTGCACCTTATAACCTTCACAAACCAGTGGGTATAAGCGTCTAGCCAGGAACGATCGCCAAGAGATCCGTCTTGAGAACTTCCTACATATGGACCCCCTGGACGGCCGCGGAACCAGTCGTTAGCCCCCAACATCATGGACACAAGATAACCAGGACCAGACCAATCAAATACTACCCAAGATTCACTCTATCAGTACTACAGTGTTACAGTACTATTTAAAGACTCACTTATTCATATTTCTATGAAGTGGCTATATCTTTGCCCCAGTATAATTCATATATAACCATTCCATTAGGAAGTGCTAAGCGTATCAGTGTTTATTAATTAACAGGCGATATTAACTCTCGTAATTACCCATATATCTAGATATTATTACATAGAAGTAAAACCCTAGTTATATCTAATGTTCGCCCACCGATTTGCGTTCTACGTGTTTCTACTATAAGAATATAAAACTTAGATCAGTTCCCCTGAGGTTACTAGAATTCCCGTGCTCTAAAATACGCGTGTCTAATCTAGTCTGAGAACTACTACTTGTGCACCAGAGCTACCAGTAATCAATCTAAACAGTGAAATTGAATCTATAAGTAATATTGATGGTCTCCAGTATAAACTTGCGAACAAAGCCAGTGATCAGAAGATTAATACCTGAATGTTGGAAGTGGGAGACTAGGCTCCATCCAGATCCACTTAATGCTAGTTGTTCAATTCTATCATTTGTCTTGTACGAGTGTTCATACCTTCTTATGCTTCCTATTAACCATCAACAATAAACGTGATCGTGTGTCTTGTTACCGTGTGTTTAACTTGTGTTCTCTATTCCTCATACCTTGTTTTGTGCATGCAGCCTTATATACCCAGTCAGTTAGAACTCACATTACCCAAGTTAATCCTGTAGAAAAACAGGGCATAACATTGGCGGCAGCGGTGGTTCTTGATTCGGATAAAAGGTTGCACTACATTGCAAGTTTGGAACAGCCAGAACACGATAACATCATGGCGCACCGTTCTCACGTCCCCATCCCACATTATGATGATGGGAAGACTTACGAGATCGAAATATTCATGACTATAGTGAAACCCGTACTTGACCTAGCTAATACCACGGACGCAGAAAAGATAGCCATGACATTAACGCACCTGGGAAAAGCCGTTTCCCTGGTTGCCTACCAAGTGCACCTTGCTCTCACATGGGACGAATTTCGCACAATAGTGATAGAGGCCATTAAGCCTTCGTTGGGCATTTTCGTGGCCCACACCCGTCTCCAAGACACTAAATTCGAAGGCGATCTAGATGCCACAGTGAATAAGATTGCCCAACATATCAAAGTGTCTTTTCCCACATTGACCAGAATCCAGCAAGAACAGCAGATTCTGGTCAACCTTGTATCAATATTGCCTGTCCATACTTAGTGTACTCAAACTAGTATGAACAGTCTCGATGTTACGTAATCTGGGTTGATGTAGCGTTACGTATCTTTCCGTAGTCTTAAGTTGAACGCTTCCATAACCTTGGTCGAACGTTTCCAGGATTGGGTAGAATATATTATTCTATAATAGTATATGGGAAAGTATTGTAGGATTATAATTCCCATATATATATATATGTGTGTATTATTTAAGATTGTTTATGAGTATCTCATTGTAAAGAAGATGGGATACATTTTCCATATGTTATGCGCGTGCGCGGTATGTCACGACAGAGACGAACATAACGCGCTCGCTCACTCTCCAACCAACCTCCGTCCCAGCTACACACGCTAAGCCTTCTTTCTTCTAGTTATTTTCACCAGGTGTTTTTCGCTTCACTTTTCATCTCATATTCCATATAGTCACTACATCATCATCTTTGTTAATTAGCACAACTTAACGTAAATATCTAGCCTATCCTAGCCTATTGTAGCCTCTTTTCATATTTTGTTTACTAACCACTTCCAGTTATCTAGCCTATTTTCCGCCATCCTCCAATCACCAGCTGAGTTCATCAAAAGGTAATTATATTTCTATATGGTTAATATTTATTCAATATCAAATATACAGTCCACTTATCTAAATTAGCCATATAATTGGTCCTTCGACCTTTCGCTAGTTTGCCCCCCCCCCCCCCCCCCCTTTTTTGTGTAGGTGGTGGCCTAGCCTGCGTGGTTATATATTTTTTTGTGCCGTATTTGCGTCTATCCCTCATGGCCTAGGGCTTTTGGCGTCATGGTGCCGCGGGTGGTGGGGTAGGGGAAGATTATCCTGCGGTGGTTGATAGGCCTGCGTACCCAGGCCCAATTAGGAAGGTGGCAATTTTGGGCCACTCCTACGTCGGGGATTTGTACGTGGACCAAGCCGTCCACAGGCCTTTCTTTTCCGTGGCTCCTCTGGCCGCCCCAGGTGCCCGCGTCAGCACCTTGAGATCAACAGTAGCCTGGGGTCAGTTTTTAGAGCTGAAGCCCGACTTGACCTTCTTGGTGATAGGAGGAAACGAAATAAGAGAGCGGGGTCAGTCCGAGAGGGATTGCGGAGGGGATTGAGGTCCTAGCTGAGGAGGTGGTGCGGCTCTCGGGAGGAGAAGTCCGGGTGATTGGGGTAGAGAAGCGACAGGCTCCACGAGGGGTCTCTACGGACGAGTTTAATCGCATAAGAAATGCGGTTAACCGATGGCTAAAGCGCCATATCCCCTTCACCCGGGAGCGCTATCAGTCGATGAATACCTCTGAGGCTGACTTCAGTCCCGACGGGGTACACCTCACGCACGAGGCATCAAAGCGTCTCTATTCGGAGATCTTGGCCACCTGTCGTCGGTGCTTTATGCAAGACGAATTTGCCATGGTTGCCAGGTCATACGACGAGATGTTTGCCCACCATGACGTTAGAGTTGATCAACACAATCAGTATAGCCTGGAATAGTAAGCCTTCAAATCGGTACAGTATATTAATTAAATTTTGATTGTAAAACCTTTAGGCCCATATAACACTTGATTGGCACTAAGATTAAAATCATCCATACTGTATTGTATAATAATTTTAAAAGGTAAGGTTATTCAATTCTATATCAAATTTATACTGTCCAATAACTTCTTTATAAATTCACATGTCATTCTAAATTATTCTCTCGTCGTGTGCCCTGGAGGCGGGGTACTATGATAGCTGATAGGCTGAGTGTGTGTTAATCCAACTCAAACCTTTTTTTCCTTGTGACTTCTTGAGATGAATTTTTCTTGTGTACAATTTTCACATTTATTAAATTAATAATATAGAATTAGCGGTACCCAGTGAGTTTAGCCTGTTTCAATTACCCTATAGGCTCACACTCTTTTTTACTTTATTATAACTTTAAACGGTACTGCTCTTTTTGACATCTGGAGACTTTTGGCCTATACTGTATTGTACTAAATTTCCCTCCCGACTTTTCTTAACTTATGGCGTAATGAATCTATAATTTCATAACTATTACGTAAGGAAGGACAAGCTCCAGATTGCTTGTCTACATAGCGCACAATTCTTATTCCGCATTTTTGTGAGGGTGTTTTATTTTCGGCTCACGATTTAATTTGATTTCTCGGAGTACTGTATTGTTAGCCGCAACTTATTCGGTCTGGCATTATTAGTTTGATTTAACGTAATTAGAATTCCTTCCTCTATAATCATGGCTAAAAGTGTACAAAAGCGTCGGGCTGGACTTAAGGGCTCTTTGACGGTCTTGACCTCTGATATTGACGAATTCCTTGATTCGGCGTCTAGAGTGGAGGTGGAGGCCAGGTTGCTCAGTATTCAAAGCAACTTGACAAGTATGAGGTCACACAGGAGGACCTGGCCGACACTTGCGAGGACGCCGAGTATATCGAGGTGATCAGAGAGGATACCCTATATATGGAGGGCATACAAGTAATCGTTGCCACACTGAAGGGGATCCTGATTACAGAGGTCAAGAAGGAGGTCAGGAAAGAGCCAAAGAAATCTGCAGTCAAATTACCCCATCTTACTCTCTCCAAATTTGAAGGTGATGCCACCATGTGGTCGGGATTTTGGGAGATGTTCAAGTGTACCATCCATGACAATCCCGACCTAACAGATATACAACGCTTCACCTATCTAAAGGGTCAGCTTCAGGGTGATGCACATAAGCTAGTCGAAGGATTCATAATCGAAAGTGCAAGCTATGCCCCAGCAATTGAGCTCCTGCAAGAGACATATGGGCATCCAGATCGAATCAAGGCAGCTTATGTTACCAAATTCAATCAATTAGTGTCACCCAAACACCAAACAGCTGACCTGAAGGACTTCTATGCCAATACAGAGAGTGTGATGAGGTCAATCATTAGCCATGGTATTTGTCTGGAGGAATTTTGTGTGGTGACTCTTGTCAATAAGTTACCATCACCACTCAAAGAAACCATAAAACGGGAAATGGGAGACTCGAGCCTGGATTATAAGAAATTCACTCATTGCCTCCAGGCTGAAGTGTACAATATGGCGGGTCAAGACAGAGTAGGGGGTACACCCATGGCTACGGCAACATTTACCGCCCAGAGTGAGTACAGGAAATTCAACTGTGTTCTGTGTAGTGGCACCAATCATTTATGGTACAAGTGTATGAAGTATAAGACTCTTAAAGTTAAAAGAGCCCGTCAACTACGTCTCTGCACTGGGTGCTTGTCAAAAGACCATGGCCATTCGGGTTGTACTAATCCTAACATAAGAAGCTGCAAGTTTTGTAAGGGCAAACACTTTCATTCCCTGTGTACACAAAAACAAGGGAAAGAAAGTAGACCAGCGGAGGATAACACCAAGAGAGAGCATACTGCTGCTACTTCAACTACAATGTCCGTTGCCACAGGTAAAAATACAGTAATCTTGCCCACCGTACAGCTGCCGGTAAAGGGTAAGGATAATAATTGTGTTAAAATCAGATCGCTACTTGACCAATGTTCTCAGAGGACCTTTGTGAAGTCTTCTGTTCTATCCTCCCTTTCCTACATTTCTAAAGGAACTGAGGAGTTATGTCTTCACGGATTTACCGGGAAACAGGCCTCTAGGGAATATAAAGTTGTGGCACTGCAATACAAACACAGAGGTAAATTTCATCATCTAGACGCAATAGTGGTTGATGAATTGCCAGACCATAAAGGTGAAATTGACCTAAAGTCTAAACTGGTTAGTTTACAAAGTAAAGGCATAAAATTAGCCGATCCTCACGCAACGGACACAGATCAGCTGGAGCTGCTCATCGGAGCGGATCATTACTACGATATAGTGCGACCTGGGTATAAAAGGTCAGGTAGCCTAATTCTGCTTCCTACCAAGTACGGGTACGCCATCAGTGGTTCATATGTGACACAGCCTACAAGCTCCAGCACAGAAGTAATTACTGTATTGAAAGTAGCAGTAACACCAATGGACGAATATATATCCACTGGCAATATTCCACCATGCCAAAATGACTTAAATGTTTTGTGGGAATTAGATCATATCGGGATAACCCCTAAGGAATATTCACTGGTTGAGCGTCAAGCACTATCGTCGTACGAGGATACGTTACCTACGATCCCGACAGCCAACAGTATAAAGTGAGACTGCCCTGGAACAATTCCAATGATCAGCTGCCATCTAACAAGGGCTTGGCCATAGGCCGTCTTCGGGGACTTCAGAAAAGATTCCTCAAGGAACCTGACTTTTGCGAGGAATACTCAAAAGTCATAAAGGAACAGGTGTTCCCGGGGTTTTATCGAAGAGGTGCCTTTTGATAAATCGGATACCGGGCATTACTTGGCTCATCATGGTGTAGTCAAGGAGAGCAAAACTACGCCAGTGCGTATTGTCTTCGAACTGTTCCGCCAAGATGAGTGAACGTCATCCTAGTCTTAATGACTGCCTGTACACTGGACCCTCACTGGTGCCAGATTTGGCGCAGGTTTTGCTTCGGTTTCGACTCCGGTAAGTATGCCTGGGTGTCTGATATTGAGAAGGCATTTCTCATGTTAAGACTCCATGAAGACGACCAGGACTATACGCGATTTATGTGGCCCAAGTATCCGAGGCAACTGAATTCTCCCCTAATTTGTTACCGGTTCCGGGCAGTTTTATTTGGAGCGACTTGTTCCCAATTCCTTTTAAACGCCACCATTTTGAAACATTTGTCTTATGTCAGTGCGAGATCCGCAGATTATTCATCAGATTCGGTCAGGGTTGTATATAGACAATTTACTGGGTACAGGAAATGAAGAAGATTTCCTGGTTGATACCTACGCTGTAGTCCGAGAGATTATGAATGACGCCCATCTACATTTGCGTTGAATGGGCGACTAATAATTCTGTTTTGCGGACTGTACTCCAACGGGTTGGGGTGGCGGCTGTACAGCAGGAACATGTTAGAGTGCTAGGGTTGTTTTGGAATACGGACACCGATACCCTCTCATTCGGCGTTCAGTACGCGCAATATTCGCAGATTACAAAACGAATTTGCTTGAGTATGACAGCTAAACTGTTTGACCCCTTGGGGATAGTTCTACCGGTGTCGATCAAATCGAGATTATTCCTTCAGCAATTATGGAGGATAAAATTAGGATGGGATGAAGTTTTGACTGGCGATCTGGTTCAGGAGTGGGATGACATTATTTCGGATCTTCATCTCTGTAAGGGTTTTAATTTTCCTCGGAGAGTTGTCATGGACCATCCTGTTTCCATTCATGCCTTCTCAGACGCTAGCAAGGTCGCGTACGGCACCGCCATATACTTTGTTGACACAAGTGGCAGCCGTCTCGTCATAGCGAAGGCGAAAGTCGCCCCGATCAAATCCCTTTCCATCCCAAAATTAGAGCTGACTGCAGTTCTGTTGGCTGCTAGACTCGTTCACTTTGTAGAGGAAACCTTTAGAAATTTGCTAAATGTCTCAGAGATTGTTGTATGGAGTGACAGCCAAATTACGCTCTACTGGTTACATAGCCGTAAGAAGCTACCAGTGTACGTCACCAACCGTGTCGACGAAATTCGTAACCTGCTCCCGACCGCACAGTTCCGGTATGTGTCTACCAAAGAGAATCCAAGTGATTGCATTACTCGTGGTGTATCTGCTAAATTTCTCAAATCTTCTGCGTTGTGGTGGAATGGCCCATGCTGGCTTAATGATCCCAACGAATGGCCAGAAAATATAGATTTGAGCGAGCAACACACTGCTATTGTGGCACCGGTAATTGACTCGGTGCCTGACGAAGACACACGGTTATGGGAGTGGGATAGATTCAGCAGCTATGAAAAGTTACAACGTGTTACAGCATGGGTGATACGATTTGTAGAAAATGTAAAAGCAAAAATTAAAGGCACACCGTCCACAGGTAGTGCTTACCTCAAAGTGAAGGAGATCAGAATTGCAGATCAATTATTACATAAGCTCTGTCAACAAGAAATATATACGCAGGAATATAAATTACTGGTTAAGGGAACAAAGTCTAGGAATAACCTGATCAACCAATTGGGCTTACACTTGAAGGGGGACTTGATACATTGCGGAGGCAGATTACGATTGGCAGCCCTCTCTGAGGCAAGTAAGTATCCAATACTACTGCCCCCCAATCATCCCTTCACCCATCTTATCATCGATAGGTGTCACCGACTCTGTTGTCATTATGGGGTTGGTCATATAGTCACCTATGTAAGACAACGATGGTGGGTGCCTAGAATCAGGCAGGTGGTCAAGAAAGTCCTTCGCAAATGCTTAAAGTGTAGAAGAGTACAGGGAACACATTATGATCCCGTCGGAATTCCTCCCTTACCAAACCTGCGAACTACCCCAGGTGACCCTTACAAAGTTACCGGGGTTGACTACAGTGGAGCAATCCCTGTGAAAGATTCACACAATCTTAAGGTGTACATGATACTTTTCACTTGTGCTGTTACCAGGGCAATTCACCTGGAACTGGTCACCAACCTCACTTGTGATAGCTTCCTACATGCCTTCCGAGATTCTGCAGTAGACAGGGATATCCACGTATCATGCTGAGTGACAATGCAAAGACTTTCATAGGGGCATCTACATATTTCAAAGAAGTGAGCAACAATCCTAAGATTCAGACCTGCCTAGCGGATGTAAAATGCGAATGGCGTTTCATTCCCGCCAGAGCGCCTTGGTTTGGCGCCATATGGGAGAGAGCCATAGGCATCGTGAAGGCGGGTCTGAAGAAGGTGTTGGGTAGAGCTCTCATCTCGATTGAGGAACTCAACCCCATTCTCTTGGAGATTGAAGCCACCGTAAATGATCGCCCTCTATACTATGCTTCTGGTGATTTGGAAGACCTTACCCCAATCACACCCTCAGTACTGGTACGTGGATACAGAGTGCGGGATCATGCAGAAGAGCATGACGAGGATACTATGGATCTGGATCCAGACTACATAAGTACAGCGAAGTAAGACCCGAATAACCACACCACCCTATCGGCCCGCTACAAATATATTTCGTAAATTATCGCGAAGATAATTTTGGCATCGCTGGTCAACAGAATATCTGTTGACTTTAAGGGAAAGCGCAAACAAAGGAATAAAACTAACACCATTAAAAGGTCATTGGCCTAGGGTAGGGGACTGTGGTAACCATCCTGATGAGGAGGGCCCGCGCGCCCCAGCCAACACCATCGCGCCCCACACACACACCATTTTGGAAATTGGCACCACGTCGGATAGACGGCCAAACCGCCCCGTTTAATCCAAGGTCGTGATGGTGAGGTTCGGGTAGTAGCAACAGGTTCGCACCAGGACTGGAGTCAATCACCGAGGACGTGCCAACAGTCCGACTATATCCTCTTGAGGGTGGGAACCTCGATCGCAAGGACACCCCCTCGGATCAGTTATTCCATTGAAGTCCCCTCTCTGGCTTCTACTTCGGTCGCAGCCTGTTGAACGCGTCTCTGGCGAAAAGCCGCACTCGTCGACAGGCAGCCGCCCAGATATCCTCCCAAGCTTGGCGGGAGGATAAGAATTGCCTCCGGGCCAATCTAATCATGTAAATTTTGTATATTTTCTGTTGGTGGGAGATAGGGCCATACTTAGTGTATCTCAAACTAGTATAGAAACAGTCATCGATGTTACGTAATCTGGGTTGATGTATGCGTTACGTATCGTTCCGTAGTCCTTAGTTGAAACGCTTCCATAACCTTGGTTCGAACGTTTCCAGGACTTGGGTAGAATATATTTTTATTTTATTCTATAATAGTATATGGGAAAAGTATTGTAGGATTATAATTCCCCATATATATATATTATGTGTGATTATTTAAGATTGTTTATGAGTATCTCATTGTAAAGAAGATGGGATAAACCATTTTCCATACTGTTATGGCGCGTGCGCGGTATGTCACGACAGAGACGAACACTAACGCGCCTCGGCTAACTCTCCAACCAACCTCCGTCCCAGCTACTCACACACGCTAAGACCTTCTTTCTTCTATGTTATTTTCACCAGGGCGTGTTTTCTGCTTCACTTTTCATCCTGCATATTCCCTATATAGTCACCTACAATCATCATCTTTGTTAATTAGCACACCAAAACTTAACGTAAATATCTAGCCTATCCTATAAGCCTATTGTAGCCTCTTTTCATATTTTGTTGTACTAACCACTTCCAGTTATCTAGCCTATTTTCCGCCATTCTTCCGCCATCCTCCAATCACCAGCTGAGTTCATCAATAAGGTAATTATATTTCTATAATGGTTAATATTTATTCAATATCATAATATACAGTCCACCTTATCTAAATTAGCCATAAAGCATATTAGCCACTTAGCTAAATTAGCTCTGATTCTCAGCACAGTAAAGAATCATTTCCGTGTGCACGATTTCGTCTGATATCAAAAGAAGATTCTCATCACGATGCAGACGTTATTTTGGCCGTGCACACAGAAACACCCACCCAAATCGCTGTAATCATAGAGGTTTCCCCACACACCCGGCAGACCTCGACAACCAAAATCCCAAGGCTCAAACCTCTCAACTCCAAGAATGCTGCTAACCCATCCTCATCCTTCCA